>OY740782.1:141782116-141932738 GCA_963514005.1 Raja brachyura | reverse complement strand
CTGTCTGTCTGTCTGTCTGTCTGTCTGTCTGTCTGTCTGTCTGTCTGTCTGTCTGTCTGTCTGTCTGTCTGTCTGTCTGTCCCTCTCTCTCCCTCTCTCTCTCTTCTCTCCCTCTCCCTCTCCCTCTCCCTCTCTCTCTCTCTCTCTCTCTCTCTCTCTCTCTCTCCTCTCCTCTCCCTCTCTCCCTCTCTCTCTCTCTCTCTCTCTCTCTCTCTCTCTCTCTCTCTCTCTCTCTCTCTCTCACACACACACACACACACAAACTATCAGACTGTGCACCCACACATACCACTACCATGGGACCACAACACAAAGATTTTAGGTTGTCATGGAAAAACCCCGCTAGATTAGAATCCCCCATCAAGGGGAATAGCAAGGTTTTTCTATCAAGGCCAAATTGTCAATGATCTTCAATACATGGGTGGATTGCAATGTCCTTGCTTAGCAAAGGACAGACATTCTACAGGAAGACTTGGAGACATCCAATAACTCTTGCACGGGCAATGCGCATGGAGCCAGCACAGGGGGCTGCACGGTGGTGCAGCGGTGGCGTTGCAGTCCTACAGCACCAGAGGCCCAGGTTCGATCCTGACAGCGGGTGCTGTCTGTACCAACTTTGTTCTTTCTCCCTGTGACCTGCGTGGGTTTTCTCCGGGATCCCTGGTTTCCCCCAACACTCCAATGACGTACAGGTTTGTAGGCTAATTGGCTTGGTGTGTGTAGGATAGTGTTAGTGTGCATGTGAGTGTCAGAGGTTTTGGGGAAAAGGCAGGAGAATGGGGTTAAGAGGGGAGAGATAGATCAGCCAGGATTGAATGGTGGAGTAGACTTGATGGGCCGAATGGCCTAATTCTACTCCTGTCACTTATGATCTTATGACCTTATGTGAGTGCGAGCTTTTATGTGTGGGCATGTGTGTACGGATGTATGTGTGTGTGTGTGTGGTGTGTGTATGCATTCATGCGCGTGTGTGTGTGTTCAAGTGTGTGTGTGTTTATGCATGTCTAGTGTGTGCCTGTATGCATGCATGTGTGTGTGCGTTGTGTGTATGCATGCATGTGTGTGTGGTGGTGTGTGTATGCATGCATGTGTGTGTGTGTATGGTGTGTGTATGCATGTATGTGTGGTGTGTGTATGCATGCACGTGTGTGTGTGGTGCGTGTATGCATGCACATGTGTGTGGTGTGTGTATGCATGCATGTATGCTTGTGTGTGTGTAAGCATGCATGTGTGTGTATGCATGCATGTGTGTGTATGTGTGGTGTGTGTGTATGCATGCACGTGTGTGTATGTGTGGTGTGTGTGTATGCATGCACGTGTGTGTGTGTGTTTACTGCGTGGTGTGCATGTGAGTGTGGGGATTTGCTTGTCGGCATGTGTGTTTGATTGTTTGAGTGCGTGGGTGTGCATGAGTAGTGCGTGTACGTGTGCATGCATGGGTTTTTCTGTGTAGTGTGCATGTGAGTGTGGGCAGTTGTGCGCGGGCATGAGTGTACGGTTGTGTGTGTGTGTGTGTGTGTGTGTGTGTGTGTGTGTGTGTGTGTGTGTGTGTGTGTGTGTGTGTGTGTGTGTGTGTGTGTGTGTGTGTGTAAGTGGGGTGGGTGTGGGGGGTGGGATGACATCATTGAGGTTACATTCAGGAAGGATGTGGAGGCTTTGGAAATGGTGCAGAGTCGGTTGACTGGGATGATGCCTGGGGCAGGAGACAATAGCTACAGCGAGAAGTTCCGCAGACATGGATTGTTTCACTGGAATGTCAGAGGTTCCAGGGAGACCTGACAGAATTACTGTGTATAAAATTATGAGAGACAAATATATAGGGTAAACAGTCATAACCTTTTTCCCCAAGATGGAAAAATACAAAATAGAAACATAGAAACATAGAAAACAGGTGCAGGGGTAGGCCATTCGGCCCTTCGAGCCAGCCCCGCCATTCAATATGATCATGGCTGATCATCCAATATCAGTACCCCGTTGCCGCTTTCTCACCATATCCCTTGGTTCCATTGGACCTCAGAGCTATATCAAACTCTCTCTTGAAAACATCTAGTGAATCGGCCTCCACTGCCTTCTGTACAAATAATTCCACAGATTCACAACTCTCTGGGTGAAAAGGTTTGTCCTCATCTCAGTCCTAAATGGCCTGCCCCTTATTCATAAACTGTGGCCCCTGGTTCTGGACTCCCCCCCCCCCCCAACATGGGGAACATTTTTTCCTGCATCTAGCCTGTCCAATCCCTTAAGAATCTTATATGTTTCCATAAGATATCCTCTCATCCTTCTAAATTCCAGTGAATACAAGCACAGTCGATCCATCCAACCAAATACTAGAGGGCAAAACTTTAAGGTGAGAAGGGCAAAGTTTAAAGGAGATGTGCAGGATAGGTACGTTGCACGGGAAGTGGTAAGTGCCTGCAACTCATTGCTGGGGTTGAGGCAGATATGATAGTTCATGCTCGTAAGTTCATGAGTGGCATTTAACAGACTTCTAGATAGGCGCATGGGTATGCAGGGAATGGAGGGACATGGATTATAAACAGGTAGAAACAGGGTGGTCTTGGCAACATGTTAGGCATAGGCAGTGTAGGCCTTTCGTGTGGCGTGCGCAGCCTAAAGTTGTTGGACAACTTGTTCTATTTGATCTTTTGATCTATTTGAAGATGCTACCACTGGTTCCAGTTCATCTTTAAATGCATCCATCTCAATTACCCTTCTTATTAAAAGCAAGACCTATTATCAAACACACCCTCATATTCACTAAGACATATTCAGCAACCTTTTCTTTTTCATTCCAAGAACTAACAAAGAAATTGGGAGACGTGTATTTAAATTCAAAGCTCCTTCTGACTGGAACACTCTGCCTAGTACCATAAGAACTATTAGCTCGTTTCGTCTATTTAAAAATACACTTTTACCCTTACTTATAAAACCATGTACCTATTCTAGTATTAGAGTCTTCGAGCTCCTTTATCTAGCTTGCTCTGTGTGTGATCATTTGTCATAGCTATTGTATATGCATGACCAGTACAGTTATGTATTATTGTATTGCATAGTGTAACAAGGTTTTATATTGTATTATGTCACAATACTATGAAATAATATGGGGATGGAGGGGTTTTGGGATTGGTGTGTGGGTAGGTGGGCCAATGAGAGCCTCTATGTATGTTATGTCTTGTGCTGTGTGTTCTATGTTGGACCCCCTCGAAAACGAGATGACTGTCCATCTCAAGGGGTTATCCATGAACAAATTTAAATTTAAATTTAAAATCTTCCGTTTGTGCACGTCGAGTTGATTGCATTAGTCGAGACGCGGCGGACCACGTGAAGGTTGCAATCTCCCAGCCTGCTCTTGAGCTGCTTGATCTGGAATAGTACGGGTGTCAGAGGTTGTGGGGAGAGGGCAGGAGAACGGGGTTAGGAGGGAGAGATAGATCAGCCATGATTAGCCAGAACTGTAATGTTTTTTTATCAATGTTTTCATGTTTTATGTGTCATTCTTAATTGTGTATTCTGTATGTCGTGTTGTTACTTGCGAGCGGAGCACCAAGGCAAATTCCTTGTATTGGCCAATAAACTTGTTGATTCATTCATTCAATGGCAGAGTAGAATTGATGGGCCGAATGGCATAATTCTACTCCAATCACATGATCTTATGATCTTTCGATCTGTGTTCCAAGGGGATTATGAATTGATACTGTAAATTATATGGAGCGGTGAGCTGGCTTCATGGAGTCAAGGAGGGAGAGTGGTACAGGCCCTTCACCCACCATGTTCATGCTTGTTCTTCAGGTCCACCACTGCTTTTCCGGGAGCCTTGGTTCCAGTGCCTTATTCGATTATCCATTCTACTGGATCTACAGAGGTCGTGGCCTCCAAGAGGAGTTGAACAGTTCCCCTCGACTATCGGCGGGAGGGGGGGAGGGTCGAGATACCGGCCTCAAAATTCGGCTATAGGAGCGTATCTGCCGACTTCAGCCAGGCTAGAGTTCAGGAGCCCCGGCCACAGTATCTGTTCCACCCCCCCCATTGGCAATGCGTTCCAGATGGTGCAGCACGGTGGCGCAGCGGTAGAGTCGCTGCCTCACTGGGCCAGGGTCCCAGGTTCGATCCTGCCTACGGGTGCTTGTCTGTATGGAGTTTGTACGTGAACTGCATGGGTTTTCTCCGGGAGCTCCGGTTTCCTCCCGCACTCCAAAGGCGTACAGGTTTGTAGGTTAATTGGCTTTGGTATAATTGCCCCTAGTAGGATAGAGTTAGTGTGCGGGGTTCGCTGGTCAGCGCGGACTTGTTGGTCCAAAAGGTTTTGCTTCAGCGCTGTATCTCCAAGCTAAACTAAAAATATCAATTGCGCCCTGTGCAGAAAAAACCCCCAACTCCTTTAAACCTCCTTCCTCTTACTTCCTTCCTTACTTCCTCTTCCTCTTGCTTTTGATACCACTACCATGGGACCACAACACAAAGATTTAAGGTTGTCATGGAAAAAAAACCAACGATAGATTAGAATCCCCCAACCAGGGGAATAGCATCGTTTTTCTATCAAGGCCAAATTGTCAATGTAATGGTCTTCAATACATCGGAGGATTGCAGTGGCCTTGCTTAACAAAGGACAGACATTCTACAGGGAGACTTGGAGACATCTAATAACTCTTTCACGGACAATGCGCATGGAGCCAGCACAAGGGGTTAGAAACATAAAAACATAGAAAAATAGGTGCAGGAGTAGGCCATTCGGCCCTTCGAGCCTGCACCGTCATTCAATATGATCATGGCTGAGCATCCAACTCAGTATCCTGTACCGGCCTTCTCTCCATACCCCCTGATCCCTTTAGCCACATCTAACTCCCTCTTAAATATAGCCAATGAACTGGCCTCAACTACCTTCTGTGGCAGAGAATTCCACAGACTCATCACTCTGTGTTAAAAATGTTTTCCTCATCTCGGTCCTAAAGGAATTCCCCCGTATCTTTAGGGGTTGCAAGATGGTGCAGCGGTAGTGTTGCAGTAACCGAGGCCTGGGTTCAATCCTGACAGCAGGTGCTGTCTGTACCAACTTTGTACTTGCTCCCCCCATCCCCACCTCCACACACTCCAAAGACATACAGGATTGTAGGCTAATTGCATTGGGATAATTGTAAATTGTCCCTGGTGTGTGTAGGATAGTGTTAGTGTACGGGGATCGCTGTTCGGCGCGGACTCGGGCTGTAACTAAACTAAACTAGGGCGGCACGGTGGCGCAGCAGTAGAGTTGCTGCTTACAGCGCCAGAGACCCGGGTTCGATCCTGATTATGGGCGCTTGTTTGTACACCGTTTAAATACGTTCTCCCCATGACCTGCGTGGGTTTTCCCGGGAACTCTGGTTTTCTCCCACACTCCAAAAACGTACAGGTTTGTAGGATAATTGGCTTGGTAACATTGTAAATTGTCCCTAGTGTGTGTGGGATAGTGTTAATAGTAATATGGTTATATGGTTATTAATACGCGGGGATGGCTGGTCAGCGCGGACTGGTTGGGCCGAATGGCCTGTTTCCACACTGTATGTCTAAAACTAAAACGAAACTGCACTAAACGTTTCCTGGTGGTCACCCATCTACTCTCTGCCGATGCCTCAGGTGTCAACACCTCACTCTAACACATCGCGCACCCATTACTGAAGCTGCACGAGCCTTCTTCTTGCGAATGAAACATAAACCAAAGGAATAGTTAGATCTCAAGCCGGGCGTTGAGCAGCCAGGTTGTTGTCTCTGTTGGCGTCAATGTCTGCCAGGCCCCGACAGAGCTCCATTTGGTGGGCGGTAGAACGGGCACCCAGAGATGACATGGTTGGCTGTCTGTTGTTCTGCTCCTCATTCACAGGCTGGGCTCTGGTGGAGGGAGCCCCCCATCTCCACACGCTGGCATTGAAACGCCCAACCCCAGTACCAAGTGGAGTGAGTGTTGTCAAAAGATGCGTGGTTGAAGGTACTTCAGTGCACAGCTTTTTGAGGGCCGAAATGTGCCTTGTCGATGCCAGAAGTCCTTGGCTCCTTCTCTAATCTCTGAAATGTCCACTAGGGGCGCCGCATTGATGGTAGCCTCTGCCCACAGTCTGTCTGTTTTTCTATCTTTTTTTAATTTTTAGTCAGCTTTCAAAGTGTGTTTTGGAGGTTTCTTTAGTTTTTCTATGTGGGGGAGGGGGGGTAGGGTAAGGGGGAAACCGTCTCCCAGTCACTTCCTGGCGAGGATGTGACGATTCTCCGAGTCGCGTCCTCGCCCCCCCCTCCTCGCGGCCTACCAACTGGATTGGAGCGGCCTTTCCTGCCGGGGATTAGACCAGAGCTTCAGCGGCAGTGGCGCAGCACTGGATTCACCGCGGAGCGGGCCATGCCTTCCCGGGTTCGCCGTTTGAGGCTCCGGAGTGCTGGACCCGCTGCTTCAGCATCTCAGAACTGGGGTTTGGAGAGCTCCCAATGCAGGCAGCGTTAACCAACATCGAGGAGTCCTGGGACCCTTTGCCGGCATTGAATCTCCGACCAGTGCGGCCTGTGGACTTCGGGAGCCGCGGACTCCGGTAGGAAGTGAGTACACCCAATCTACATATAGATTGGGTGAATCAAATTGGCAGGGGCGCTGAGGAAGAGGATTTTTTGGAAAGTATGAGGGATAGTTATCTAAATCAACATGTAGAGGAACCAACGAGAGAGCAGGCTATTTTAGACTGGGTATTGAGTAATGAGGAAGGGTTAGTTAGCAGTCTTATTGTGCGTGCCCCCTTGGGCAAGAGTGACCATAATATGGTCGAGTTCTTCATTAGGATGGAGAGTGACATTGTTAATTCAGAAACGATGGTTCTGAACTTACGGAAAGGTAACTTTGAGGGTATGAGACGTGAATTGGCCAAGATTGACTGGCAATCAATTCTAAAAGGGTTGTCGGTGGATATGCAATGGAAGACATTTAAAGACTGCATGGATGAACTACAAAAATTGTTCATCCCAATTTGGCAAAAGAATAGATCAGGGAAGGTAGTGCATCCGTGGATAACAAGGGAATTCAGGGATAGTATCAAAGCAAAGGATGATGCGTACAAAGTAGCCAGAAAAAGCAGCATACCAGAGGACTGGGAGAAATTCAGAGACCAGCAGAGAAGGACAAAGGGCTTGATTAGGAAAGGAAAAATAGATTATGAAAGAAAACTGGCAGGGAACGTAAAAACTGACTGCAAAAGGTTTTATAGATATGTGAAGAGAAATAGATTAGTTAAAACAAATGTAGGTCCCTTGCAGTCAGAAACAGGTGAGTTGATCATGGGGAACAAGGATATGGCGGACCAATGAATAACTACTTTGGTTCCGTCTTCACTAAGGAAGACATAAATAATCTGCCGGAAATAGCAGGGGACCGCAGGTCAAAGGAGTACTTGAGTGAAATCCAGGTTAGTCGGGAAGTGGTGTTGGGTAAATTGAATGGATTAAAGGCCGATAAATCCCCAGGGCCAGATAGGCTGTATCCCAGGGTACTTAAGGAAGTAGCTCCGGAAATAGTGGATGCATTAGTCATAATCTTTCAAAACTCTTTAGATTCTGGAGTAGTTCCTGAGGATTGGCGGGTAGCAAACGTAACCCCTCTTTTTAAGAAGGTGGGGAGAGAGAAAACGGGGAAGTACAGACCAGTTAGTCTAACATCGGTAGTGGGGAAACTGCTAGAGTCAGTTATTAAAGATGGGATAGCAGCACATTTGGAAAGTGGTGAAATCATTGGACAAAGTCAGCATGGATTTACGAAAGGTAAATCATGTCTGACGAATCTTGTGGAATTTTTTGAGGATGTAACTAGTAGCGTGGATGGGGGAGAACCAGTGGATGTGGTGTATCTAGACTTCCAGAAGGCTTTCGACAAGGTCCCACATAAGCGATTAGTATATAAACATAAAGCATATGGCATTGGGGGTTCAGTATTGATGTGGATAGAGAACTGGCTGGCAAACAGGAAGCAAAGAGTAGGAGTAAACGGGTCGTTTTCACAATGGCAGGCAGTGACTAGTGGGGTACCGCAGAGCTCAGTGCTGGGACCCCAGCTATTTACAATATACATAAATGATCTGGATGAGGGAATTGAAGGCAATATCTCCAAGTTTGCGGATGACACTAAGCTGGGGGGCAGTGTTAGCTGTGAGGAGGATGCTAGGAGAATGCAAGGTGACTTGGATAGGCTGGGTGAGTGGGCAAATGTTTGGCAGATGCAGTATAATGTGGATAAATGTGAGGTTATCCACTTTGGTGGCAAAAATAGGAAAACCGACTACTATCTAAATGGTGGCCGATTAGGAAAAGGGGAGATGCAGCGCGACCTGGGTGTCGTGGTACACCAGTCATTGAAAGTAGGCATGCAGGTACAGCAGGCAGTGAAGAAAGCCAATGGTATGTTAGCTTTCATAGCAAAAGGATTTGAGTATAGGAGCAGGGAGGTTCTACTTCAGTTGTATAGGGTCTTGGTGAGGCCACACCTTGAGTATTGCGTACAGTTCTGGTCTCCAAATCTGAGGAAGGACATTATTGCCATAGAGGGAGTGCAGCGAAGGTTCACCAGACTGATTCCTGGGATGTCAGGACTGTCTTATGAACAAAGACTGCATAGACTCGGTTTATACTCTCTAGAATTTAGGAGATTGAGAGGGGATCTTATAGAAACTTACAAGATTCTTAAGGGGTTGGACAGGCTAGATGCAGGAAGATTGTTCCCGATGTTGGGGAGGTCCAGGACAAGGGGTCACAGCTTAAGGATAAGGGGGAAATCCTTTAGGACCGAGATGAGAAGGATTTTTTTCACACAGAGAGTGGTGGGTCTCTGGAACTCTCTGCCACAGAGGGTAGTTGAGGCCAGTTCATTGGCTATATTTAAGAGGGAGTTTGATGTGGCCCTTGTGGCTAAGGGGATCAGAGGGTATGGAGAGAAGGCAGGTACGGGATACTGAGTTGGATGATCAGCCATGATCATATTGAATGGCGGTGCAGGCTCGAAGGGCCGAATGGCCTACTCCTGCACCTAATTTCTATGTTTCTATGTAAGTGGCCCATTCGGATGTCCAAGCCGTTGAGGTGGTTCTCCCGTTCCGACGTCGGAGTTCCAGCATCACGGCAGGAAGGGCCTGAACAGCCGTGGCGGCAACTGCGAGGGGTTTAGGACCCCCCCCCCCGACCACGGGTGAGCAACAGAGGACACGGAGGAGGATGACTGAATTTTAGAGCCTTCCCTCACAGTGGGAAACTTTGACTCCGCTGTGTGGGGATGTCTATGTTAAAGTCTATCGTGTTCTGTGCTCTTTATTATTCATATGGCTGTACGGTGACCACACATTTCACTGCACCAATTGGTACATGTGACAAATAAATGTATCTTGTATCCTGTAATTACATTTTGCTTCAATAACAAGCAAGGATTGAGCAATAATTTAGCCCCACGGTTGGAACGTCTTTCCTTGGAAGCAAAACCACATTTAATACGATTCCCACCTCTTTTACAAGGAGTCCTGGAGAACCTCGTAAACATTTTATGACTTTGGTGCACGCTGCACAATAACAGTGATTAGCTGGAAGCGTAGACACTTTGTGAAAAGATTGCCAATGCTGTCTATGGCCTTTGTGAAATGGAGGTGAGAATGTGAAAAATTCATTTTCCCTTCCTCCCCCTCGAGAGTAGACCCTTGTTCTCAGCTACAGTGTCCAAACTTTTTAGAGTCTAGAGTTTAGAGACACAGCGCAGAAATAGGCCCTTTGGCCCACCGAGTATGCGATCCCCACACATTAACACTATCCTATACACATTAGGGCCAAGTTACATTTATTCCAACCTAAGAACCTGTATGTCTTTGGAGTGTGGGTGGCAACTGAAGATCTCGGAGAAAACCCACGCAGGTCACGGTGAGAACGTACAAACTCCATTCAGACAGCACCCATAGTCGGGATCGAACCCGGATCTCTGGCGCCGCAAGCACTGCAAGGCAGCAACTCCACCGCTGCGCAAACGTGCGGCCCAAAACCATGGAAACAATGGCCAAGCCTAAACGACACAACAATATCACATAATGCTGTTGCCTCTGTGCCACCACAAAAACCAGACCAATCCGTCTGACTCAATCCACTACTGCACTGAAAATACCTGGTCTGATTTCCAAAAATGAGATGCAAAGTGCTGAAGGAACACAACGGGCCAGGCAGCATCTCTGGAGAACATGGATAGGTGACGTTTCGGGTCATGACCCTTTTTTAGACTGATTGGTCTGATTTCCAGGCAGCAATCTACGGTTGTACTGAGAAAGAACGTTCTGTAGAACGGGGCAGGTTTTCATCTGAGGCCCTTCTGCCTTTCAGGGGAGCATGAAATTTTGCTGGATATTTTCTAGAAAAAATTGAGCAGTTTTCCCTTATCATTTTCCTTGCCCTTATCATGGTCTCACTAGGGCCCTACACAACTGCAGGGACAGTTTCACCCCAGCTGTTATCAAGCAACTGAATCAACCTACCACAACCAGAGAGCAGTTTCTGAACTGCCACCTTCCTCTTTGATGACCCTCAGACAATCCTACACCGGTTTTTGCTGGCTTTACCTTGTACTAGATGCCTTGCAGCACCAGGGATCTGGGTTTGATCCTGACCACGGGTGCTGTCTGTACAGAGTTTGTACATTCTCCCCGTGAACCACGTGGGTTTTATCCAGGCGCTCGGGTTTCCCCCAACTCTCCAAAGACATGCAGGTTTGTAGGTTAATTGGCTTTAGTTCAATTGTAGATTGTCCCTAGTGTGTGTGGGATAGTGTTCGTGTGCGGGGATCGCTGATCGGCGTGGACTCGGTGGGTTGAAGGGCCTGTTTCCACGCTGCACCTCTAAACCTATCTATAAAAATCCCCGTATGCATTAACACTATCCTACACACACTAGGGACAATTTACACGTACTCCAAGCCAATTAACCTACATACCTGCACGTCTTTGGAGTGTGGGAGGTAACCAAAGATCTCGGAGAAAACCCACGCGGTCATGGGGAGGACGTACAAACCTACCTTAAAGGGGCTGTCCCACCGTACGAGGTAATTCAAGAGCTCTCCCGAGTTTAAAAATAAATCAAACTCGTGGTAAGCACGTAGAATGTACGTAGCGGGTACGTCGGAGCTCGGGACATCTCTTAGCGGCTCGTAACGCTAACGGCAGGTACTCGGGAAACACAGTAAGCTCGTGATGGCTCGTGAAGATTTTTCAACACGTTGAAAATTTTCCACGAGAGCCTCAAGTACCGACAAGCGGCCATTACCGTAATTCTCTGAGTTTGAATCAGGGGAAACCAGGATAGAACGGATTTAGAACGGATACGAGGAAACACTTTTTCTCACAGAGAGTGGTGAGTCTGTGGAATTCTCTGCCTCAGAGGGCGGTGGAGACAGGTTCTCTGGATGCTTTCAAGACAGAGCTAGATAGGGCTCTTAAAAATAGCGGAGTTAGGGGATATGGGGAGAAGGCAGGAACGGGGTACTGATTGGGGATGATAGCCATAATCACATTGAATGGCGGTGCTGGCTCGAAGGTCCAAATGTCCTACTCCTGCACCTATTGTCTATTGCCTATTGTCTGTTGATACTCGGGAGAACTCTAGAATTACCTCGTACAGTGGGACAGGCCCTTTATAATGACACGAAGGGCACAACTAAATAAGCTAGATAATATTTCTGGAGTAGATCAGAATGCCATGTTCTTTCATTCAACCACTGCTGGAGTGAAAGCCTTCATGGGGCAGCAAAGCATTAGGGTTTAAGATAGTTGGGGTTTTGGATTTATTGGATCAACTGGGTTTATATTGACTGGAATTTATAAAGATAAGAGGGGGTCTAATCGAAACATATAACATTCTATAATCATGACTGATCTACCTCTCCCTCCTAACCCCATTCTCCTGCCTTCTCCCCATAACCTCTGGCACCCGTACTAATCCAGATCATGCAGGACAAGAACAGGCCCTTCGGCCTACGCTGTCTTTGCCAAACATGTTGCCAAGACCACCTCTTTTCTACCTGTTCATAATCCACGTCCCTCCATTCCCTGCATACCCATGTGCCTATCAAGAAGTCTGTTAAATGCCACTTATGAACTTATGAGCATGAACTATCATTTCTGCCTCAACCCCAGCAATGAGTTGCAGGCACTTACTACATTCCGTGCAACATACCTATCCTGCACATCTCCTTTAAACTTTGCCCTTCTCACCTTAAAGTTTTGCCCTCTAGTATTTCATTGTATGGATCGACTGTGCTTTTATTCACTGGAATTTACAAGGGTGAGAGGGGATCTTATAGAAACAGAGGAGGATGACTGAATTATTGGACCCTTCCCTCACAGTGGGAAACTTTGATTCCGCTGTGTGGGGATGTCTATGTTAAAGACTATCGTGTTCTGCGCTCTTTATTATTCGTATGCCTGTTTGGCGACCACACATTTCACTGCACCAATTGGTACATGTGACAAATAAATGTATCTTGTATCTTGTACATATAAAATTCTTGAAGGATTGGACAGGCTAGATGCAGGAAAAAATGTTCCCGATGTTGGGGGAGTCCAGAACCAGGAGTCACAGTTTAAGAATAAGGGGTAGGCCATGAGGGACAGAAGTTTAGGGGTAACATGAGGGGGAACTTCTTTACTCAGAGAGTTGTGGCTGTGTGGAATGATCTTCCTGCAGAAGTGGTGGACGCAGGATCGATTTTAACATTTAAAAGTAAAGTGGATAGGTATATTGACGGGAAGGGAATGGAGGGGTATGGTCTGAGTGCAGGTAGATGGGAGTAGGGGAAAATAAATGGTCGGCATGGACTGGAAGGGCCGAGAGGGCCTGTTTCCGTGCTGTAATTGTTATATGGTTATATTATATGGTTATTTAGGACTGAGATGAGGAAAAACGTTTTCACCCAGAGAGTTGTGAATCTGTGGAATTCTCTGCCACAGAGGCCAATTCACCGGATGTTTTCAAGAGAGAGTTAGGTATAGCTCTTAGGGCTAACAGAATCAAGGGATATGGGGAGAAAGCAGGTACGGGGCACTGATTTTGGATATTGAATGGCGGTTCTGGCTCGAAGGGCCGAATGGCCTACTCCTGCATCTATTTTCGATGTTTCTAGTTTAAGATAATTTGCCTGCTTCCCATTTAGCAGCTATTTCTGTGCTGTTTGCTCTGGTGAATGCGTTATTAAAATGAGTTTGATTTCCTCCAGGCGAATGTAATCAAGTACAACCCTCTGGCGAAGATTAGATTCCCAAACCTGACATTAATCTTTGTAAATATCATCGTAAAGGGTCAACGATCAGGATTTCTATGTAAACACGAGTGAGGCCACACTTTGAGCATTGTGTTTCGTGTTGTTTGCCCTGAAATATGCTGTTAAGCTGCAGAGGGTACGGGGAGAATCTATGGGTATGTTGCCAGGACTTGAGGGCAACATACCCATAGAGAGTGACTGGGCAGTATTAAGGAATTGCAGATGCTGGTTCACCTCTTAGTATCTTTGCCCACCTTACAGCTTTCAAAACTGTGACCTCTCAATGGTGTAAGAAGAAACTACTGATGCTAGTTCACTGGGGTATCTCAGCGGCATAGGCAGCATCTCTAGAGAAAATGAATATGTGACGTTTCGGGTCGGGTTTTCGGGTCAAGACCCTTCTTCAGACTGAGAGTCAGGGCAGAGAGAAACTGGAGGTATGAAAAGGTACAAACAACAAATGAAGTAAAGGTATGCCAAAGGACAAATCAAAGCCAGCACCGATGATCGAGGAAAGGTGGAGCCCACAATAGTCCATTGTTGGCTGTGGAAAAGGTGAACAAGTGGATGTGAACAGTGAAACTAAACAGGACGACAATGAAACTAGTACGACGACTAGGGTGGAAATGAGAGGAAAAAACCAGGGGTTACCTGAAATTCGAGTTAGAATAAAATTAGAATTATTGCACCTTTTCCCTGTGGCCGCATGGATTTCTCCTCGATCATATAATCATATAACCATATAACAATTACAGCACGGAAACAGGCCTTCTCGGCCCTTCCAGTCCGTGCCGACCATTTATTTTCCCCTAGTCCCATCTACCTGCACTCAGACCATACCCCTCCATTCCCTTCCCGTCCATATACCTATCCACTTTACTTTTAAATGTTAAAATCGATCCTGCCTCCACCACTTCTGCAGGAAGATCATTCCACACAGCCACCACTCTCTGAGTAAAGAAGTTCCCCCTCATGTTACCCCTAAACTTCTGTCCCTTAATTCTCATGTCATGCCCTCTTGTTTGAATCTTCCCTACCCTCAATGGGAAAAGCTTATCCACATCAACTCTGTCTATCCCTTTCATCATTTTAAATACCTCAATCAAGTCCCCCCTTAACCTTCTGCGCTCCAAAGAATAAAGACCTATCCTTTGGTTTCCTCTCACATCCCAAAGTTGTGTTGGTTGGCAGGTTAACAGGCCACTGTAATTGCCCCTACTGTACAGCCAAAATGGTAGCATTGGGAAGATTGGAGGGTGTTGTTGTGATTGTGGGTTTGGTGTGGGATACTTGTAAGTGGATGTGCCATAGGACTCTGTGGGTCGATGAGGCCATTTCTGTTCTCTCTGTGACTCCAAAGTACTGCCCAGGTGATTCAGTTCTATTATGCAGGATAACTGGTGGCAAAACATTTTAATGTGAGGGTGACATGCAAGGAAAAGGGAATACATGCGATTGGAACGAAGATGAGAGGCGAGAGCAACCAGAGAGACCTACGCGTTCAACTATCTCTGACTGGATAATCTTAAGGTCATGTGATAGGAGTAGAATTAGGTCATCCGGCCCATAAAGTCTACTCCACCATTCAATCGTGGCTGATCTATCTCTCCCTCCGAACCCCATTCTCCTGCCTTCTTCCCATAACCTCTGACACCTGTACTAATCAAGAATCTATCTAGGGTTACACAAAAGGCTGGAGAAACTCAGCGGGTGCAGCAGCATCTAAGGAGCGAAGGAGATAGGCGACGTTTCTGGTCGAGACCCTTCTTCAGACTCTCTCTATCTCTGCCTTAAATATATCCACTGACTTTGCCACCACAGCCGTCTGTGGCAATGAATTCCACAGATTCACCAACCTCTGGCTAAAACAATTCCTCCTCATCTCCTTCCTAACAAAATGTCCTTTAATTCTGAGGCCGAGTGGCCTGTTTCCACGCAGCTCTCTGAAGTCTAGAAACAAATTTCCGCCCCGCTCTTTCGTTCTCGATAGGATGATTCTTCGATATCTTTGACAGCTGATAAGACCATGAAACATAGCAGCGGTATTTGGCCATTCCGCCCATCGAGTTCTACTCGGCCATTCAATCATGGCTGATCTTCTATTCCCTATCAACCCCATTCACCTGCCTTCTTATTGCTGCCAGCGTGTAGGCACAAAGCACAATTACATGCAGGTTACCTGAAGGAGAATTCTCCATACCGGTGCTCCGCAAGGATGTGTTAATAGTCCTCTACCTTACCCCCGACCTACTCACTACTGAGCGGCCAAATTCTGTTTAACTATCAACAAGTTTCCAGATGACACATTGTCAAAGGGTGGCAGAGTCTTACAACATGGAAACAGGCCCTTTGGCTGAACCTGCCCAGATCACCTGACATGTCCCTTCTACACCAGTCCCACCAGCCTGCGTTTGGCCCATAACCTTCTCAACCTATCCTATCCATGTACCTGTCCAAATGTTTTTCAAACACACAGAGCCCCTTGCCCAGAGCAGCGGAATCAAGAAACCGAGGACTAAGGTTGAAGGTTAGATGGGGGGAGGGGGGTGGGGGGGGGGGGGGGGGGGGGCTAGATTTAATAGGAACCTGAGAGCTAACTTTTTCACAGAAAGGGTGGTGGGTGTATGGAACGAGCTGTCGGAGGTAGCTGAGGTAGGTACCATCGCAACATTTAATAACGTTTGGATGTGTACGTGGATAGGACAGGTTTGGAGGGATATGGGCCAAACACAGGCAGCTGGGACTAGTGTAGCTGGGACATGTTGGCCGGTGTGGGCAAGTCCACACTGTATCACTCTACGACTCTATGACTCGAAGAACGGTCTCCACCCGAAACGTCATCCATTCCTTCTCTCCAGACCTGACCCGCTGCGTAACTCCAGCATTGCGCGTCTATCTTCGGTGTAAACCAGCATCTGCATTTCCTCATACACATTTCTAATGGAATCAGTGCATCTACTCGATCTATTCCTCTCATGATTTTGTACACCTCAATGAGATCACCCCTCATCGTCCTGCGCTGCAAGGAATAGTCCCAGCCTGCTCAACCTCTCCCAATAGCTCTGACCATCTAGCCCTGGAAACATCCTTGTAAATCCTCTCTATACCTTTTCCAGCTTGACAACATCTTTTCTATATTGCGGTGCCCAGAACTGGACAATACTGTAAATGTGGCCTTACCAACGTCTTATACAACTGCAACGTGACCTCCCAACTTCTATACTCGATACTCTGACTAATGAAGACCAATATGCCAAACGCCTTTTTGACCAAATCTAGGTAAGCACATGGATATGCATGGAATAAAGTGTATGTGGATTCTCCGTGGATTGTCACCTTGTCGTGGTGGAGAAGCTTGTGTGGTCCTGAGATCCTGAGAGCTATGCCGTCTGGAGCTGTGCTCCTGGTAGGGCCACACATGGCGGTAAGATCGAGGGGGAGGTCTCTGACAAAGAGCAATCCAACCAAGACCTCAACGGTGGAACAGGCGGAGGACGATGGCTGACCTTAGTGGAGCGTCACAACGGCTGTGAAGGCGGATGAAGGCTGCAGCAGAAAAGGGTCTCCGGTCGTCTTGGACTCCATGCCAGTGGATCCTGACCCAGATCTGTCAAGGACCGTGGGGTGGCTGCCTGTGCACCAGTCTCCCCACGTTAAACAAAGTCACGCACAGGCCTCCTCCATATAGGGAATAGCACCCTGGAGACACCCATGGTCAGCCATGACAGAAGGGGGCCTAAGAAGAAAGAAAGGAGGATATGGATTAAGAGCAGGCAGATCATAGTTAGTCCTGGCATAATGTGGAGCACAGACATTGTGACTGAAGGCACTACTCCTGGGCGGTACTGCTGCTCTATGCTCTAGGAATCCTTGTTTATTCCATTTGACTTTTCTGGGAGAGTGTAAGTAAAGGAAATGAATGAGTACAATAGGGAACAAACAAAAGAATACTGGAACTAAGAGAAGCAGACATAACAGCTGCTGAAATAACAGGAAATGCCAAGCAGATCAGACAGCTTCTGTGGGGAAAGATACAATGAGTGGGTGCCACTTTCTGACACAAAGAGGCAAGGCCAAAGATCCTAAATGGTTTTAGCCATGGATTTTTAAGTCTCCAATAGGATATTTTGTCAGTTCTTAAAAATCAGAAAGTAAGTTTGCAAAGTAAATTGATGATTAGTACGGGTGTCAGGGGTTATGGGGAGAAGGCAGGAGAATGGGGTTACATAGAAACATAGAAACATAGAAAAATAGGTGCAGGAGTAGGCCATTCGGCCCTTCAAGCCTGCACCGCCATTCAATGTGATCATGGCTGATCATCCAACTCAGTATCCCGTACCTGCCTTCTCTCCATACCCCCTGATCCCTTTAGCCACAAGTGCCACATCTAACGCCCTCTTAAATATAGCCAATGAACTGGCCTCAACTACCTTCTGTGGCAGAGAATTCCAGAGACTCACCACTCTCTGTGTAAAGAATGTTTTCCTCATCTCGGTCCTAAAGGAATTCCCCCTTATCCTTAGACTGTGACCCCTTGTTCTGGACTCCCCCAACATCGGGAACAATCTTCCAGCATCTAGCTTGTCCAACCCCCTTAAGAATTTTGTAAGTTTCTATAAGATCCCCCCTCAATCTTCTAAATTCCAGCGAGTACAAGCCGAGTCTATCCAATCTTTCCTCATATGAAAATCCTGACATCCCAGGAATCAGTCTGGTTAGGAGGGAGAGATAGATCAGCCATGATTGAATGGTGTAGACTCGATGGGCCGAATGTCCTAATTCTACTCCTATCCCTTAGGAACTTATGAAAAAGCATTTCTGATGAAGGGTCTTTCAACTGAAAAATGTACACTGTTTCTCTTTCCACAGCTGACACTGGACCTGCTGGGCTTTTTCTGGGGATTTCTTCAGATTTTGTAGCATCTGCATTTTCTATTTCTTTTGTCAGACACTTCACGGCGTTGTTTTTTGTGCGTGTTGACTCAATGGGACCGCTCCCCACAGGTCAGACTAGGATTGGATGGCCAATCTTTCGTGCGTGTATAGTTGTATCCTTGAACAAAAGATAAACTGACTCACTGTCCCATCCAGTGTGAAATGGTGATTGATGGTCATCGTGGACTTGGTGGGTGGTATGTCTTATTTTCATGTTGCATTGCTGTACTAAAACTAAACTAAACTAAATTAAACTAAGAGGCAGAGGAGGTAGTTGAAGCAGCATGGTGGCGCAGCAGTAGAGTCGCTGCCTTACAGCGCTTGCAGTGCAGGGTACGATCCCGACTGCAGGTGCTGCCTGTATGGACTTTGTACGTTCTCCCCGTGACCGCGTGGGTTTTCTCTGAGATCTGAGATGCGGAGCTGGCTCGAAGGGCCAAATGGCCTTCTCCTGCACCTATTGTCTATTGTCTATCTTCGGTTTCCCCCCACGCTTCAAAGACGTACAGGTTTGTAAGACAAAACAGAGAGTGTACAGAGGAGATTTACTAGAATGTTGCCTGGGTTCCAGCAACTAAGTTACAGAGAAAGGTTGAACAAGTTAGGTCTTTATTCTTTGGAGCGCAGAAGGTTAAGGGGGGACTTGATTGAGGTCTTTAAAATGATGAAAGGGATAGACAGAGTTGACGTGGATAAGCTTTTCCCATTGAGGGTAGGGAAGATTCAAACAAGAGGGCATGACATGAGAATTAAGGGACAGAAGTTTAGGGGTAACATGAGGGGGATCTTCTTTACTCAGAGAGTGCTGGCTGTGTGGAATGATCTTCCTGCAGAAGTGGTGGAGGCAGGATCGATTTTAACATTTAAAAGTAAAGTGGATAGGTATATGGACGGGAAGGGAATGGAGGGGTATGGTCTGAGTGCAGGTAGATGGGACTGGGGAAAATAAATGGTCGGCACGGACTGGAAGGGCCGAGAAGGCCTGTTTCCGTGCTGTAATTGTTATATGGTTATATGTTATATGGTTATAATTGGCTTGGTATAAATGTAAAATTTGAAAAAAATCACATGTGGTTAAAGCACACATTGTCAGATTTTAATAAAGGCCATTTTTATACATTTTGGTTTCACCATGTGGAAATTACAGATTACCAATCTCAAATTATGGCTTACAGAGGCAAATAAATAAATGATGGGTCTTTGTCCCAAACATTGTGGAGGACACTGTAATTTGATGGCACCATACCTGTTGTGGTGGTTAGTAAAATGCCTTTTTTGGTGGCCAGAGCTACTTCAGGAAGCAAAGCAGTACACAGTTTTGTGCCCCATATGTGAGGGTGATGTGCTGGCTCTGGAGAGGGACCATGGGGGTTATGCAAGAATGAACCCAAGGATGAGTGGTTAACATATGATGAGCGTTTGACGGCACTGGGCCTGTACTCGCTGGAGTTTAGAAGGATGAGGGGGGGGACCTTGGAGAAATGTATCGAATAGTGAAAGGCCTGGATAGAGTGGATGTGGAGAGGGTATTTCCCCTAATGGTAGATCCTAGGACAAAGCCTCAAAATAAAAGGATGTACCTAAATTTGGGATGCGGAGGAATTTCTTTAGTAGGAGTGTGATGAATCTGTGAAATTCAGTGGAGGCTGTGAAAGCTGTCAATGGATATTTTTTAAGGCAGAGATTGACAGATTCTTGATTAATACGGGTGTCAGGGGTTATGGGGAGAATGCAGGAGAATTGGGTTGGGAGGGAATGATAGATCAGCCATGATTGAATGGCAGAGTAGACTTGATGGGCTGAATGACCTAATTCTGCTCCTAAAAATTATGAGTTTATGAACTAGCTGTCTTGGGTCAGGCATGGATTAGATTCAACCAATTTGGCATGACTCCAATCGCACTGATGAAACACAAGGACTACCGAACAAAAAATTTAAATCACAGACTTTTGAGGTATTTGTGAACTAATGGAGTTCTGAATTTGGTGCATTATTTCTGCTGTTAACATATAGCTGGTTAATCCTCATCCAGGTAAATGTGGTCAGGGCAATGGTGCGAAATGTTACTCTCTAATGTATTTCTCTGCTGCATGAATAGTTTCTCATGGCACTCAAAGAGTGGTAAGAATTATTTGATGCAAATAAATAAATTGAGTATGAAATTGCCAGTAATCCTTCGGGCTCAAGTGTTCTTGGAAATTCTCTTGGAAGTATATGCGTGTTTGAGCGTGTGTATCTGTGTGCATGCGTTTCTGTGTGTGTGCATGTGCATGCATGTATGCTTGTGTTTGTGTGTGTGTGCGCGTGTGTGCGCGCCCGTGCGTTTGTTTGTGTGTGTGTACGTGTGTGTGCGTGTGTGTGTGCGTCCGTGCGTATGTTTGTGTGTGTGTAGGTGTGTGTGCATGCGTGTGTGTGTTTGCATGCGTGTGTGTGTGTGTGTGCGTGCTTATATTGCGATTCTACGAGACAGCAGAATCATATTGTCTGCCTGCTTCTTTAACAATGTAATGATTTCATAAACTTTCATTTTGCATCATGTGCAGACACAACATGCAATGAGTGTGCAGTCTTTAAAATAAACCTCCATCTCATTGTGTACACATGCTATGTTTCAATACATTCCAAAGACATTACTTTAAAAAAAGGATGAGCAATTTATTTGAGTTGGGGTGCCAACCTTTCATGAGTAAATTCCGAGAGACATTGTCACATAATGTTCTATCATGAGTTATGTCAGATGCAATCCTCCACATCATACAAGATGAAACCAAACAACTAGATGATGATGTCCTCTGAGTTATTGCCATTCTGACACATTGAATTAAATCAAATCAAATGCAATGCTTGGCCTGTGCTGTCCAAATGCCACGTAAGAAATGGAAAGGACCGCAAATTCTAACGTCGTTTTAGTTTAGTTTAGTTTAGAGATACAGCACGGAAACAGGCCCTTCGGCCCACCGAGTCCCTGCCCACCAGCGATCCCAGTAAATTAACAATATCTTACACGCAGTTTAGAATAAGGGGAAGGTCATTTAGGACTGAGGTGAGATAAAACTTTTTCACCCAGAGAGTTGTGAATTTATGGAATTCCCTGCCACAGAGGGCAGTGGAGGCCAAGCCACTGGATGGATTTAAGAGAGAGTTAGATAGAGCTCTAAGGGCTAGTGGAGTCAAGGGATATGGGGAGATGGCAGGCACGGGTGATTGATAGGGGACGATCAGCCATGATCACATTGAATGGCGGTGCTGGCTCGAAGGGCCGAATGGCCTCCTCCTGCACCAATTTTCTATGTTTCTATGTCTCTAGAAAACCAATGAACGTCTTTGGAGTGTGAGAGGAAACCAAAGATCCCGGAGGAAAACCCACGCGGACCCGGGGAGAATGTACACACCCTATACAGACAGCACCCATAGTCAGGAGCGATCCCGGGTCTCCGGCGCTGCAAGGCAGCATCCCTACCGCTGCGCCATCGTGCCGCCATCGTGCCGAACATTGATCCCGTTGTGGGGGGATGTTTTTGATGTTTAATGTTAAATTCTATGATATTGTGTTTATTTTATTGGTGTGCTGCAATGGGAACTCAAATTTCATGGCACTGATTGGTGTACGTGTCAATACATGTCCTTTGTTGTCCTTTGACCTCCTCTGAGATTGCCATTCTGACACACTGAACTAAATCAAATGCCCGTCCAAGTGCCACATAAGAAATGAAAAGGGCCGTTAATTATAATGCAGCTTTAGTTTAGCTTATTGTCACGTGTACTGAGGTATTTTTGTGGCGTGCTTTTCATTGTGTGCTAACCAGTCAGCAGAAAGGCTATACATGATAATTACAATTGAGCCGCCCACAGTGTACAGATGCATGATACAGGGAATAACGTTTAGTGCAAGATAATGTCCGGTAACCCCCGATTAAAGGTAGTCCGAGGGGCTCCAATGAGGTAGATAGTAGCTCAGGACTGCTCGGTAGTTGTTGATGGGATGGTTCAGTTGCCTGTTCAGAGCTGGGGAGAAAGTGTTCCTAAATCTGGAGGTGTACATTTTCACATTTCTCTACCTGTTTCCTGATGGGAGAGGGGAAAAGAGGGGGGTGAGACTTGACCTCGGTTGTGCTGGTAGCCTCGCCGAGGTAGCGTGAGGTGTAAATGTTGTCAATGGAACGGAGGTTGGTTCGTGTAATGGTCTGGACTGGATGCATCCCGATAAAATGCATTCTACAACGCATCTGTGGAAATAAATGTGTGTGTGAGGTCTTTAAAATGATGAAAGGGATAGACAGAGTTGACGTGGATAAGCTTTTCCCATTGAGGGTAGGAAGGATTCAAACGAGAGGGCATGACATGACAATTAAGGGACAGAAGTTTAGGGGTAACATGAGGGGGAACTTCTTTACTCAGAGAGTGGTGGCTGTGTGGAATGATCTTCCTGCAGAAGTTGTGGAGGCAGGATCGATTTTAACATTTAAAAGTAAAGTGGATAGGTATATGGGCGGGAAGGGAATGGAGGGGTATGGTCTGAGTGCAGGTAGATGGGACTAGGGGAAAATAAATGGTCGGCACGGACTGGAAGGGCCGAGAAGGCCTGTTTCCGTGCTGTAATTGTTATATGGTTGTATGGTTATATGGAACGGAGGTTGGTTCGTGTAACGGTCTGGACTGGATGCATTCTACAACGCATCTGTGGAAATAAATGTGTGTGTGTGTAGGATAGTGTTAGTGTCTGGGGTGATTGCTGTTCGACATAGGTGGGCCGAAGGGCCTGTTTCTGTGCTGTACCTGTAAAGTTTAAAGTAAAGAGACATGTATAGGGCAGGTTTAGAGGGAAATGGGCCAAACACAGGCAGGTGGGACAAGTTGGTCGGCAAGTTGGGCCGAAGGGCCTGTTTCCATGCTGTATGACTCTATGGTAATCACAAACTGCCATGATATTCATTATTTTCCCGAGTACTGTATCTTAAGTGATCTAAATTGATGGAAGATGTGCATTTTCTTGCTTTATGAAAGGGAACTATCCCCGGCATTTCTCTGTAAGTTCAAGAGGATACAATATAATTCAGCTATTGTGCAGAAAGGAGCTACAGATGTTGGTTTAAACCGAAGATAGACACAAAGTGCTGGAGTAACTCAGCGGCTCAGGCAGCATCTCTGGAGAAAAAAAGGTGATGCTTCCGTTCGGGACCCTTCCTCAGACTGAAATGATCTATTTATCTATAATTATATTTAATTGTCCGTAATCAAACTAATTATACTTATGAACAATAATAAACTGCAGGAACATATCTGCCATCAAAATATTTTTTAAATCTTTGTTTTTCCAGCTCTTTATTTTATTAAAAAATTGCCCAGTCACGAACATAGAGGAACCTCAAAGAGTCCCATTTAAGTCCTGTGAGCTGGTGTCAGAGTACATGTGTTTGTGGAATACAGGGCTGAGCATGAGAACTGCTACTCATCTGGTTTACATTGGTTATATTTCCTGTGCGTAGGAAAGGAAATGTTCCAAATGTTTCCAGAATAGACAGCAGTAATATTCAGCGTGATATTCATATAATCTGTACAAAACGGAATACCACATGGAATATGATTAGACTTCAGTTTCACCTACTTTTTTCAAGTGTAGAAGCGTTCTAAGTGCTGCGCCCTCACATTTTCAGCTCTTTTCTTACTGTACCTGCTCTTTCTCTTCTTTTTTCTCTTTCCCAGTTTTTCACACAGAGAGTGGTGAGTCTGTGGAATTCTCTGCCACAGAAGGTAGTTGAGGCCAGTTCGTTGGCTACATTTAAGAGGGAGTTATATGTGGCCCTTGTGGCTAAAGGGATCAGGGGGTATGGAGAGAAGGCAGGTACGGGATACTGAGTTGGATGATCAGCCATGATCATATTGAATGGCGGTGCAGGCTCGAAGGGCCGAATGGCCTACTCCTGCACCTATTTTCTATATTTCTATGTTTCTATGTTTCCCGTACTCTCTTTCGCCCTCATTCCTAGTTTAGTCCAGAGATTCAGCACGGAAACAGGCCCTTCGGCCCACCGAGCCCGCACTGACCAGCGATCCCCACACATTAACGACACACACACACACACACACACAGTAGGGACCATTTACATTTATTCCCAAGCCAATTGGAGTGTGCGAGGGAAAAACAGAGATTCGCGGAGAAAGCCCCTTCTCACAGGGAGAACGTACAAACTCCGTACAGACAACACCGGTAGTCGGGATCGAACCCGGGTCTCTGGCTCTGCAAGTGCTGCAAGGCAACCCTCTCCCTCTTGGTCTGTCTGCCTCCGTCAGACTCCATCTGTTGACTCTATCTCTCTTTACCTATCTCTGTTTCGGATTCCTTTGTCTTCCTGTCTCATAAATGAAACGGTGACAATTTATGTGTATCAAATAACCGATCTCTGTCTCCAGCTCAGTCTCTATCTTTTTGTTTCCTGTCTGACTTGCTACTGATGTGCTTCACAAGGAACACAGTATGGGAGCACCGGGATACCCACCGGTCCTGGTGAACAGAAGTGGATCGATCACACGGTTGTGGCTGGTTGCAGAAAGCAGCAGACAAAGTGGGGCCCCTATATCGTGATTCAATGTCGCAAGAACTTTAACCATATGACTTGGACAAATGGACAAAATGGGACATGCAACTATGTCCTCGTCAGTGGGTGGTTCAAGGCCACCTATCTATGTGTACTGAGAGAGTGGGCGTGCATGTGCATGTGTGGGTGCATGTAGCGTTGTTTCAGGTGCGTGTGTATACAGAAGGTTCTTCAGCGGGTGCATGAGGGCATATGTGAGCATGGGTAAGTGTGTGTGTGTGAGAGTGAGTGGTGGGTGTGACAATTGGTATGAATGTGTGTGTACCCATGGACGTGGGTTTTAGCATGTGCGTGTGTGCGTGTTTGTGAGACGGTGTGGTGGGTGTGAATAATTTGTATGAATGTGTGTGTATCCAAGGGGGTGGACTTGAGATAGTACGTGCGAGTGTGTGCATGTGTGTGTGTGTATGTACATGTGTGCATGTGTGTGTATGTTTGTGTGTGCCTGTGGGTGTGTGCGTGCGCATGTATGAGTGTGTATGTGCGTGAGTGTGTGTGTTTTTGTGTTGGTGTGATTGTGTGTGCATGTTTGTATGTGTGAGTGTGTGCATGAGTGTGTGTATGTGTGTGCTTATGTTTGTGTGTGCCTGTGGGCATGTGTGTGTGCACATGCGTGTGTGAGTGTGTATGTGCGTGAGTGTGTGTGTTTTTGTGTTGGTGTGATTGTGCGTGCATGTTTGTATGTGTGAGTGTGTGCGTGAGTGTGTGTGTGTTTTTGTGTGTGCGTGTGTGTGAATGTGTGTGTGTGCGTTTCGGTCTCCCACTATCAGAAGGTTGCCCGTTCAAATAAACACAGATATGATTGTAGCATTTAAGAGGCACATGGAAGTTCAGGGAAGAGATGGATCACGTACAGGCAGATGAGATCGGGCAGATACATCTGTAGGGAATGGAGGAGAATGGATTTTGTGCAGGCAGATAGAGTTGGTCTTGGCTTCATGTTTGGCACAGACATTTTTGGGTCAAAATACCTATTCTGGTGCTGTACTGTTTTATGTTCTATATACAAGACAAAACAAGAGAATACAATACCATTTATTGTCATTTGAACCTCATTGAGGTTCAAACGAGATTTAGTTTCTGCAGTCATACAAAGAACCAAGACACAACATAATTTACACAAACATCCATCACAGTGAATCTCCTCCTCACTGTAATGGAAGGCAAAGTCTTATCTCTCCCCTGCACTCACCATTCTCCTTCCGATGTCAAAGCCAAAGCCAAAGCCCCCGGCGGGCGATGGTAAATAAGTCCCGTGGCCATTCAGGCCGCGCCGGGCGAAGCAAGGCCGCGCTCCGGGTCTTGATGTTGGAGCCCCTGGCAGGCGTTAGCAAGTCCCACGGCTGTTAAAGCCGCGCCGGGCGATGTAAGGCCCCGCTGTAGGTCATTTTCAACCCCGCAACTCAGGCGGGAGAATTTGCCGCCGTGGGTGCTCCAAAAAGCGGTCTCCCACCAGGGACCCGCGAGCTCTCGGTGTTACCATCCACCGGGCCTGTGATAGAATTGCAAGTTGTCATACTGACTCAAAAGATAATTCAAGCAACGCCAAAGTCAAAGTCAAACAAACTTTATTGTCATTTAGAAATACATTGATATATGCAGTTCCAAACGAAATTTCGCTGCATTTGGCTCCCTGTGCAACACGATAAATTAAATATCTGTTTCTGTCGGGAGCCAATGCAGCCGCAGCCGAACAGGGCGCCGCCATCTTGAAAACCTACACTTCACGCCAATTAACTCGTAGTTTAATCAGGATACCGCAGATCGTTGACTTAATTACAAATTGCTGCTTGAATACCCGTGGCTTTGACACACCAGTTAAGGTTAACTTTGATTTAATAGAGATCTTCGAGATTAACAAAGATTTTGCTAAAGTCAATAATGATGAATTGTCTTTAAGAGGCAAGAAAATGGAACCAGGAGGGTGCCAATGTAAAATGGCTGTGAAATAAAATTAAGGACATGATTATTTGGACAAAGGATAGTTGAAATGTGACCCTTCATGTACCAAAGAGCAACCAAAGTTTAGCCTAGTTTAGAGATACAGCACGGAAACAGGCCCTTCAGCCCAACAACTCCACGCTGACCAGCGATCCCCGCACATTAACACTATCCTGGAATTTAGAAGATTGAGGGGGGATCTTATAGAAACTTACAAAATTCTTATGGGTTAAAGAAGGAACTGCAGATGCTGGAGAATCGAGGGTTACACAAAAAGCTGGAGAAACTCAGCGGGTGCAGCAGCATCTAAGGAGCAAAGGAGATAGGTAACGTTTCGGGTCGAGACCCTTCTTCAGACCTTATGGGGTTGGACAAGCTAGATGCAGGAAGATTGTTCCCGATGTTGGGAGAGTCCAGAACAAGGGGTCACAGTCTAAGGATAAGGGGGAATTCCTTTAGGACCGGGATGAGGAAAACATTCTTTACACAGAGAGTGGTGAGTCTCTGGAATTCTCTGCCACAGAAGGTCGTTGACGCCTGTTCATTGGCTATATTCAAGAGGGAGTTGGATGTGGCTCTTGTGGCTAAAGGGATCAGGGGGTATGGAGAGAAGGCAGGTACGGGATACTGAGTTGGATGATCAGCCATGATCATATTTAATGGCGGTGCAGGCTCGAAGGGCCGAATGGCCTACTCCTGCACCTAATTTCTATGTTTCTATGTTTCTATCCCACACACACTGGGGACAATTTACATTTACACCAAGCCAATTAACCTACATACCTGAACGTTTTTGGAGTGTGAGAGGAAACCGAAGATCTCGGAAAAAAACCCCCGCAGTCACGGGGAGAACGTAAAAACTACGTACAGATAAGCAAGCACCAGTAGTCATGATCGAACCCGGGTCCTTGGCGCTGCAGACGCTGCAAACGCTGCGCCACTGTGCCCATTCGCCCGATCACAATCTATTCTTTGTGACTCCCCTCTCGGGATTGCATCTAGAAGCTGCCATGCTGTCTGCTCTGGTTGCCAACGGTGACCTGCCGTTGCCATACATCATCATGAATTTTTCACACGCATTACAAATTCAGGCCTTTGCTTCAAAAGTATTCAGCTGAACTATCCGTGAACTGAGCGTGGTAAGCAAGGGTCCATTACGTAGAATCAGCCACTCAGTCCCTCAGGCCTCTTCTGCCGTTCAATCAAGTAAACAACAGATCTGAATATTTTTACTGCTGTTGCTGCTTGTCTTTCCCCAGGCACCGCTGGAACCCAGAAATGAATGCCACGAAAGCACATTCATTGAACCATCAGTGTGCGCAGTATTAGCTGGTAGATGATAGAGAGTTAGATATAGCTCGTGGGGCTAATGGAATCGAGGGATATGGGGAGAGAGCAGGAACGGAGTACTCATTTTGGATGATCAGCCACGATCATATTGAATGGCGGTACTTGCTCGAAGGGCCCACTCCTGCGCCTATTTTCTATGTTCTATGTTTGTATGTTACCACCTGCTGTCACCATGTTACCACCTGCTGTGAGGACTCTCCCGACGCCGGAACACCAACACCCAGCGAGAAGGCCTAAAACATCGGGCCGACTGCGGAGGCCTCAATAGGCCCGACTATGGGTGGACATGGGGTTGGGGACTGGACTTTGTGCTTTCCCCCACAGTGGGCACCATTGTGGGGGGATGTTTTTATGTTCATTGTTAATTCTTTAGTGTTGTGTCTTATCTTTATTTGGGCAAGTCAAATTTCACTACACCAATTGGTGTATGTGACAATAAATGTCCTTTGTCCTTTGTCCTTTGTCCTTTGTCCTGTCTTGCAAAGCGACTTGGATTTAAATCCATCTCTGATTATTATAGTGCATTGAATAAAGAAATGTTCAGCACAGAAACAGGCCCTTTGGCATATATCTGAGCCTCTCATAATGTTATACTTCTATTGCTGTTATTATTACAACAATCACTGATAGCCATGGAGTCATAGGGACATAGAGTGGAAACGCTCCCTTCAGCCCAACTTGCCCACACCGGCCGACACGTCCCAGCTACACTAGTCTCACCTGCCTGCATTTGGTCCGTATCCCTCCAAACCATATCCCTCCCTCCAGATCTATCGCAGTCTCTGCCTCAAAAAGGCAGCCAATGTCATCAGAGACCCGCACCATCCTGGCCACACACTCATTCTACCACTACCATCGGGAAGAAGGTACAGGAGCCTGAAAACTGTAACGTCCAGGTTCAGGAACAGCTCCTTCCCCACAGCCATCAGGCTATTAAACTCGACAACAAATAAGCTCTGAACTGCAACAGGCTATTATTATTATTATTGCGTATGATCAAGAATGTGTGTGTATATACACACTGAACATTTTTCTTTTTTCTCCCGTTAGATACTATGTTTACATATTCTGTTGTGGCGCAGCAAGTAAGAACTTCATTGTCGGGAAAATGTTGGGATCGTCCCAACCTCAACTATCTCCTCTGGCAGCTTGTCCCCACCAACCTTTGCTTGAAAACGTTACCCCCCTCATCTGTATCCACCTATCACTCACCAGGCTTTGCATCACCCCCACCTACTTTACCCAGCTTTCTCCCCCCCACTCCATCAATCTGAAGAAGGTGCCCGCCCCGAAACGACGTCTGCCCATTCCCTCCACAGATGCTGCCTGAGTGGCTGAGTTCCTCCAGCACTCCGTGCATTGCTCAAGATTTGCAGCATCTGCAGTTTCTTGCCTCTGCCTCACTGACTGGGCTTCCACTGCACTCACCGAGACGCTGCTCTGGCACTGAGACGCTGCCGGTCATGTTGAATAATTCCTCCTCCCCTCCCTCGTCCCCCCCCTCTCCTGGACACCACCCCCCCCCCCCCCCCCCCCCCCCCCCCTTGTGCCTTTGTTTATTGCCACATTAAGTTTAGTTTAATTTAGTTTTGAGAAACAGCGTGGAGACGGGCGCTTTAGCCCACTGAGTCCGCGCCGACCAGCGATCCCTGCACACTCACTTTACCCTAAACACATCAGGGACAATTTACATTTATACCAAGCCAACTAACCTACAAACCTGTACGTCTTAGGAGTGTGGAGTTTAGAAGGATGGGAGGCAATCCCATTGAAACATATAAGATTGTTAAGGGCTTGGACACGCTAGAGACAAGAAACATGCTCCCGATGTTGGGGGAGTCCAGAACCAGGGGCCACAGTTTAAGAATAAGGAGTAAGCCATTTAGACCGGAGACGAGGAAACACTTTTTCTCACAGAGAGTGGTGAGTCTGTGGAATTCTCTGCCTCAGAGGGCGGTGGAGGCAGGTTTTCTGGATGCTTTCAAGAGAGAGCTAGATAGCGGTCCTAAAAATAGCAGTCAGGTATATGGGGAGAAGGCAGGAACGGGGTACTGATTGGGATTGATCAGCCATGATCACATTGAATGGTGGTGCTGGCTCGAAGGGCCAAATGGCCTACTCCTGCACCTATTGTCTATCGTCTATTGTCTATTAAACCGGAGATCCGGGAGAAAACCCATGCAGGTTATGGGGAGAACGTACAAATACCGTGCAGACAAGCATCTGTAGTTGGGGTCGAACCCGGGTCCCCGGCTCTGTAAGCCAACAACTCTACCGCTGCGCCACAGTGCCGCCCTGAACTAAAATAGTCTACACTAAAATAGTTGACTTTGGAAGAGGAAGGTTGAGGATCCACAAACCTGTCTTCACCGGCGGGATGGTGTTGCAGAGTCAATACCTGGGCGTGCATATCTCTGAAGATCTGTCCTGGACTCAGCACGTTGATGCAATCACAAAGAACGCCCACCAACGCCTATACTTCCTTAGAAGGTTGAGGAGTTTTGGTTTGTCAACAACTACTCCCTTCAACTTCCACAGGTGTACAGTCGAGACTACATTGACCGATTTTCTTCTGGGTGGTCCGTTTTCCTCCCACATCCCAAAGACTCCTCATTGGGGTTTGTATTTTCCCCTATCAAGTAAGGGGTGGGTGAGAAAGTGGGATAACATAGATGTACTGTGAATGGGTGAACACAGAATGCTGGAGTAGTGGGCCAAGCAGCATGTCTGGAGAGAAGGAATGGGTGACGTTTCGGATGGCCAAAACTAAATATAGTTTCTTATAGAAACTTACAAAATTCTTACAAAATTCTTAAGCGGTTGGACAGGCTAGATGCAGGAAGATTGTTCCCGATGTTGGGGAGGTCCAGGACAAGGGGTCACAGCTTAAGGATAAGGGGGAAATCCTTTAGGACCGAGATGAGAAGAACTTTTTTCACACAGAGCGTGGTGGGTCTCTGGAACTCTCTGCCACAGAGGGTAGTTGAGGCCAGTTCATTGGCTATATTTAAGAGGGAGTTAGATGTGGCCCTTGTGTCTACAGGGATCAGGGGGTATGGAGAGAAGGCAGGTACGGATACTGAGTTGGATGATCAGCCATGATCATATTGAATGGCGTTGCAGGCTCGAAGGGCCGAATGGCCTACTCCTGCACCTAATTTCTATGTTTCTATGTTTCTAAATTAAACTAAACTAAACTGAACTAAACATCTGCAGGTCCTTCTTACACATAAACTAAACTTAACCTACTCAAAAAATGTCAAGGTAATCCAGTATAGTATTATCAATTTTACACCATGCTACTTCGTTTTGCGTATGGCGTGCACAGCCTAAAGTTGTAGGACAACTTGTTCTATTTGATCTTATTTGATTGTGCACGCCGGGCTGATTGCATTAGTCGAAACAGGGCAGACTACGTGAAGGTTGCAATCTTCCACCCCACCATACGACTAGAGGAGAGAAAATAGAATGAAATATGTGGTTACGAAGAAGCACCTAAAAGATTTTTAGACGGTTTTAAACATGGGCCAAGCAGCTGACAAGGCTGCTGGCAGTGCGGTGAAAGGCGGGGTTGTGCAGGAAACCAACTGGGTTGCAGGTAACGTCAAGTATCTTACACATCCAGCATATGAATAGCTTGCCGATATTTGTGAGCTGCACTGCGACATAATCGAGAGCACGTACTACTGCTGAACACAATTGAGAGGGGGTCTTATAGAAACTTATAAAATTCTTAAGGGGTTGGACAGGCTAGATGGTGGAAGATTGTTCCCGATGTTGGGGAGCTCCAGGACAAGGGGTCACAGCTTGAGGATAAGGGGGAAATCCTTTAGGACCGAGATGAGAAGGACTTTTTCACACAGAGAGTGGTGGGTCTCTGGAACTCTCTGCCACAGAAGGTAGTTGAGGCCAGTTCGTTGGCTATATTTAAGAGGGAGTTAGATGTGGCCCTTGTGGCTAAGGGGATCAGAGGGTATGGAGAGAAGGCAGGTACAGGATACTGAGTTGGATGATCAGCCATGATCATATTGAATGGCGGTGCAGGCTCGAAGGGCCGAATGGCCTACTCCTGCACCTAATTTCTATGTTTCTAAGTTTCTATGTTTCTAATTCTTCAGATTAGTTTAGTTTAGAGATACAACACTGAAACATGCCCTTCGACCCATCAAGTCCGCACCGACCAGCGATCCCCGCACATTAACACTATCCCACACACACTTGGGACAATTTACTTTTTATAGTACACCAAGCCAATTAACCTACAAAAGTGTAAGACTTTGGAGTGTAGGAGGAAAGCGAAGATCTCGGAGAAAGCCCACGCGGTCACGGGGAGAACGTACGAACTCCGTACAGACAGCACCCGTGGTCGGGATGGAACCCGGGTCAATGCCGCTGCAAGCGCTGCAAGGCAGCAACTCTACCGCTGCGCCACCTTGCCGCCCAAACTCCCTACAATTCTATTTTGCATTGTTTCCACAGCCTGCTGGATAAGGAAGCCGAAATAAGGCAACTAATTCTGCTGGGTGCCCCACAGTTGAACCTGACATACATTAATCAGCAGTTACAACACTCTTTGGTGCTGTCCATTAAGTTGTCCCACTGACTTTATTGTTAGCTCAGACTGCACTTTGAATGAACTTCCCAACCAAAAAATAAATCAGTGGCGGCTGTGCACCAAACAGCCAGAGGGAATCGTAAACGTTCTCAGAGAGGTGAGACGGTGGAAGCAATCTGAAAACTCAAATGCACTTATCTCTACAGGACCCGCTGCTCATTTTGAAAGAAAACATTTCTCCATGTGATATCTCCGTACAAATACTAAACATCACTCAGTCTCCCCTGGTTCTTCGCTGGAGCATTCTTTTCATTCAGAGAGTTGTGAGTCTGTGGAATTCTCTGCCTCAGAGCACGGTGGAAGCCGGTTCTCTGGATACTTTCAAGGGAGAGTGAGACAGGGCTCTTAAAGATAGCGGAGTCAGGGGATATGGGGAGAAGGCAGGAACGGGGTACTTATTGGGGATGATCAGCCAAGATCACATTGAATGGCGGTGCTGGCTCGATGAGCCAAATGGCCTACTCCTACACCTATTGTCTATTGAATGGCGGTGCTGGCTCGAAAGGCCTACTCCTGTACCTATTGTCTCTTGTCCTATTCCTGAAACACACACAACGAAATATTAAAAGAGAAAAGAACTTGGATCGAGAGCCAGAGGGCATAGGTTTAAGGTGAAGGGGGAGCAAGATTTCACAGGAACCAGAGGGGTGACCTTTTCACACAAAGGGTGGTGGGTGTATGGAACCAGCTGCTGGAGGAGGTAGTTGAGGCAGGTACTATTGCACCATTTAAGAAGCAATTAGACGGGTATATGGAAAGGACAGGTTTAGAGGGATTTGGGCCAAATGCAGGCAAGTTGGACTAGTGCAGATAGAACATGTTGGCCGGAGTGGGCAAGATGGGCTGATGGGCCTGTTTGCACACTCTATGACTATGCCTTTATGACTCTATGAGTCAGACAGGACACCAGGTGTTTATTGACAAAAGAATACTTTTTGCTGATCATTGGGCCATAGAGTGATACTGTCCTATCCATGTACCTGTCTAACTGCTTCTTAAACGTTGGGATAGTCCCAGCCTCAACTATCTCCTCTGGCAGCTTGTTCCATACACCCACCACCCTTTGTGTGAAAAAGTTACCCCTCAGATTCCTAGTAATCCTTTCCCCTTCCTCTTGAACCTATGTCCTCTGGTCCTCGATTCACCTACTCTGGGGCAAGAGACTCTGTGCATCTACCTGATCTATTGCTCTCATGATCTTATACGCCTCTATAATTCTACCCCCCATCTTCCTGGACTCGCAAGCATGATTGACTTGGAGAAATGGTACTCAATGTTCAAACAACAATGCCCCATAAAAAGCAATGGGATAACACCAAGACGGAGGGTCTTAATGATTGATGAATCCATTCTATTCCTGCTCGTTCAAGAACTCCGCCTCTGGATATGGACACCCCAAGCCAGTGCCAGTCCCAAGCCCGGACTAAGGAGGAAGGTTGGGCGTAGAGCTAGCACCCCTAGCCCGTAAAACCCAAAACCCGCTACAGAAGCAGCAAGCATAAACTATACTGGAAACCGGCATGAAAGATGGTTCTCGCCCCCAACAGGTATGAAGGGCTCAGGCCGAAGCCTCGGGCTAACCTATCGAGGGTGAAAGACGTCGCACATAACCAAACAGAATGGCGAAAGCTTGCTGCCCAATGCACTCAACAATGTGGGAGGAACTAAGCCTGTATCTACGTCTTCAATAAGTGCCGTTAAATGTTTTACGTCCATATGAGTGGGTGGACAATACCTCATCTGAAAAATGGCACTCAAGAGATTACGAGGATGCATGACCATACTTTAAGGATGGTGCGAAGTAGGGGAGAGAGGTGCAGAGGAAAGGTGTGCAAATGGAAACCCAAAGCATCGGGTCCAGAGCTGAGAGCTGAGGCTCTATAGGGCGCAAGTCAGGCCACATTTGGAATATTGTGAGCAATTCTGGGCACCATATCTGAGGAAGGATGTATTGGCTCTGGAGAGGGTCCAGAGGAGGTTTACAAGAATGATCCCAGGAATGAGTAGGTTAACATAGTATGGTGAGTGTTTGACAGCACTGGACCTGTACTCGCTGGAGCTTAGAAGAATGAGGTGTGGGGACACCTCATTGAAACGTACAGAATTATGAAAGGCTTGGATAGAGCGGATGTGGAGAGGATGTTTCCACTATTAGGAAAGACTAGAACTAGAGGTTCCTAGCATCAGAATTAAAGGATGTTCAATTACGAAGGAGATGGGGAGGAATTTCTTTAGTCAGAGGGTGGTGAATCTGTGGAACTCTTTGCCACAGAAGGCTGTGGAGGCCAAGTCAGTGGATTTCTTTGAGGCAGAGATTAATAGATTCTTCATTAGTACGGGTGTCAGAGGTTATGGAGAGAAGGCAGGGGAATGGGGTTAGGAGGGAGAGATAGATCAGCCATGATTGAATGGTGGAGTAGACTTGATGGGCCGAATGGTTTATTCTGTTCTTATCACTTATGATCTTATGACCTAGACAAGAGTAGATGCAGTTAGCAGAGTAGGCGCCTATGGTGGTATGAAGGATGCTTGTCAGATCAGCACTGGAGGAACTCAACATGGTAACGTAACGCCCACGGAGACCTCGTGAGTAGCTGCTTCAGTAAATACTATCTCATCTTCTATTCCAAAGATCATGAGGGGGAAGTGAAAGCAGGAAGTTGGCATAGAGGGGGGTTATTTTCAGACTGGAATCTCGCTGTGCCAAATTCACATCAGCCATCAGATGAAAAGATAAGGTTAATTTACGCACGAGGCTCGAAAGGAAAGTGAGTTTAATTTTTTTAAATTTAGAGATCCAGCGCTGTGACAGGCCCTTCGGCCCAACAAGTCCATGCTGACTGATTCAAAGAAACTTTATAGTCACATGTACAATGTTCTTTGTTCCGCGCACAACCCGGTGAATTCATACAGCAGACCCCACCGAGGCAGCGCATGAAAGGGTCGCCACATTTCTGTGGGCCTGTCCCACTTAGGTGATTTTTCAGCGGACTGCCGGCGACTGTCAATTTCCCGGCGGTCACCTGAAAAACCGGGAGCAGACACGCACACATGCACACGCACGCACATGCACACGCACACGCACACACACACACACACGCGGGGGCCAGGGAAAGCAGGGGGAGCTCTGTCTGAAATGCACACGGTGCAAAGCCAAGGTGATACAGACACACACCACGGTGAACAGGAAGGTTAAGACGCCTAGCACAGTGTACGGTAAGTCCTTTAAATGAGCGGGGGGGGGGGGGGGGGGGGGATGGGAGAATAAGGACTAAGCCATTTAGAACGGAGACGAGGAAACATTTTCTCACAGAGAGTGGTGAGTCTGTGGAATTCTCTGCCTCAGAGGGCGGTGGAGGCAGGTTCACTGGATGCTTTCAAGAGAAAGCTAGATAGGGCTCTTAAAAATAGCCGAGTCAGGGGATATGGGGAGAAGGCAGGAACGGGGAACTGATTGGGGATGATCATTGATGATCACATTGCAGATGGAACATGTTGGCCGGAGTGGGCAAGATGGGCTGATGGGCCTGTTTGCACACTCCATGACTATGCCTTTATGACTCTATGAGTCAGACAGGACACCAGGTGTTTATTGACAATAGAATACTTTTTGCTGATCATTGAGTCATAGAGTGATACTGTCGTATCCATGTACCTGTCTAACTGCTTCTTAAACGTTGGGATAGTCCCAGCCTCAACTATCTCCTCTGGAGGTGCTGGCTCGAAGGGCCGAATGGCCTACTCCTGCACCTATTGTCTATTGTCAATTGAAAAGGGGGGAGAAGTGGGGAGAGGAGAAGGAGGGAGAAGGAGGGAGAAGGAGTGGAGACACTTTCAAGAAGCCAGATAACTTTTTATAAGCCAGAGATACATGGCTGTGAAGTATAGCGGGCATTTAACATTACCGGTCGGTTAACCTTGGTTCTGAAAACGAATGCTTATGGTTTTTTCCCCCCAATGAGCCAATGAAAATGTCCAGTCAGCAAAAGCGATTAACTAAAACAACCTACGACTACCTCGACTGTCCATAACTACATGGCGACCACACTACCACTGCACATACGACTACAGGATAATCGATTTTCTCCATGGCGACCAAGTTTTGGACGCAATTTTTCTTTCAACATGTTGAAAAATCTGCACCGACCATACTGAGGCCGCGACTAGTTCCCAGAATGCGGGAACTCCTCGTGACCATGAAGGAGACACACCAGAGACCACCAGCGAACATGTGGCGACCATGTGGCGAGCACAGAGTTTCCTGCACTTGCCTGAAATGTCGCCTAAGTAGGACAGGCCCTTCACAAAATTGTTCGTCCAACTTACCTGTGGCTCACAGCGGCAAAGTCAGGTCTGCCGCTGCACGTGGCGGACCTACCCCCCCACCCCCCCCCCCCAGTTCCCTGCGCCCCCTCCTGCTGTATCCCCCCCTCCATTCTCGGCGGCTCTCCTGCGGGTCCTTCTTCTGTTCTCGCCAGTCCCCTTGGCGGGACTCCCCTCTGTTTTTGGTGACCCCCTCTTGCCTGGTCCCTCCATTCTCGGTGGCCCCCTCAACGCTACCCCCTACATTCTCGGCGCACCCACATTGGGTCCCCCCGAGCACCTTGGTGCCCCTCCCCCACTGGGTCCCCTTCATTCTTGGCAGCCCACCCCCACCCACCCCCCACCAGGTCCTCCTTCATTCTTGGCAGCCCCCTCGACCAGGTCCCACATTGCAATCTTAGCTGCCCTGCTAAGTGATAGACACTCCTTCATTGGCTGTCGACTGTGGTTGATTTTGTCGAACGGAACAAACAAAAAACCGTCTGCTTGTGAACTGCGGATGGTTATCTGAGTAACTCGATCTATCTTGCTCCCTGCAGGTGACATGTGTGGTATGTGCTTGCGAGATCTGGTGCAAACCAAACAGAACAGAGAAATAACCACCAGTTTTCAAAAAGTACTGTCGAGGTATCTCGAATTGCCACTTCTTCCCTTTATCTGTGGCAGGATGACATATCCCCTATAGTGAAGAAGACCTCTGGCATTGATGACCAAAGGGGTCATAATGACAGGTGGTGTCATCAAAGACCCACTCCAACCTGATCTTACTCTCATTTCACTCCGACCATCAGTAGAAAAGTACTGGAATCTGAAAAACGTGACCACCAGATTCAAGCACAGCTTCTCCCCAACATACTATTCGGCTCTTGAACACTGCACAACACTAACCTCTGCAACTATTAACTTCTATGGACTATCTTTGGTTGCACAAAGGATGTTTGGCTTTGCACTCGCACTTAGTTATTGATAAATTGATTATAAAAAAATATATTGTATATTGTATACAAATATACAATGATAGGTATATGGACGGGAGGGGAATAGAGGGGTATGGTCTGAGTGCAGGTAGATGGAACTAGGGGAAAATAAATGGTCGGCACGGACTGGAAGGGCCGAGAGGGCCTGTTTCCGTGCTGTAATTGTTATATGTTATATGGTTGTGTCATTGTAAATTATAATTAAATTATTCTATATTATTTGTGTGTAATGCATTTAAGGGCCCGTTAAGTTTCTGCAAGTAAGGATCGGGTAGCAGGGTGGTGCGGCGGTAGAGTTGCTGCCTTACAGTGCCCAGGTTCGACCCTGACTACGGGTGCTGTCTGTACAGAGTTTGTACATTCTCCCAGTCTGAATGTCCCCGGCTGCTCCAGTTTCCTCCTACACTCCAAAGACGTACAAGTATGTAGTTGAATTGGCTTGGTATGAATGTAAATTGTCCCTGGTGTGTGTGTAGGAGAGTGTTAATGTGCGGGGATCCGTGGTCGGTGCGGACCCGATGGACTGAAGGGCCTGTTTCCATTCTGTATCTCTAAACTAAATCTTATTGTTCCATTGTACCTAAACACTCTTGAATCTAGAAAGCGTGTCTTCTCATTTCTACAAACTGCCGATACCTGTGAGATTTTGTCATTTCAAAAGGCCTCTGTTGTTTCTTTAATGTTCAAAGTGCTAGCTCACGCCTGCCTATTCTGAAATCCATTGGCCGATACTCCCCATTTTCCCCTTAAACCTCGGTAATTTAATGCTATCAACTGCACTATTTACCATTCCACTTATAATTGTGCCATTGGCAAAACTTGACTTTCCAATACATCTACTAGGTTACTTATTAAAAAGAATGAACATCAAACAACGGATAAGAGAATATTACTTCCCACGTTGAAACAAGGAACTGCAGATGCTGGTTTATGAAAACAAAAGTGCTGGAGTAACCCAGCAGGTCAGGCGGAATCACTGGGGACGTTTTGGGGCCTCAAGAAGTAGCAATGTTACAAAATTTTGAGATTTAAAAAATCAAGTCTGCAATTTATCCCATCAGATAAAGCATAAAAAGAAGTTTAATTTGACACCTAATTTACTTTCATATCTTCAGTATTAAGAAAGTTATGGCCATTTTCATACTCGGAAATTAGCAGTTTGTTCCCCATTGCCTTTCAATTGACTTAACTCAAAAGCTGTGATCTGGAAAAGTAAAAAGCCCATAACTTTCTTAAAAATTAATAGAACTCAATAAAATTTTCAGTTATTATAGATTGAAGCATTCTGAAACAAATATGAAACAATCTTACTTGGATGACCTGAAATTAAAGCATATAATTAGTTAGTTATCTAATTGTAGCTAATTACAAAATTCAATGAGTAGATCTAAACATCTATCCATTTCTTAAGAAAAGATAAACTTTTTTAAAATTGCCTAAGTGTCCAAATAACATTCACACAATAATCCACATTATAACATAATTTTTAAATCTCATTTTTATGAATTTCTGGGCCAAATGGAAGGAATTTAGTGTTTGATTCCTGTAAATTAATGGCCATTTAAATCAACTAGCGAGTGGGTTTTAGTGGAATGCGATGGATTGGAACGTTGCGGTTAGCGGTGAAGTCAGGAGGAAAAATACTGTTTGTTCATACATTTTTTGGGACCCCATTTCGCAACATAAAAATATTATTAAAGCCTCCCGAAAAACCAACTTTTAATATAAAAATAAACTATTTACCTTTTTTTCTCCCCTACGGAAAATCCTTCCGGTTGTTGGTTCTCACGGCTTTTGAAGGTGATTTTTAAATTACTCTAGTTAACAAATAATTTAGAGTAATTTAAAAATACCTTCATGAGTGTAAAGTCGGAGCGATTTTTCTTCCCCGACGAAATCGCCCGACATTGATCGATTTTCCAGGTCTGTTGAAAATCGGCACTTTAAGCCCGCCCCCCTCTGAAAGGCGCCAAAGTCGCGCACACGGGGAGCGGCAGAACTGCAGCGCTGCTCAAGGTAAGTTTTGCAACATACCTACAAGAAGGGTCCTGACCCAAAACGTTGCCTATTCATGTACTCCAGAGACACTACCTCATCCATTGAGTTACTCCAGCACTTTGCGTACTTTTATTTACTCCCCGGATTTTGTTCAGCTACATACAATAAACAAATTTCTCCATGTATGGACTCGTATATATCGGCAAGACCAAGCGCAGGCTCAGCGATCGTTTCATCTCCGCTCAGTTCATTTAAACCAAGGTTTCCCAACTTGGGGTAAATTTACCCAAAGGAGGTAAATTTTGCCTACCCAGCAGGTAAATTTGTTGATTCTGGATTTGTTAAAAACAGTATTTTAAAATTTCCCCTTTGTCAGTTGCTTTTTTTATGGTAGAAGTGTAAATTCATATTACTGAACAAAACAGGGTGGGGGTAAATCTACTTTCGAAAAGTTGCCAGGGGGGTAAATGGGACGAAAAAGGTTGGGAACCCCTGGTCCAAACATACCTGATCTTGCGGTTGCTAAACACTTTAACTCCCCTCCCATTCCCACACTGACCTTTCTGTCCTGGGTCTCCTCCATTGACAGAGTGAGGCCCAGCGCAAATTAGAGAAACAGCACCTCATATTTTGCTTGGGCAGCTTACACCCCAGCGGTATGAACATTGACTTCGCTAACTTCAGGTAGCCCTTGCTTTCCCTTTCTCTCCATCCCTGCCCCTTCCCAGTTCTCCGAGCAGTCTGAATGCCCTTCATTTTATCTCTGTCTGTTTTGTTGTCACCTTCCCCTCGCTAACAATGGTCTATTCGACATTTTCCTTGATTTGCATCTTTAGTTTAGTTTACAGATACAGCGCGGAAACAGGCCCTTCGGTCCACCGAGCCGCACCGACCAGCGATCCCCACACGCTAACACTAACCTACACAAACTAGGGACAATTTAACATTTATACCAAGCCAATTAACCTACAAACCTGTACATCTTTGGAGTGTGGGAGTGTGGGACGAAACCGAAGGTCTTGGAGAAAGCCCACGCGGGTCATGGGGAGAACATACAAATGAACATACCGACAAGCACCCATAGTCAGGATCTAACCCAGGCGCTGTAAAGGGCCTGGCGCTGTAAAGGGCCTGTCCCACTTGGCCGTCATTTGCGCCTCATTTACGCATCATATGTAAAATAAGTCGATGCGTCGTTACGCGCGACGTCGCTCGCAAATCACACGTCATCGTGCCATCTGGTGCGCGTGATGTAATTAGAATACCCTGCGGCACGCGGCGACGCATGGTTACACACGGTGATGTAACCTTGCGTTACCACGCGTTACACGTGAGACATCGGGACGCAGCGTGCAACGCCAATGCGTCAGCGTGCGTACCAAATGCGTCAGTGTGTGTGTGCGACATACGTCACGCAGGTGGCGCGCAAGTATTTCGTTAGGCGGCACCGCGTGCAGCTCCACACTCCTCCACGCCCCTCCATGCACCTGTCCCGTGCTAACCACACGCTACCCGTGCGTCACAACGCGTTGACCTATTTTACATTTGACGCGTAAATGAGGTGCAAATGACGGCCAAGTGGGACAGGCCCTTAAGATAGCAATTTTACCATTGCACCACCGTGCCACCCTCTTTTAATCTATTACACTTCCTTATCTCTGTAACTCCCCCTCACCTGACGCTCAGTCTGAAGAAGGGTCTCGACCCGAATCGTCCCCCACTCCTTCTATCCAGAGATGCTGCCTGTTCCGCTGAGTTCCTCCAGCATGCATGTAAACCAGCATCTGCAGTCCCTTCCTGCACAAATTTTACAGAATTGGTCCTTCATATTTATTTCCCTACATTTTCAATCCAATCTGTCCAATTTGGATTTGATAATTGTTTCCATACATCTCGATCTAAAATTTTGCAAAAATTGTGGCCATTCTTTTTTCAGCTGTCAAAACGTTCTCCCAAACATTTGAAGCTGCCGAGAGTATTTATGTGTGCCTTCCTTTCACTTTGCAATGTTTCTTCAGCTTGCCAAGGTGGCAGGAGCTCAAAGGAAAAGGCATGGCTGGAAATCGGTGGAATTGATTGTTTTCATTGCAATTCAGGACCACTCTGCCATCTATTCTCCTCCACGCTTGTGTCAACAAAGTCGCTTCACATCTGGATCCAGTCACAAGTGGGGGCGAGGGTGAAGCTGGTACATGAGTGCTGGGACCCCAGCTATTTACAATATATATTAATGATTTGGACGAGGGAATTCAATGCAACATCTCCAAATTTGCAGATGACACCAAGCTGGGGGGTATAGTTAGTTGGGAGGAGGATGCTTGGAGGCTGCAGGGTGATTTGGATAGGCTGAGTGAATGGGCAGATGCATGGCAGATGCAGTATAATGTGGATAAATGTGAGGTTATCCACTTTGGTGGCAAAAACATGAGGGTAGACTATTATCTGAATGGTGGCAGATTAGGAAAAGGGGAGATGCAACGAGACCTGGGTGCCATGGTACACCAGTCATTGAAAGTACGCATGCAGGTGCAGCAGGCAGTGAAGAAAGCAAATGGTATGTTAGCATTCATAGCGAAAGGATTTGAGTATAGGAGCAGGGAGGTTCTACTGCAGTTGTACAGGGTTTTGGTGAGGCCACACCTGGAGTATTGCGTACAGTTTTGGTCTCCAAATCTGAGGAAAGACATCCTTGTCATAGAGGGGGTACAGAGAAGATTCACCAGACTGATTCCTGGGATGTCAGGACTTTCATATGAGGAAAGATTGGATAGACTCGGCTTGTACTCACTGGAATTTAGAAGATTGAGGGGGGATCTTATAGAAACTTACAAAATTCTTAAGGGTTTGGACAAGCTAGATGCTGGAAGATTGTTCCCGATGTTGGGGATGGCCAGAACAAGGGGTCACAGTCTAAGGATAAGGGGGAATTCCTTTAGGACCGAGATGAGGAAAACATTCTTTACACAGAGAGTGGTGAGTTTCTGGAATTCTCTGCCACAGAAGGTAGTTGAGGCCAGTTCATTGGCTATATTTAAGAGGGTGTTAGATGTGGCACTTGTGGCTAAAGGGATCAGGGGGTATGGAGAGAAGGCAGGTACGGGATACTGAGTTGGATGATCAGCCATGAATGGCGGTGCAGGCTCGAAGGGCCGAATGGCCTACTCCTGCACCTATTTTTCTATGTTTCTATTAGTGTCATTAGAAGAGACATGTGGCTATGTCGGGCCATGTGCTGTAGCATGGTATCATGTCCGACTCAGACATTCTGGGCCGAAGGGCCTGTTCCTGTGCTGTAAAGTTCTATGTCCACACTGGTCGCCGTGCGGTAAGCACCGGAGTACTGTGACCGCCGATTCCAAATCCGAGTTAAATCTTATACTTAATTTTGTTGTAAATCTCTTGGTTGACAAGATTTACCTGAATTAGAGGGCACCGCTTTAAGGCATAGAGGGTAAAGTTTAAAAGAGTCGTGTGGGGCAACTTTTTTCAAACAGAGGGTGGTGGGTGCTTGGAACGCCGCTGCCAGGGGTGGTGGTGGAAGCTGATACAATAGTGGTATTTAAGGGGCTTTTGGATAGACACACGGATATGCAGGGAATGGAAGGAATATGGATCAAGTGCAGATTAAGTTTAAGAGCATCATATTAGGAAAGATAGAAACACAGAAACTTAGAAAATAGGTGCAGGAGCAGGCCATTCGGCCCTTCGAGTCAGCACCGCCATTCAGTATGATCATGGCTGATCATCATAAATCAGTACCCCTTCCCTGCATTCTCCCCATATCCCTTGATTCCGTTAGCTCTCAGAGTTATATTTAACTCTCTCTTGAAAACATCCAATGAATTAACCTCCACTGCCTTCTGTGGCAGAGAATAGTAAGATTGAACGAGAACTTACCAGTTCGAAGGTTGATCTTTATTTTTATGAGGAGTCGAAGTGAGGGATTTCGTGAAGAGCCCGCCGGCGCGCATGCTCGACATACTTCAAAGTAGCGGCGTGGAATCACAGAAACCAACAATAGAAATGACTTCGCATAGTAAGATTGAAGTGACTAAGATTACCAGATGAAGGTGACTGAGGGTTGGGCGAGGAGGGCACGAAATCCCTCACTTCGACTCCTCATAAAATAAAGATCAACCTTCGAACTGGTAAGTTCTCGTTCAATCTTACTATTTCATTTCGGAGTCACGTGAGTGACTTCGTGAAGACTTCAAAGCTTCTGTGATTACACGCCCTGGACCACGTCCATGCTGACACACCACTACCAGGGATGGATGGGAGGAACAAACTTGCTCAATAGTTCATACTGCAAAACAAGAGCATATTTATTAATACCAAATCAAAAACCCCTCATGCGGGGACATCTCCACGTTCTGAACCTGCATTCAGCACGGCTTCTGCGAACTGTAGAGGAGCAGCAACAGGCTTGTTATAAAAACGCTGGAACACAGCTTCATTAGCCCATCCTGCTGTGGCGAGAATTTGGTCCATGGGCACCTCCATGACCCTCGCCGCTGACGTCGATGCAGCCCTCGTGGAATGAGACTTGAACACATTAGTGTCGATACCTGACTTACCCAAGACGACTCGAAGCCACCTGGATATCGTCTGGACTGTCACTCGATGATGAGGTCTCTTATGAGTGACAAGCAGGTATCTCTCCATTCCTCTGATGCGTGCCGTCACCTTGACATAGTGGCGGATATGTGAGGCTAAACATAGCCTAGCATCTGCGGGGTATGCCGGGAACTTCAGCTGCAGCCCTGTGCACCCAGGTCTATGCTGCTTTAGTAGCTCGTCAATGAAAAAGACTACTTCTGTAGGGGTAGAAGTCATTCTGTCGACACAAAGTTTGTGTAGTGTCTGTACCCTCTGAGCTGAAGTCAGCGCTAGTAACATCACCAGCTTCATGGTGAGTTGGTCCAGTTGGAGCCCTTCCATGGGAGACCACGTCCTGAGCAGGGTTAATACGTCCCTGACATCCCAGGTGATATTATAGCGTGGTGTAGGCGGATTCATATTGAATATACCCCGCATGAGTCTGGACACTAGCCTGTTGGATCCTACCCCAATATTGAGGTAGAATGATAGCGCACTTCTGGCGCTGTTGATGGCACTGTAACTTAAGTGTTCATCATGGTGCAACCCCGCGAGGAATTCCAGGACGTCGGTTATTGTCACGTCATCGTACGTGATGCGAGAGCAGCTGCAGTAGGCTTCCCACTTCTTAATATGCGAGCGGTATCTTCGCCTTGTGGACTCTCGACACGACGCCCCGATGGTATCCATGGTCCGAGCCGAGAGGCCGTATTGGACTAACGGCCTGTTCAGAACCTGCAAGCCAACAAATTTAAATAGCCATGGCAGGGATGTGGCTCCCCTGAGACAGGGTGAGTAACCAATTGTGGGCAACCCTTCAAAAGGACCCAAGGTTCGTTGAGCATGTCAAAGACCACCGGATACCAAGGCTGTGTGGGCCAGTCGGGTATAATAAGGATGCCCTTGGCAGCATCTGCCTGAATCTTTCGCCATACCCGACTGATGAGGCAAAACGGGGGGAAGGCATAGAAAAACCAATTCCCCTAGTCCAGCGAGAATGCATCTAGCGCTATTGCCCCAGGATCTGGTTCCCATGAAACGTAGGTTGGTACCTGATGGTTTAACCGTGACGCAAAGAGGTCAATGTCCGGTTTACCAAATTTGGCTGTGACTTTAGAAAAAATCGCAGGATGCAACATCCATTCAATATTGTCATTAAATTTGCGTGACCTGGTGTCCGCCACAGTATTAAGCTCACCTGGCAAATAGGTAGCTGTAATCCAAATGTCTCTTTGAACACACCAGAGACAAATTGAGTTAGCCAATTTGTCACATGAAACTGACCTGGTACCACCCATATGGTTTAAGTATGCCACTGCTGTGGTGTTGTCTATTTGGAGACGGACATGTGCTCCAACAAGCTTGGAACAATACGCACGAAGTCCGTGGAATGCTGCCAGCAACTCCAAATAGTTAATCCCTTGAGTCAACAACATCGTTGATTCAAGGGTGTCCCATCTGCCCCCACAACTAGAGCAATTATCCGTGGCTCCCCAGCCATTGGAGCTTGCATCAGTCTGCAAATATACCACCGGATTAGCCTCCCTGATAGGCTTGAATGAGCTGCTAATGTGACACACCCACCATTGCAACTCATTTATCGCTTCGGGCGGCAGCTGCATGGACCGATCATAATGACCAGCGTTCTGTTTTAACGCAGCAATTTTAGCTCTTTGCAAATTCTGATAATGCAAAGGTCCATATCGCGCTGCCGGAAACAAAGCTACAAGCTTCCCAATTATTGTAGCTGAATGCCGAATCGATGGTATATTGGTGCGGATTAAATCTTGACACACCTGGGTAACCTCCTCAATCTTGTTAATTGGAATGGTAACCCTCATGCTCATAGAGTTCACCGTGAACCCTAGGTAATTAATCACCTGGGCAGGGCAGAACTTTGATTTCTCTGGATGGACAATAAACCCTAATTGTTGAAATATATTGACAGCAGCTGCAACACCCTGTTCAGCCAATTCCAGGGTGTGGCCCACAATTAAGATATCATCTAAGTAGGCCATAACTATATGGTGTCGTTGTCTCAAATAAGCCATAATTGGTTTCACTAATTTAGTGAACAATCTAGGGGCAGTGGTGAGCCCATTAGGCAAAGCCTTGTACTGCCAGAGTTGCCCCATCCAGATGAATTTCAAAAACCTTCTGTCGTATTTCTGGATGGATACTGAATAATATGCGTCTTTCAAATCGATGCATGCCATAAAGCAACCATGAGAAATCAATGATTTGGCTGTTTCAAACGTATCCATTTTAAAATGAGTATATGTTACAAAAGTATTCAAACGGGTTAGATCAATAATGACACGACAACCTCCATCCTTCTTAGGTCTGGTGAATATATTCGAAACAAATTCAACTGGCTCATGCACCGCTCTCTCAATCACTCCCTTCTGCTCAAGACTTAAAAGTTCCTTGTAGCCTGCTGCCTGTTCTGCAGCAGATAATTTAAACGTTCGAGCGGGCATGTGCTGGGATGGAGGAATGTCGCCATTAATAAACTCAATTTTATGCCCCTGAATATTCTGCAACACATACTCGTCACCAGTAAAATTACCCCATGCACCCAAAAACAACCGAAGGCGACCACCAACATGTGAAGTTAAACAAAGAGAAAAGAGAGAACCAGACCCCCTCACCTCCATGGTTACCGGCGGTCCTTGACACGCGTGGGTGGACGTGGAGGTGCTGGGTTGGCTTGAGGGCGCAGCGTCTTCGTTTTCCACCAGGGTCTCTGCCGACCCTGTCCTATAAAAGACCCCTGGTGCTGGGTCTGATGTTGCTGTCGTTGTGGAGCTTGAGGGTGGGTCCTCGTCGAGGTACTAGCAGACCCTCGTGATCGAATGTATGGAGACTTTGAGCCTGACGGTGCGGGGGCACTCTGAGAGCGCATGATCCCCACCGTTTTGGCTTGTTCGTCAAGCTCTTTGACTCTCTTCGAGAGGTCCTCCCCAAAGAGCTGACGGGGCGGGGGCGGCGGCGGTGGTTTGCACAATCCTGCAAACTTCGGATTGAGCGCTGGGCGGATGCTGGTTTTGCGAAACCCGTTGATTTCGTGCTGGGTCGCGCACAGGAGGGCCAGAGCATCTTCCTGGTCCAAATTCAGTTCGTCCCCGTCCACCGACCGCGCAAAGGCGGTAATACCGGCCGTGAGGAGCTTCAGGATCCGCTGCAATTTTACCTCTTGTTGACGGATAGCCGCACTGATGTTGCCCCATATCGACGTATTGACCACAGGCACGTTGAGGGAGTTGCAATTGGATGGAGCCTTGTGACGGCTCATTGCCTGAATGAGGACTTCTTCCTGTAGTTGCTGGTTGTTAAGAAAGTCCACAGTGGCTGCCAGCTTTGCGTTTAAAGGAAGTCCAGATGAATGTGGGGCCGCAAATTTGGTCGCTACATCCAGAAGATCCTCCGCTGGCACCTCCAACGGAGATGGTATGGGATCCACCAAAACCTCCTCCTCCTGCTGCTCCAGGCTGATGGTAGAGGCTGGTGACGACGCCCTGTGCCTGTTGCTGCCCTGCTGTTGTTGACTTTGAAGCAGGAGCTCCAGCAGCCGCTCCATACGGTCAATACGCCCTTCACCCTGAACACTCAGGTGGTCGGAGTCCTCCGGCTCTGAAAAGAAAACCGGGCTCCTATCATCGGCCCGCACCTCATCGAGGCCCTGCCGGTGCCGGTAGTTGTCACTAACAGCCGCCGAGGCGAAACTGCGCGATTCCCGCGCGGGCGTGTTCAACCGTCTCCGTTTAGCGGGAGCTGAAGCCGCTGCCACTAAGGGCACTTGCGGCATGGTGTCAGCACCAGCTGAAGCATGGCTGCCTGAAGCCCGCGCAGGCTTGCCGGCTGCCCACATCGTGGACCTTGCCGACGCATGGTCTCGCCCACCCATCCATGGGGGGCTCGGCGACCGTGACGAGACCCGACTCAACCGACCCGTCCCGGCGTCGAGAGTCGGGGTGTGCCGGCTGGACCTCACAGCCGCCCCGGGTCTCGCCCTGGAACCTGACCGCTCCTCCGTGTCAGGCAATGCCTTAGCCCTGGTAGGTAACTCTCCTGCCCTTCCCCTACTCGGAGGGCTGAGTGGAACAGGCCGTGCAGCCGCACGCACCCTGCTCGAGGTCGCCAGCAAGCCCGCTGACGACCTGACTGCCATGGCAGGGTCTTCCTGCTCTGGCGGCACACCACACTCCTCCTCGTCGAACTCCTCCGAGCTGTGGTGTGCTGGCGGATCTGGACCTGTAACCACAGGGCTTACCCACATCTCCGCCTGAGTCCCGGCCTGCGTTGCAGGTACTGCCGATGGTCAAGGCCCCGGAACTGTTGACCGGCGAACTCGTCCTGACGTCCTCCGGCCCTTGGAACTCCCATCCATGTCCTTGCTGCAAGACATAACCAACAACAAGGACCACCAACTAAAGGTAGAATACTCACGTGACTCCGAAATGAAATTCCACAGATTCACAACTCTCTGGGTGAAAAGGTTTTTCCTCATCTAGTCCGAAATGGCCTAGCACTTATTCTTAAAATGTGACCCCTGGTTCTGGACTCCCCCAACATCGGGAACATTTTTCCTGCATCTAGCCTGTCCCATCCCTAAAGAATTTTATACGTTTCTATAAGATTACGGAGAGTCGGTCTGTCAAAGAGGACTCTCTCAAACTTCTACAGGTGCACAGTGGAGAGCCTGCGGACTGGTTGCATCGTGGCTTGGTTCGGCAACTTGAGCGTCCAGGAGCGGAAAAGACTGCAGAAAGTTTTGACCACTGCCCAGTCCATCATCGGCTCTGACCGACCCACCATGAAGGGATCTATCGCAGTCGCTGCCTCAAAAAGGCTCCCAGCATCATCAAGGACCCGCACCATCCTGGCCACGCACTCATCTCTCTGCTGCCATCAGGTAGAAGGTACAGGAGCCTGAAATCTGGTCCATCCAGGGTCAGGAATAGTTACTTCCCCACAGCCATCAGGCTATTAAACTCGCCAACAAACAAACTCTGAACTCTTGCACTATATCTGTATAATTATGTGTATATATATGGTCTATGCTATATAGACACACTGAACTGTTCTGTATTCATGCTTACAATACTCTGTTGTACTGCAGCAAGCAACAGTTTCATTGCCCTATCTGGGACACATGACAATAAACTGTCTTGACTTGTCATCCTTCTAAATTCCAATGAATATTAGGCCAGTCGAGTGAACACTGCGGGCTGAAGAGCCTGTTCCTGAGCTGTGCTCTTCTACAGTCTATGAAATGTTCTCAGCTGCTTGAGAGGATTATTATCCTGCCTCCAAGCGAGGAATATGGAGGGATATGGATCATGTATGGGCAGGTGAGATCAGTTTAGTTAGGTGTCATGTTCGGCACAGACATTGTTGGCTAAATGGCCCTTTCCCCTGCTGCACTGGTTAGTTTAGTGCCATTTAGAAATACAGCGTGAAAACAGCCCCTTCGGCGTACCGAGTCCGCGCCGACCAGTCATCATCCCCGCAACGCACACTAACACTATCCTGCACACACCAGGGACAATTTACAATTGTAATTATACCAAGCCAATTACCCTACAAACCTATACATCTTTGAAGTTGTATAGTAAATGAAATGTTCACAGCTGGTTCACTGGATTAAGCCTCCAAGCATCTACCAGTCCCACATGAGAAAGACTGATAGACAGGGTGGCACGGTGGCGCAGCGGTAGAGTTGCTGCCTTATAGCACTTGCAGCGCCGGAGACCTGGGTTCGAACCTGACGATGGGTACTGTCTGTATGGGGTTTGTATGCTCTCCCCGTGACTGTATGAGTTTTCTCCGAGATCTTCAGTTTCCTCCCACACTCCAAAGCTGTACAGGTTTGTAGGTTAATTGGCTTGCTAGAAGTCTAAATTTCTCTAGTATGTGTAGGATAGTGTTAAGGGCCTGTCCCACCAGCATGCGACTCCATGCGATGAGCGCGACCTAACGTGGTCGCTTGAGCCGTCCGGCGTCGCGGGGCCGGTCCCACTTCGATCGCTGGAGCCGTGCGGAATTTTGCGGAGTTCGTCCCGACATCGCGCGGGGCTCCGAAAAACTGACCATGCTCAAAAATTCCGCGCGGCAACGGCTTGTCGGCTCGCAGTCGCCTCGACGCATTACACACCGTCTCGACGTCGTGCCTCTGTGACCCTCTCTGTAGGTTCCTCCGTGACCCTCTCTGTGTGTGCCTCTGTGGCCCTCTCTGTGTGTGCCTCTGTGCCCCTCTCTGTGTGTCCCTTTCTGTCCTGGCGAACTTACCTTTAAGACTTCGCTCCGAGTTCGCATCACTTTGCGCCGCGTTGCGCCAGTCACCCGGCCTCCGCGCGGCCCTTGCTGCCGGTTTGGTTGCACTCTTCGCATGCTGGTGGGAACGGCCCTGTACAGGGATCACCCGACCTCTGCGCGGCCCCCGCTTCTAGTTTGACCTCGCTTACTGCATGGAGTCGGATGCTGGTAGGACAGGCCCTTTAGTGTGCAGGGGTCGCTGGTTGGTGCAGACTCGGTAGGGCAAAGGGCCGATTACTACGCTGCATCTCTAAACTAAACCAAGCAGAATGAGTTACTGCACCACTGCTTGTTCTTTGAACTCACACGTCATCCACGATTACAGAGATGAAATGTAATAGTCAGCAACAGGATGTCGTAAAGGACCAGCCCTCTCTCTACCGTAGGGCCTTCCTTTTGGCCTTGAGTACCCTGATGTCATGGTAAATGACAACATAAATAGTAGATTTTTATTTCGACACCGTGACTTGAAAGGGAAATTTAAAGAATATTTGTGATTTCCTTCTGCAGTTCCGCAGATGTTCTCAAGCTGGAAAGGGTACAGAGAAGATTTACGAGGATGTTGCCAGGGAGAGGTTGAGTAGGCTGGACTCTATTTCTTGGAGTGCAGGAGATTGGGGGGGGGGGGGAACTCACAGAGGTGTATAAAATCATGAGAGGAATAGATCATGTCCAGCGTTGGTGAATTGATGACCAGAGGACAGAGGTTTAAGGTGAAGGGGAAAAGATTGAATAGGAATCTGAGGGGTAACCTTTTCACACAGAGGGTGGTGGGTGGATGGAACAAGCTGCCAGAGGAGGTAGTTGAGGCAGGGACTATCCCAACGTTTAAGAAACAGTTAAGGGCCTGTCCTACAAGCATGCAACACCATGCGATGAGCGCGACCCAACGTGGTCGCTTGAGCCGTCCGGCGTCGCGGGGCCGGTCCCACTTCGATCGCCGGAGCCGTGCAGAATTGTGCGGAGTTCGTCCCGACATCGCGCGGGGCTCCGAAAAACTGACTATGTTCAAAAATTCCGCACGGCAACGGCTTGTCGGCTCGCAGTCGCCTCGACGCATTACGCACCGCTTCGACATCGTGCCTCCGTGACCCTCTCTGTAGGTGCCTCCATGACCCTCTATGTGTGTGGTTCCGTGGCCCTCTGTGTGTGTGCCTCTGTGCCCCTCTCTGTGTGCCCATCTCTGTCCTGGCGAACCTACCTTTAAGACTTCGCTCCAAGTTCGCCTCACTTTGCGCCGCGTTGCGCCACTCACCCGACCTCCGCGCGGCCCTCGCTGCCGGTTTGGTCGTGCTTGCCGCATGCAGGCGCATGCTGGTGGGAACGGCCCTGTACAGGGGATCACCCGACCTCCGCGCGGCCCCCGCTTGTAGTTTGATCGCGCTCATCGCATGGAGTCGGATGCTGGTAGGACAGGCCTTTAAGACAGGTACTTGGATACGACAGGTTTGGAGGGATATGGACCAAATCCGGGCCGGTGGGACTAGTGTAGCTGGGACTTGTTGACCGGTGTGGGCAAGTTGGGCCAAAGGGCCTGTTTCCACGCTGTACCACTATGACTATATCTCTCTACATTATCATCCATATCTGTAGTTTCCCTCTCCTCAGACTCTCAGTCAGAAGAAGGGCCTCAGCCAGAAATGCCGCCCATTCCTTCTCTCCAGAAACGCTGCCCGTCCCACTGAGTTAAGGGCCTGTCCCACTTTCCCGCGTCCTCTGCCGCGTTGAAAGGACCTTAAAAAAAAGAGAAGATTTTTGTGATCTACGAACTCCTCCCCCCGACTATCTTTTCACTCGTGGACTTTTGTGACATGCTGGAAAAAACGTCCCGACTTACCTGATGCCCCGAGTACCCACGGCTGGCAAAACGAGTCGCCACGATATACCTACGGACACCTACGGACTCGCTACGGACATTCTCCGAGTTCGAATGATGGGAAAAACTCAGGAGAATTCGTGAGTAACTCGGGAAAGTGGGACAGGCCCCATTAATCCAGCACTTTGTGTCTATCTTCGGTTTAAACCAGCATTTGCAGTTCTTTCCTACAAAGTAAATAATACATTTTTGTTTAACACAGTAACTTGAAAGTCAGAATATTTTGGATTTCCCTCTGCAGTTTGAAGTCTCATTCAAGCAGGGAAATATGCGGATTTCATTGAATGTTTGACGTTCCGAATTCGAGAGGCAGAAACAACTGACTGGACATTGCGGCATAATGGGAATCTGCCGTCAAAAGCGGAAAATACGCTTGGCTTCAAAACAAAATGCACGCTTGACATGGAGCCTGAGCTTCTTCAAAGGGGCAATGTGCTTTGAAGCCTGCTAGTTCTTGTCAGCTGCGTTGGAGGTGATCAACATATGCTAGACATCAGAGCGTTGGTTTATTGTTCGGCTGCCTTCCACACATGCGCAAAGGCTTAATGATTTCAGGGAGGCACTATTGCCAGTTTTCATGAAAAGAAATATTGATGCCATGACTACTGTGTGTAGGGGGAAGGGGTGGGGGAGGGGGTGAACTGCAGATGCTGGTTTTCACCAAAGACAGACACAAAAAAGCTCGAGTAACTCAGCCGGGACAGGCAGCATCTCTGGGGAAAAGGACTAAGGTGACGTTTCGGGTCGAGACACTTCTCCAGACTCTCTGATGTTTCGGGTCGAGACCCTTCTTCTCGGCCCGACACGTTGCCTATTCCTTTCCTCCGGAGAGATGCTGCCTGACCCGCTGAGTTGCTCCAGGGTTTTGTGTCTGCCATGACTTGCGCGAGTCACAGAGGCATTTACCAAGACTACAACACTGAGGTCATTATCACATCAGCAAAGTCCGATGAGTGCAAAAGATGGTGACTCTGTGCTTTGTGTCAGAGTCATGATAATTTGGATTAGTATTGGTGCCAGATGTTATGGGGAGAAGGCAGGAGAATGGGGGTTAACAGGGAGAGATAGATCAGCCATGATTGAATGGTGGGGTAGACTTGATGGTCCGAATGGCCTAATTCTGGTCCATCACGTGACCTTATGATGGTCATATATTGCGGAAACATTGCTGTCTTCACCTTGCACTAAACGTTATTCCCATGTCATGTATCTGTGCACTGTAAATGGCTCGATTACAATCATGTATTGTATTTCTGCTTTGGGATGGCATGCAACAGAGGCTTTTCACTGTACCTCGGTGCATGTGACAGTAAACTAGACTAAACTAAACAGGCCCTTCGGCCCAAATCGAGTATGCTCACCAACATGCCCAGTCTAAGCTGGTCCCATTCTGTTATTTAATGTTACCACTACACAAAACTTAGGCAGATGATGTGGAAGAAGTTTGAATATGTGTGCCAACATGAATGGATGAATGACTGAATTAATGAATAATTTTATTGGCCAAGTATTCACATACAAGGAATTTGCCTTGGTGCTCCGCCCGCAAATGACAACAAGACACACAGTGACAGTTAGGAATGACACATAAAACATTAAACATTAATAATAAAACATTATCGATTAAACATGTGAATTAAATAAAATACCAGAGCAAAAGAAGGCTACAAATTTTTGGTTATTGAGTAGAGCTACTACTTGTGGAAAAACGCTGTTTTTATGTCTGGCTTTAACATCATAAAATTATGGAGTCGGCCAGCACAGAAGCAGGCCCTTCAGCCTAACTTTTCCACACTGACCTAGATGCCCCATCTGCACTGGTTCAACCTGCCTGCATTTCATCCATATTCCTCCAAACCTTTCCTATCCATGTACCTGTCCAAATGTCTTTTAAATGCTGTTGTACGTAGTTCCTGCCTCAACTACAGTACCTCCTCTGGCAGATGGTTCCAGATACACACACCACCCCCGTCAGGATTCTATCACGTCTTACCTTTCTCATCTTCGACCTTTGCCCCCTTGTTCTTAATTCCCCTACCCTGGGAAAAAGACTCTCCTGCATTCACCACCACAATTCGATGGAAAAGTTCCAACGGGCCATTTGAAGGAATGCAGGAGAACAAACCTGGTGCATAATTTTTACATGGGGCTAACAATAATCAAATATGGAGTATGGTGTACAATTTTGGTCGCCTAATTATAGGAAGGATGTCAACAAAATAGAGAGAGCACAGAGGAGGTTTACTAGAATGTTGCCTGGGTTCCAGCAACTAAGTTACAGAGAAAGGTTGAACAAGTTGGGTCTTTATTCTTTGGAGCGCAGAAGGTTAAGGGGGGACTTGATTGAGGTCTTTAAAATGATGAAAGGGATGGACAGAGTTGACGTGGATAAGCTTTTCCCATTGAGGGTTGTGAAGATTCAAACAAGAGGGCATGACATGTGAATTGAGGGACAGGAGTTTAGGGGTAACATGAGGGGGAACTTCTTTACTCAGAGAGTGGTGGCTGTGTGGAATGATCTTCCAGCAGAAGTGGTGGAGGCAGGATCGATGGTAACATTTAAAAGTAAATTGGATAGGTATATGGACGGGAAGGGAATTGAGGGGTATGGTCTGAGTGCAGGTAGATGGGACTAGGGGAAAATAAATGGTTGGCACGGACTGGAAGGGCCGAGAAGGCCTGTTTCCGTACTGTAATTGTTATATGGTTATATGGTTTAAATAAGAATTGAGTTCAAATGAAGTTCATAAGTCCATAAGTGATAGGAGCAGAATCAAGCCATTTGGCCCTTAAACTCCGCAATTAAATCATGACTGATCTATCCTTCCTAACCCCATTCTCCTGCATTCTCCCCACAACTGACACACTGATCAAGAATCTATCTATCTCTGCCTTAAAAATATCCACAGCCTTCTGTGGCAACAAATTCCACAAATTCACCACACTCTGACTAAGGACATTTCTCCTCATCTTCCCAAAAGAAAGTCCATTAATTCTGAGGCTATGACCTCTAGTTCTAGACTCTCCCACTCATGGAAACATCCTCTCCACACCACTCTATCTAAGCCTTGCACTGTTCTGTATGTTTTAATGAGGTCCCCCCCCCCCCCCCCTCATTCTTCTGAACTCCAGCGAGTACAGGCCCATTGTCGACAAACGCTCATCATAGGCTAATGCTACTCATTCCTGGGATCATACTTGTAAACCTTCACCAACATTGAAAACCAATGAGGATATTGCCAGGACTACAGGGTCTGAGTTACAGGGAGAGGTAGAGTAGGCTGGGACTTGAAGCACAGGAGGATGAGGGTGACCTTATAGGTGTATATACAATCATGAGACAAATAGATTGGGTAGATGCACAGAATCCCTTTCCCAGAGTAGGAGAATCGAGGACCAGAGGACATAGGTTCAATGTTTAAAGGGAAAAGATTTAATAGGAATCTGAGGGGTAACTTTTTCACACAAAGGGTGGTGGGTGTATGGGACAGACTGCCAGAGGAGGTGGTTGAGGCTGGGACTATCCCATCTTTTAAGAAACAGTTAGACAGGTACATGGATAGGACAGGTTTGGAGGGATATGGACAAAGTGCTGGCAGGTGGGACTAGTGCAGCTGGGACATGTTGGCCGGTGTGGGCAAGTTGGACCAAAGGGCCTGTTTCCACACTGTATCACTCACTGACTCTATGACTCGATAACTAAATCACTGATGCTCGATTTAGTGAACAGCCAGTCTGCCAAGCATTTATTAGCTTCTCAGTACACAGGCATGGCCTTCTACCATGAAAGGAATTGTTAATAATCTCCTTCTATCTCATCATCAGCCAACTTCTAGCATTCAAAGAAAACCACACACAAAATTAGAGAGTTGCTGTAATAACTGCATGACATAAATCTTTAAAAGTTTCCTGTGTTATGCTGGCAGGGATAAAGAAAAATATTTTTTTGCGTATTCCCATGCAACAGACTGTTGGATTAGAAACCAATATATCCTCATGAGAGGAATAGATCGGGTAGTATTTTACCCAGAGTAGGGGAGTCGAGGACCAAATGACATTGGCTCAAGGTGAAGGGGAAAATATTTAATAGGAAACCGAGGGGTAACTTTTTCGCACAGAGGGTGGTGGGTGTATGGAACAAGCTGCCAGAGGAGGTAGTTGAGGCTGGGACTATCCCATCATTTAAGAAACAGTTGGACAGGTACATGGATAGGACAGTTTGGAGGGTTATGGACTAAGCGCAGGCAAGTAGGACTAGTGTATCTGGGACATTGTTAGCCGGTGTAGGCGAGTTGGGCCGAAGGGCCTGTTTCCACACTGTATTATTCTATGACCGCATTCTATCTTTGCTGGAGAGAGGATATGTTCCCTGGTTAATTCTTCTTACTGATGTCCCAACACAGGCAGAATTCTTGGAAAATGCTGACTACTGATATGGTCAGCGCTGCGTTATATTTTTTTATTTTCCCACATTGTTGGCATTTTTGCCATTCCCTTGGAAATTAAACATATTGAAAACAGGTGGACCCTTTTCCTGCAGCTTTAACTTTGTTTGCAATCGTCACAGGACACCTTACACCGTTCAGTCTCTCGAGTCCTTGCTCGGTCATTGGCAAAACTTCCCAATCCCTCTCACTCACCTGAACCTTCTGCACAGCCTTGGTACATTTCTCCTCAAGTAATTATGCCACTCCATTTTGAAATATGCGGTTGAATCTACTTCTGCAACCATTTCACGAATTGTCGTATGATACGGTGGCGCAGCGGTAGAGTTGCTGCCTAAAGGGCCTGTCCTACCAGCATCCGACTCCATGCGATGAGCGCGATCAAACTAGAAGCGGGGGCCGCGCGGAGGTCGGGTGATCCCTGTACAGGGCCGTTCCCACCAGCATGCGCCTGCATGCGGCAAGCGCGAGCAAACCGGCAGCGAGGGCCGCGCGGAGGTCGGGTGAGTGGCGCAACGCGGCGCAAAGTGAGGCGAGCTTGGAGCGAAGTCTTAAAGGTCAGTTCGCCAGGACAGAGAGGGGCACACAGAGAGGGTCACAGAGGCACACACACAGAGGGCCACGGAGCCACACACATAGAGGGTCATGGAGACACCTACAGAGAGGGTCATGGAGGCACGACGTCGAGACGGTGTGTAATGCGTCGAGGCGACTGCGAGCCGACAAGCCGTTGCCGCGCGGAATTTTTGAACATAGCTTTTCGGAGCGATGACGGGACGAACTCCGCACAATTCTGCACGGCTCCGGCGATCGAAGTGGGACCGGCCCCGCGACGCCGGACGGCTCAAGCGACCACGTTAGGTCGCGCTCATTGCATAGAGTTGCATGCTGGTGGGACAGGCACTTTACAGCGCTTCCAGCGACCGAGATAAGAGTTCGATCCCGACTACGGGTGCTTTTCTGTACAGAACTTGTACGTTCTCCCCGTGATCTCGTGGGTTTGCTCCGAGATGTTTGGTTTCCCTCCCACTCCCCCAAAACATACAGGTTGGGACCGCTGGGCTCCGCAGGGTGTTGAACGTCTCCTCAATAAGGATTGTATCATAGTTGTATTGTAGTTTATTATGGATATATGTTTGTATTGAATTATGGTGGTGGGATTTGGCTTGTTTTATTGTAGTGTAAATATCATCTTTTAATAATTGAATAGATTTTTTGATAAATAAAAAAAATAAAAAAATAAAATAAAAAGTCATACAGGTTTATAGGTAAATCGGTTTGGTTTAAGTGTAAATTGTCCCTAGTGTGTGTAGGATAGTGTTTACGTGCGGGGAGCGCTGGTCGGTGCGGATTTGGGTGGCTCCAAACTAAAAAAAAACTAAAGGATCATGATTGTATTATATCCCTACGTGTACATACACACACATACTGTATCAGTTTATTCTAATATGTAACTAGGAACAGTGAAAAGCTTTTGTTGCGTGCGAGCCAGTCAGTGGAAATACAATGCATGATTACAATCGAGCCATTTACAGTGTATAGATAGCGGATGAAGAGAATAACGTTTAGAGCATGGTAATGCCAGCAAAGTCCGGTGAACAACAGTCCGGTCACCAATGAGGTAGATAGTAGTTCGGGACTGCTTTATAGTTGTGGTAGGATTATTCCGTTGCCTGATAACAGGAAAGAAACTATCCCTGAATCTGGTGCTGTACATTTTCACCATTCTATACCTTTTGCCTGATGGGAGAGGGGAGAAGAGGGGAGTGGCCAGGGTGCAACTGGTCCTTAATATATTTACACACACTCATACATATATATATAACTGTGTATATTATATACTTTAACAGACACTCTCAGTATTGTGTAGACGCACACACATACATTTGTATTATAGGGTAGTCAAAAGTGCTGGAGAAACTCAGCGGGTGCGGCAGCATCTATGGTGCGAAGGAAATAGGCAACGTTTCAGGCCGAAACCCTTCTTCATTTGTATATATATATATATATTTGCGTGTGTGTGTACCTACACAATACTGAGCGTGTGTGTCACAGGTCATGCTTTGTGTTAAAGCCTGACAAGTGTCAGCAGCCAACTGTTAAGAATACATACCTTAAAGGAACTCAGTGATTTCCTGCTGTTTTTAACTTTGACCTTGAAGCAACTTGGAGAGATTGAGATAGCGCAGAGTGCGTGCACACATCCACCAATCTGCGGGGACTTCCAACGTTAGCCTGAGAAAGACCTTTGAATTTATTTCAGAACTGTGTGTGACACATACTTTATTATTGGTTTAGTATCATGATATTAGGAAATTCCATGTAGTTTATTAACACTTTGTTGTATGTGCAACTAACATTGTTAAACTCAACAGGGGAGGTTAGGGATGGGGGAAGACTCTATTCCTTGGAGCGCAGGCGGTTGAGGGGTGAACTCAAAGAGGTGTTTAAAATCATGAGAGGAATAGTTCTTGCCCAGAGTAGGTGAATTGATGACCAGAGAAAAGCCGGTTTAAGGGGAAGTGGAAAAGATTGAATAGGAACCCGAGGGGAAACTTTTTTACACAAAGGGTGGTAGCTACATGTAACGGGCTGCCAGAGGTGGTAGTTGAGGCAGGTTCTATCACTAAGTTTAAAAAAACATTTATGGGCCTGTCTCACTGCAGTGACCTACTTCGAGAGTTTAGAAGAGTTTGCCCTCGACTCATACTCGCAGCATGGTCGACACAAGGTCCTAGGAGGTCTTTGTTTCTCCCCTTAATGCTCAAGAGTGGTCCCCCCGTACTCGAGGCCTCAGTTCGGTCGCGGCATTTTTTTCAACATGGTGAAAAGTGCCCACGAGTTAAAAAAAGGTCGTCATGGAAAAAAAAATCGATATTTGTTTACTCATAGGTGTAGTCGAGGTAGTTCGTAATGCTATCATAGGTAATCGAAAGTAGTTGAAGGTAAAGCTCGTTGAGAACAACAAGGTAAGTAAACTGACCGGTAATGTTAAATGCCCGCTAAACTTTATTAAAAGTTGTCTGGCTTCTTAAAAGTGTCTCCGCCCCTTCTCCCCTCCCATCTCCCCCCTTCTCTCCCCTTCTATCCCCTTCTCTCCTCCCCACCCTCCGCGCTCTCTAAAGGACTTACTGTCACTGTGCCAGCTGTCTTTTACCTTCCTGTTCATCGCGGGTGTGAATTTCAGACAGCACTCCCCCGCTTTCCCTGGCCCCCGCCTTAGTGATGTGTTTGTGAGCGTGTGTGTGTGCATGTGTGTGTGTGCGTGTGCGCGTGTGCGCGTGTGTGCGTGTGTGTGTGTGTGAGTGTGTGTGTGTGTGTGTGCGCGTGTGCATGCGTGTGTGTGTGTGCGCGTGTGTGTGTGTGTGTGTGTGTGTGTGTATGTGTGTGCGCGTGTGTGTGTGTGTGTGTGTGTGTGTGTGTGTGTGTGTGTGTGTGTGTGTGTGTGTGCGCAGACGTTCGATCCAGCTCGCGGTTTCATCGCTGACGGTCGATCCAGCTCGAGGTTTTTCAGGCGAGTGCCCTCGAACTTGAAGGTCGAAGACAGCCGCTAAAAAGTCGCATTAGTGGGACAGGCCCTTTAGACAGGTACATAGATAAGACAGTTTTACAGGGATATGGACCAAACACAGGCAGGTGGTTGTTAGTAGACGTGGGAAGTTGGGCTGAAGGGCCTGTTTCCATGCTGTATGACTCTATGGCACTAGGTATTAGTTAATGTTAAACAGCTTATTTAAAGCTGGTTTGCCGTGGTGATTTTTCACATAGCAGGCAGGACGTTACATGACAAGACGTTGTTTGATCGGTAGTGGGGAAACATCGGTCTAACATCGGTAGTGGGGAAACTGCAAGAGTCAGTTATTAAAGATGGGATAGCAGCACATTTGGAAAGTGGTGAAATCATTGGACAAAGTCAGCATGGATTTACGAAAGGTAAATCATGTCTGACGAATCTTGTGGAATTTTTCGAGGATGTAACTAGTAGCGTGGATGGGGGAGAACCAGTGGATGTGGTGTATCTGGACTTCCAGAAGGCTTTCGACAAGGTCCCACATAAGCGATTAGTATATAAACTTAAAACATATGGCATTGGGGGTTCAGTATTGATGTGGATAGAGAACTGGCTGGCAAACAGGAAGCAAAGAGTAGGAGTTAACGGGTCGTTTTCACAATGGCAGGCAGTGACTAGTGGGGTACCGCAAGGCTCAGTGCTGGGACCCCAGCTATTTACAATATACATAAATGATCTGGATGAGGGAATTGAAGGCAATATCTCCAAGTTTGCGGATGACACTAAGCTGGGGGGCAGTGTTAGCTGTGAGGAAGATGCTAGGAGAATGCAAGGTGACTTGGATAGGCTGGGTGAGTGGGCAAATGTTTGGCAGATGCAGTATAATGTGGATAAATGTGAGGTTATCCACTTTGGTGGCAAAAATAGGAAAACCGACTGCTATCTAAATGGTGGCCGATTAGGAAAAGGGGAGATGCAGCGCGACCTGGGTGTCATGGTACACCAGTCATTGAAAGTAGGCATGCAGGTACAGCAGGCAGTGAAGAAAGCCAATGGTATGTTAGCTTTCATAGCAAAAGGATTTGAGCATAGGAGCAGGGAGGTTCTACTTCAGTTGTATAGGGTCTTGGTGAGGCCACACCTGGAGTATTGCATACAGTTCTGGTCTCCAAATCTGAGGAAGGACATTATTGCCATAGAGGGAGTGCAGCGAAGGTTCACCAGACTGATTCCTGGGATGTCAGGACTGTCTTATGAACAAAGACTGCATAGACTCGGTTTATACTCTCTAGAATTTAGGAGATTGAGAGGGGATCTTATAGAAACTTACAAGATTCTTAAGGGGTTGGACAGGCTAGCTGCAGGAAGATTGTTCCCGATGTTGGGGAGGTCCAGGACAAGGGGTCACAGCTTAAGGATAAGGGGGAAATCCTTTAGGACCGAGATGAGAAGGAATTTTTTCACACAGAGAGTGGTGGGTCTCTGGAACTCTCTGCCACAGAGGGTAGTTGAGGCCAGTTCATTGGCTATATTTAAGAGGGAGTTAGATGTGGCCCTTGTGGCTAAGGGGATCAGAGGGTATGGAGAGAAGGCAGGTACGGGATACTGAGTTGGATGATCAGCCATGATCATATTGAATGGCGGTGCAGGCTCGAAGGGCCGAATGGCCTACTCCTGCACCTAATTGTTATGTTTCTATGTTTCTATGTGTATAGAAAATGTTTTCCAATGCTGGAGAGAACTTCACCTTTGGACATGGATTGTAAGTGGTGGCCAGGGCTATGAACAGTGATGACTCTCTTAAATTATCTGTTGCTAGGAGTCCAGAGCATCAAAACATATATGAGAACTTTGCTTAGAGTGGCGAAGCATGGAAATAGGATCTTCAGCCCCTTCTCATCTATGCTGAGCAAGCACGTCTCACTTGCCCACAATTGCCCCATATAGAGCTACACCTTTCCTATCCAAATGTCTTTTACATGTTGTTATTGCATCTGCCTCAATCTGCCTGAGGGCACGAAATCCCTCACCGCGACTCCTCATGAAATAACGATCAACCTTCGAACTGGTAAGTTCTCGTTCAATCTTACTATTTCATTTCGGAGTCACGTGAGTGACTTCGTGAAGACTTCAAAGCTTCTGTGATTACACGCCCTGGACCACGTCCATGCTGACACACCACTAACAGGGATGGATGGGAGGAACAAACTTGCTCAAATAGTTCATACTGCAAAACAAGAGCATATTTATTAACAACAAATCAAAAAAACCCTCATGCGGGGACACCTCCACGTTCTCGACCTGCATTCAGCACGGCTTCCGCGAACTGTAGAGGAGCAGCAACAGGCTTGTTATAAACACAGCTTCATTAGCCCATCCTGCTGTGGCGAGAATATGGTCCATGGGCACCTCCATGACCCTCGCCGCCGACGTCGATGCAGCCCTGGTGGAATGAGACGTGAACACATTAGTGTCGATACCTGACTTACCCAAGACGACCCGGAGCCACCTGGATATCGTCTGGACTGTCACTCGATGATGAGGTCTTTTATGAGTGACAAGCAGGTATCTCTCCATTCCTCTGATGCCTGCCGTCACCTTGACGTAGTGACGGATATGTGAGGCTAAACATAGCCTAGCATCTGCAGGGTATGCCGGGAACTTCAGCTGCAGCCCTGTGCCCCCAGGTCTATGCTGCTTTAGTAGCTCATCAACGAAGAAGACTACTTCTGTAGGGGTAGACATCATTCTGTCGACACATAGTTTATGGAGTGTCTGTACCCTCTGTGCTGAAGTCAGCGCTAGCAACATGGTGAGTTTGTCCAGCTGGAGCCCTTCCATGGGGGACCACGTCCTGAGCAGGGTTAAAACGTCCCTGACATCCCAGGTGATATTGTAGCGTGGTGTAGGCAGATTCATATTGAATATACCCCGCATGAGCCTGGACACTAGCCTGTTGGATCCCACCTCAATCTTGAGGTCGAATGACAGCGCGCTCCTGGCGCTGTTGATGGCACTGTAACTTAAGTGTTCATCATGGTGCAACCCCGCGAGGAATTCCAGGACGTCGGTTATAGTCACGGCATCGTACGTGATGCGAGAGCGGCTGCAGAAGGCTTCCCACTTCTTGATGTGTGAGCGGTATCTTCGCCTTGTTGACTCTCGACACGACGCCGCAATGGTATCCATGGTCCGAGTTGAGAGGCCGTATTGGGCTAACGGCCTGTTCAAAACCTGCAAGCCAACAAATGCAAATAGCCATGGCAGGGATGTGGCTCCCCTGAGACAGGGTGAGTAACTAATTCTGGGCAACCCTTCAAAAGGACCCAAGGCTTACTGAGCATGTCAAAGACCACCGGATACCACGGCTGTGTAGGCCAGTCGGGTATAATAAGGATGCCCTTAGCTGCATCCATCTGAATCTTTCGTAATACCCGACTGATGAGGCAAAACGGGGGGAATGCATAGAAAAACCAATTCCCCCAGTCCAGCGAGAATGCATCTAGCGCCATAGCCCCAGGGTCTGGTTCCCACGAAACGTAGGTTGGTACCTGATGGTTCAACCGGGACGCAAAAAGGTCAATATCTGGTTTCCCAAATTTGGCTGTGATTTTGGCAAAAATTTCAGAGTGCAACATCCATTCAATATTGTCATTGAACTTGCGTGACCTGGTGTCCGCCACAGTATTAAGCTCCCCTGGCAAATAGGTAGCTGAAATCCAAATGTCTCTCTGAACACACCAGAGCCAAATTGAGTTAGCCAATTTATCACACGAAACTGACCTGGTACCGCCCATATGGTTTAAATATGCCACCGCTGTGGTGTTGTCTATTTGGAGACGGACATGTGCCCCAAAATACTTGGAACAATAAGCACGAAGTCCGTGGAATGCTGCAAGTAGCTCCAAATAGTTGATCCCGTGTGACAACAACATAGTAGCCTCAAGGGTATCCCATCTGCCTCCGCAACTAGAGGAACGATCCGTAGCTCCCCAGCCATAAGAGCTCGCATCAGTTTGCAAGTATACCACCGGATTAGCCTCAATAATAGGCTTAAACGAGTTACTAATGTGGCGCACCAACCATCGTAACTCATCCATCGCTTCAGGCGGCAGCTGCATTGGTCGATCATAATGACCAGCGTGCTGTCTAAACGCAGCGATCTTGGCCCTTTGCAAATTCTGATAATGCAAAGGCCCATATCGGGCTGCCGGAAACAAAGCTACAAGTTTGCCAATTACTGTAGCTGTATGACGAATCGATGGTATACCAGCGGTGATTAAACCTTGACACACCTGGGTGACCTCCTCAACCTTATTAGGTGGTATGGTTTCCCTCATGCGAATAGAGTCCACCGTAAACCCCAGATAATGAATTACCTGGGAGGGGCAGAACTTTGATTTGGCTGGATGGACAATGAACCCCAGCTGCTGAAATAAATTGACTGCAGCTGCAACACCCTGCTGAGCCAATTCGAGGGTGTGGCCCACAATTAAGATATCATCTAAATAGGCCATTACTATATGATGTCGTTGTCGTAAATAGGCCATAATTGGCTTCACCAATTTAGTGAATAATCGAGGGGCTGTGGTAAGCCCATTGGGCAAAGCCCTATATTGCCAGAGTTGACCCATCCAGATAAATTTCAGAAACCTCCTATAATATTTTTGAATGGATACAGTATAGTACGCATCTTGTAAATCAATGCATGCCATAAAGCAACCATGTGAAATCAATGATTTGGCTGTTTCAAAAGTGTCCATTTTGAAATGAGTATATGTTACAAAAGTATTTAAACTAGTCAGGTCAATGATGACTCGACAGCCTCCATCCTTCTTTGGTCGGGTGAATATATTGGAAACAAATTCCACGGGCTCATGAACCGTTTTCTCTATCACTCCCTTCTGTTCTAGCCTCAACATTTCCTTATAGCCTGCTGCCTGTTCTGCAGCAGACAATTTAAATGGTCGACCAGGCCTGTGCTGGGATGGAGGAATGTCCCCATTAAGAAACTCAATGCTATGACCCTGAACATTTCGTAACACATACTCATCACCAGTAATATCACCCCATGCACCCAAAAAGAACCGAAGGCGCCCACCAACATGTGAGGTTAGACAAAGAGAAAAGAGAGAACCAGACCGCCTCACCTCCGTGGTTACCGGCGGTCCTTGACACGTGTGGGTGGACGTGGAGGTGCTGGGTTGGCTTGAGGGCGCGGCGTCCTCATCTTCCTCCAGGGTTTCTGCCGACCTTGTCCTAAAAAAAAGCCCCCTGGTGCTGGGGCGGTTGGTAACGGGGTGGAGCTGGAGGGTAGGTCCTCGTAGAGGTGCTGGCAGACCCTCGTGGTCGAACAAGCGGAGCTTTCGAGCCCGACGGCGTGGGGGCACCCTGAGGGCGCATGAGTCCCACCGTTTTGGCTTGTTCGTCAAGCTCTTTGACCCTCTTAGAGAGATCCTCGCCAAAGAGCTGACGGGGCGGCGGCGGTGGTTTGCACAACCCTGCAAACTTAGGGTTGAGCGGCGGGCGGATGCTGCTTTTGCGGAACCCATTGATTTCATGTTGAGTTGCGCACAATAGAGCCAGAGCATCCTCCTGGTCCAAATTTAAGTCATCCCCATCAACCGACCGCACAAAGGCGGTAATACCGGCCGTGAGGAGCTTCAGGATCCGCTGAATTTTCAGCTCCTGTTGACGGATAGCCGCACTGATGTTGCCCCATATCGGCGTATTGACCACAGGCACGTTGAGGGAGTTGCAGTTGGATGGAGCCTTGTGACGGCTCATGGCCTGAAGGAGAACCTCCTCCTGGAGCTGATGGTTGTTGCTTAGTGGCCACATCGAGAAGGCCCTCCGCTGGTAAATCGGACGGAGGTGGGATGTGATCGCCAAAACCTCCTCTTCCTGCTGCTCCAGGCTGATGGTGGAAGTTGGTGAAACAGCCCTGTGCCTGTCGCTGCTGGACGCTTGCTGCTGTTGACCGTGAAGCAGGAGCTCCAGCAGCCGCTGCGTCCGGTCAATACGCCCTTCACCCTGAACACTCAGGTGGTCGGAGTCCTCCGGCTCTGAAAAATGGCCGGGGCCCCTATCATCGGCCCGCACCTCATCGAGGCCCACCCGGTGCCGGTAGTCGTCGCTAGCAGCCGCCGAAGCGAAACTGCACGATTCCTGCGCGGGCGCGTTCAACCGCCTCCGTTTAGCGGGAGCGGACGCCGCTGCCACTAAGGACACTTGCGGCGTGATGTCGGCACCAGCCGCAGCCTGGATACCCGATGCCCGCGCAGGCTTGCCGGCAGCCCACGTCGTGGACCTCGCCGACGCATGGTCTCGCCCACCCATCCATGGGGGGCTCGGCGACCGCGACGAGACCCGACCCAACCGACCCGTCCCGGCGTCGAGAGTTGGGGGGGGTCGACTGGACCTCACAGCCGCCCCGGGTCCGCCCTGGAACCTGACCGCTCCTCGGCGGCAGGTAAAGCCTTAGCCCCAACAGGGTTAGACTTCCGGGCTCCTGCCCTTCCCCTCCTCGGAGGGCTGGGTGAAAAGGGCCGTGCAGCCGCACGCACCCTTCCGCTCGAGGCCGCCAGCAAGCCTGCTGACGACCTGACTGCCATGGCAGGATCCTCCTGCTCTGGCGGCACACCACACTCCTCCTCGTCGAACTCCTCCGAGCTGTGGTGTGCTGGCGGATCCGGACCTGTAAACACAGGGCTCACCGACATTTCCGCCCCTGTCCCGGCCTGCGCTGCAGGTACTGCCGATATCACTGGCTCCGGGACTGTTGACCGGCGACTTCGTCCAGACGTTCTCCGGCCTCTAGAACTCCCATCCATGTCCTTGCTGCGAAAACAAAACGCAACAAGAACCACCAACTTAAGGTAGAGTACTTACCTCAGTGGTTCCCTTATGAAGGGCTGGCGAGGAGCGCGCTCCACCGCCAGCCGTCGCAGCAACGCGATACGACGATATGTCGAGCATGCGCGCCGGCGGGCTCTTCACGAAGTCACACGTGACTCCGAAATGAAATTCCACAGACTCACCACTCTCTGTGTAAAGAATGTTTTCCTCATCTCGGTCCTAAAGGAATTCCCCCTTATCCTTAGACTGTGACCCCTTGTTCTGGACTCCCCCAACATCGGGAACAATCTTCCAGCATCTAGCTTGTCCAACCCCTTAAGAATTTTGTAAGTTTCTATAAGATCCCCCCTCAATCTTCTAACTTCCAGTGAGTACAAGCCGAGTCTATCCAGTCTTTCCTCATATGAAAGTCCTGACATCCCAGGAAAGATTGACCCTGGTGTGCAGGATGTGAAAGTGGCATAACACGGAACTGGTCATAGAGTGTGCACAGTGTAGAAACAAGCCCTTCGGCCCAAGTTGCACAGACCAACCAACATGCCCCATCTACACCAGTCCCACCTGCCTAAGTTTGGTCCCTCTAAACATGTTCTATCCATGTACCTGCCTAAATGCTTCGTAAGCGTTGTGATAGTGCCTGCCCCAACTACCTCCTCTGGCAGCTCGTTCCATACACCTACGACTCTTTATGTAAAAAAGTTACCTCCTGGTTTCTTATTATGTCTTTTTCCCCTTTGCCTTAAACCTATGCCCTCTGGTTTTCGACTCCCTTACTCCCTGTATTTACCAATTCCTCTGACGTTCCGGAGAAAACGATCCAAGTCTACCCAACCTCTCCTTGTGGCTGAGACACAGAAATCCAGGCAGGGTTCAGGCAAACCTCCTCTATACCCTCTCCAAAGCCTCTACATCTGTCTTGTGATGGGGTTGGCAGAATGCACACGATACTTCCAATACGCAGCCTAACTGTAGTCTTACAGAGCTTCATCATGGCTTCCGACCATATTGTTATATTATCATAATGCAATCATATTGTAAAGGTGCAACAATTTGGTGTCGTTGACAGGATCTAACCAACATGTGGAAGGAAAACAATCAGACTGCACGAGAAGCAGAGGGAGAGAGAGGAAATATAAATATTAGGTGGATCTCACCTGATGAGTTTAGTTTAGTTTAGTTTAGAGATACAGCGTGGAAACAGATCCTTTAGGACCAACGACTGTGCGCCGACCAGCGATCCCCGCACACTTACACTATCGTACACACACTAGGGACAATTTATAATCATACCAAGCCAATTAGCCTACAAACCTGTACGTCTTTGGGGTGTGGGAGGAAACCTGAGATCCCAGAGAAAACTCACGTGGGTCACGTACATACGCCGTACAAACAAGCACCCACAGTCAGGATCGAACCCGAGTCTCCGGCGCTGTAAGGCAGCAACTCTACCGCTGCGCCACCGTGTCTTGTTGCCCAGTTATTGATACAAAATTGAGTTGCTTGAAGAGTGGGATTGGAAACACTTGGACGAAACTACTCAATGGATTTGCGGATTGCATCATGGAAGTGGACCTTTCGGGTAATAAATTCATAGAAACATTCTGCATGGAGATAGGCCCATTGGTCCAACAAGTCCATACCAACCAAGATGCTCCCCCCCCCCACCCCCACTCTAAGTTAGTCCCATCTGTCTGCATTTGGCCCATATCCCTCTAAAGCTTTCCTATCCAAGTACCTGTCCAAATATATTTTAAATGTTGTTATTGTATCTGAAATGATTGCCTATTCTGGCAGCTCTTTCTAGATACCTATCACTCTCAGTGTGGAAAGTAAGCACGAGGAAGGTGTAACCCAAGTAGCTATTACTTTCTGCAGTTCAGGGGTTATGAAAAGAAAAAGATGCCTTAAAAGCTGAAATTCAGGTATGGGTGGAGGGAAAGAAAATATTCTGTGGCATATTTCCACTGTTGCTTTAGCAGAGACAGAACAATCTGGCCATAGAGTGCAGAAAAAAGTGGAGGATAAAATGTCTACTAACTCGGCGTCAGAGTTCAGAGATACAGCGCGGAAATAGGCTCTTTGGCCCACCAAGACTGCGCCAGCTAACAATCATCCCGTACACCAACACTATTGTACACGCTACGGACAGTTTGTACGTTTTACTCAAGCCAATTAACCTATAAACCTGTGCGTCTTTGGAGTGTGGGAGGAAACCGGAGCACCCGGAGAAAACCCGAGGGAGAACGTGCAAACTCCGTACAGACGGCACCCGTAGTTGGGATTGAGCCGGGGTCTCTGGCGCTGTAAGGCAGCGACTCTACTGCTGCGCCCACAGCTGTTTGATAGTTACTGGTATATTAATGAATAAAATATCTCTGAGATGCAGGATGTGAGCATTAAATCCAGCCAAGGGCTTCATTGATAAAAGACTGGGATCCTGACTGAAGATGAGGGCCTTTACTGAAGGTGAGGGAATGGACGGAATGGGAGGAAGAAGCAAAAGCCACAGAGTCTTAGAGACATAGAGTCATAGAGTGATATAGTGTGGAAATAGGCCCTTTGGCCCATATCCCTCCAAACCTGACCTATCCATTTACCTGTCTGCGTTTGGCCCATATCCCTCCATCCTGTCTTATCCATGTACCTGTCTAACTGTTTCTTAAATGTTGGGATAGTGCCAGCCTCAACTACCTCCTCTGGCAGCTTGTTCCATAAACCTACCACCCTTTGAGTGAAAAAGATACCCCTCAGATTCCTATTAAATCATTTCTCCTTCACCTTAAATTTATGCCCTCTGGTCCTCGATTCACCTACTCTGGGTAAGAGACTGTGCATCTGCCCAATCTATTTTATGCAGAAGGTAGTTGAGGCCAGTTCATTGGCTATATTTAAGAGGGCGTTAGATGTGGCATTTGTGGCTAAAGGGATCAGGGGGTATGGAGAGAAGGCAGGTACGGGATACTGAGTTGGATGATCAGCCATGATCACATTGAATGGCGGTGCAGGCTCGAAGGGCCGAATGGCCTACTCCTGCACCTATTTTCTATGTTTCTATGTTTCTATGCACCTCTATAAAAATCACCCCTCATCCTCCAACGCGCCAAGGAATAGAGTCCCAGCCAGCTCAACCTCTCACTGTAGTTCAGACCCTCTAGTCCTGGCAACATCCTCGTAAATCTTCTCTGTTCCCTTTCCAGCTTGACAACATCTTTCCTATAATAAGGTGCCCAGAACTGAACACAATGCTCTAGATGTGGCATTACCAACATCCTATACAAATGCAACATGACCTCCCAACTTCAATACTCAAGGTTAATGAAGGCCAATGTGTCAAACGCCTTTTTGCCCACCCTATCAGCCTGCAACTACATCTTCAAAGAATCGTGCACCTGCATTCCTAGATCCCTCTGCTCTACAACACTCCCCAGAGCCCTAACATTCACCGTGTAGGTCCTGCCCTTGGTAGACTTCCCAAAATGCAACAACACACATTTCTCTGTCTTAAATTCCAATCTCCTGATTCAGTCTCAATGTCAATACTCTTGACTTTTGCTTGTTGGCATTCTGTTCATTGACGTAAATGTTGACATTCATGGGATTTATAAGACAAAGGACGGATGAGGCCTACAGTGGCATGGAATGGCAGAGCAGTGGTAGAGTAGATCGACACATCGCTTGGCCATGACACATCGCCCCGCCACTCTGACCCAATGTCGTCGCCAGGACGATGGGCCTTGATGGCCAAGTTAAGATTCTAGACGTTTAGACTTTAGAGATACAGTGCAGAATCAGGCCCTTCGGCCCATCAAGTCCATGCCGACCAGTGATCACCTGTACACCAAACCTATTCTACACACTAGGGACAATTTACAATTTGTCAAAGTGAATGAACCTCTAAACGTGAACGTCTTTGGATTGTGTGGTGAAACCGGCGCACCTGGAGAAAACCCACGCGGTCACGGGGAGAATGGGCAAACTCTGTACCTGTAGTCAGGATCGAACCCGGGTGTCTGGCGTTTGTAAGGCAGCAACTCTACCGCTGCGCCACCGTGCCGTCCCAACACTCGCAACAACCCTTAACATTTAAAAAATATTCGGACTTGAAAGGTAGAGGAAGGCGACTATAATGTGGCAATTCTTCTGCAGAGGCTCAGTGTGGTCTACTGTCTTGCACTCTTATACTTGGTATTATTGTGCCTAAAATATAGCAGGATTGTCACTGAACTGTATGCGGAAAGATAACTTCATGGTACTTGCATACACTTGACACTAAAGTACCATCGTGGCACTGCAGTTCAACCCTTAATAGTTAACAAATCTAAAGTAATGGCAGGATAACAGTCACAGCAGTGTTGGGTAGTCTGTGATTATTCCCAGACAGAGCTGCAGGATATAGCAAAGCACAATAAACAACTACAACGGGAAACCTTAGGGGCGTGCTCAACGACGCTCTGGGACCAAGGAGCGGATGCTACCTAGCTTGCTAATCAGGAGCGGCAGAGGTTAGACACAAAGCGCTGGAGTAACTCAGTGAGTCAGGCAGCATCTCTGGAGAAGAAAGATGGGTCGGGACCCTTCATTAGGAGTTCTCTCCGTAGAGCCCGTGATCACTGAGATCTTGCAGGCTATATATACATAAGAAGCAGTTAGACGGGTTTATGGATAAGACAGGTTTGGAGGGATATGGTCCAAATTCTGGCGGCTGGGACGAGTGTAGCTGGGACATGTTGGCCAATATATATATATATATATATATATATATATATATATATATATATATATATATATATATATATATATATATATATATATATATATATATATACTAGACTATGTGGGACCCGTGGGTCCCATGTTCACACAGGAGGGCTGGTCCCCCAACGCAGTATTCCACCTCTCCACCAAGTCCAATATTGGTGGCCAGTGGGGGGGGGGGGGGTGCTTTCTGGAGCACTGGTATGGGTGTTGTTGGCTGCAGGGACTACTGGTCTCCAGAGGGCTAGTATGGACATTGTGGGCCAAATGGATTCTTGGGGTGGCAGCTCAGTCCCTCAAGCATGATGTGCTGGCAGCTCACTCAAGGCTGGTGGGCTGGCAGTTGACTCATGGCTCTTCAAGCAGAGTGCAAGGCCACCAAATTCAAATCCATTTTCCTACCATTTCAAGCAGGGTGCAAGGCCATTTGCAGTGCATTTCCACTTCAACCCAAATACAGCCATTTGCTGTGCATTTCCACTTTACCCCAAAACCCCCCCTCCCCCCCCCCCCGCCACCCAAACAGCCATTTGCAGTGCATTTCCACTTCACTCCAAACCCCCCCGCCACCCGCCCAAACAGCCATTTGCAGTGCACTCCCACCTCACTCCAAAGACAGCCATTTGCAGTGCACTCACACCTCACCCCAAAGACAGCCATTTGCAGTGCACTCCTGCCTCAACCAAAAGACAGCCATTTGCAGTCCATTTCTACTTGAAACCAACCATATTTTGATTTTCAAACCACATTAAGGACACTCACAGTTGAGTAGACGTGTTTAGTGTTATTCAGAGAGACATGACCCTCTCGCTTCCTCCATGTTGCAGGGACTGAGTGAGGCACACCACTTCCGGGTTTTATAGTCCCCCCCCCCCACTCCCACCAGCAGGGGCAGCAGAGAGAATGCCAAAAATTTAAAAACATTAATATGTCTCTGATTTTTCATCGATGGGAAAAATCCTCTGGCCCCGGAAGGTAGAGGGTGGCTCTGAGCGAGGTGGCCAAAAATGACGGCCGTAGGTGGCGGCTTTCTCTTGGAAATCACAGCACAGCGAGCCAAAAGCGGTCAAGATCAGACTTTTAGTAATATAGATAGATAGATATGTATACATATATATGTCGGTGTAAATGATGGTGGCTGCTGTTACAGAGAGATATCCTGACCTCATGGAGTGGGAGTGACAATGTGCCCCCTTAAATTAATGAGGCAGCAGTGCGAACAATACCATGGCACATGGTAACCCACGTGGGGATTTATAGGCAACAGTTTCAGCAGCCAAAGGAGTAGTTCATTTTCAGCTATAGGGAGAGGTTGGGCAGGCAAGGACTTTATTCCTTGGAATTAACATTAAGACGGACCTTAAATTAGCCCGTCTTCATGTTATTGGCAGTGACCTCGATAATAAATTCTGATGCAAAAAATGAATTAAACATAGCTACCATTCCTTTCCTGTTATTAATTTAGAAGCCTTGCTCTCTCAAGGTCCTTTATATGCTCTGAAAAGGAGTGGGTTAGTTGAGTTTGAGTTTTGTTTATTGTCACGTTTATTGTACAGTGAAAAGCTTTTGTTGCGTGCTAACCAGTCAGCGGAAAGACAATACGTGGTTACAATCGAGCCATTCACAGTGTACAGATGCATGATAGAGGGAATAATGTGAGTAATATTTAGTGCAATAAAAGCCAGTAAGATTCAGTTCAATTCAGTTCAGTTCATTGTCACGTGTACCGAGGTACAGTAAAAACCTTTTGTTGCGTGCTATCCAGTCAGCAGAAATACAATACATGATGACAATCGATCCATTTACAGTGTATAGACAGTGTATATAAGATAATGACGTTTAGTGCAAGGTAAAGCCAGCAAAGTCCAATCAAAGATAGTCCGAGGGTCTCCAATGAGGTCGATGGTAGTTCAGCCCTGCTCTCTAGTTGCTGGTAGGAAGGTTCAGTTGCCTGATAACAGCTGGGAAGAAACTGTCCTTGAATCTGGAGGTGTGCGCTTTTTCACAGTTCTAAACCTTTCGCCCGATGGGAGAGGGGAGAATGCTATACTTAAACACATTAGCCCAGCATGTCTGGGGGAAGGAAAGCAGAGCTGAGTAATTTTGCTTCGTGACAGGATTGTGCTAGTTTAAATATGGGCTTGGTTTGAAAATGATGCGCACCAGCAGAATGATGGAAATTTTATGTCAAGGTAATAATGACATCTATATTTCAGCTCCGCAGTTAAATTATTACAGCAATAAAAACCATTTAGCATGCACTTAGATGAACGCAGAATGCACGATTTTTAAAAAAAAAGTTGGTTTAACAAAAATAGTTGTAATTCTTTCATCCTCCCATGATTTCTGGCCTGTGATTAATATGTGTGGTTGTGTTTGGTACAGCAATCGTTAGTCCACCACATGAACTTTCACAGGGCTGTGTAATGAGTGCAATAAACAGAATGTGCATAGAACATAGAATAGTACAGCACAGGAGCCGGCCCTTCGGCCCACAGTGTTAGTGTCACGTGTGATGCCTGGTCTCATCTGCTTGTACACGATCCGTATCCCTCTATTCCCTGCACTTCCATGTGTCTACCTAACAGCCTCTTAAACGCCACTCGCATAGCTCCCTCCACCATCACCCCTTGGCAATACGTTCCAGGCCCCGACCACTCTCTGAGTAAAGAAACTTGCCACGCACATCTCCATTAAACCTTCCCCCTCTCACCTTATAGCTATGCCCTCTGGCATTGGCCATTTCCACCCTGGGAAAAAGGTTCTGACTGTCTACCCTATCTACTGTATGCCTCTCATAATGTTATATATTTCTATCAGGTCTCCGTCCACCTCCGACGTTCCAGAGAAAACATTCCAAGTCTATCCAACGTCTCCCTATAGCTGAAACCCATGAATCCAGGCAACATTCTGGTAAACCTCCTCTGCACCTTCTCCAAAGCCTACACATGTTTCTTACAATACAATACAATACAATAATACTTTATTAGCCAAGTATGTTTTGCAGCATACGAGGAATTTCATTTTCCAAGTCAGTCATACAAGTGAAAAGCAACAGAGCCAACAAAACACATTTTAACATAAACATCCACCACAGTGACTCCTCCACATTCCTCACTGTGATGGAAGGCAAAAAAAAGTTTGATCTCTTCCCTTCTTTGTTCTCCCGCGGTCGGGGGCCTCGAGCCTTCCGTTGACGGGAGGATCTTTACGCCCGTAGCCGACGGCATTCGGGCCCACCGTGTCGGGGCAATCAGCTCCTGCATCGGGGGGATGTCAGCTCCCCCGCGCCGGCGATCTGACCCCCGGGTCGGGGCTGGTCGAACCTCTGCGTCATTGAGGCTTCTAACCAGACCTGCATGCAATACGCCAAATACTGCAAATACTCCAAAACTGCGGCCTAACCAAAATTCTTTGGATGTGCTTCATGACTTCCTGCATCTTTGTTTCGGTTGCTTATCTAATATTCTTTAATTAGAAGCATTAATGCACAAACCTATTTAGTAAATAGCATTGTTTTCCAGGGCTCCGACTTGATGATTTGGATCAGTGTATTAGCTTTGCAGATTCTGGAGGAGGCGAGAATCCATTTGCTCTCTTTATATCAAGAATACTAGATTGCAGTCATTTGCTACGAGTATAGATTTGATCGATTGCTTTGCTGTTAATTATGTTGGTGTCTGCCCATTTTCGGCATGGAATAAGAAACAATACACTGAGTGAAAGGAGTAGCAGATTCTCGCTTGAGGAGGTCACTGCGGATGTCATATTGGAGAGATGTATTAAATAGCAAGATATGGGGGAGGATTTTTCAACATCTCATCACACCGCAAGCCGAGGAGATTTTCACAGTGGCGAGCTGCAAGGCAGTTCAAAGAAATATTAAGAAATCCTAGGAACTGCCGATGCTCCAGAACTCCAGAAACAGGGGCCACAGTTTAAGAATAAGGGGTAAGCCATTTAGAACGGAGACGAGGAAACACTTTTTCACACAGATAGTGGCGAGTCTGTGGAATTCTCTGCCGCAGAGGGCGGTGGAGGCGGGTTCTCTGGATGCTTTCAAGAGAGAGCTAGATAGGGCTCTTATAAATAGCGGGGTCAGGGGATATGGGGAGAAGGCAGGAACGGTGTACTGATTGGGGATGATCAGCCATGATCACATTGAATGGCGGTGCTGGCTCGAAGGGCCGAATGGCCTACTCCTGCACCTATTGTCTATTGTCTATTGTCTAGTCTGCACAAAAAAAGACACAATTTGCTGGTGTAACTCAACGGGTCAGGCGGCATCTGTGGAGAGTTCAGTATGGAGTTGGCTGAACAGAGTTCGTACATTCTCCCTGTGGGTTTTCCCCGGGTGCTCCGGTTTCCCCCCACATTCCAAAGGCGTACAAGTATGTAGGTTAATCGGCTTCGGTTAAATTGTAAATTGTTCCTAGTGTATAGGACAGTACTAGTGTACGGGGTGTTCGCTGGTCGGCAGGGACTCACTGGGCCGAAGGGCCTGTTCCCGCGCTGGGAACTAAAGTAACCACTCTGATTTGTGGTACTGACACTGGAAAAAGTACAGTGTTTATTTAATTTCCTGTCAGGGTGACAGCAATACTGCCCTACTTTGACAAAAGGAAGCAACTGACAATGTCAGTCGGACAACTGAGTTATTGCTTGTGTTAGGGTATTTGAGTTATGCTCTACACAATGGTGAACAAAATAAGTCCTTCTCTGAGTACAATTTGAAAATGTTTATACCAGAGAAGTAAGAAATTCCACCACAGAGAGCTGAAAGAAAAACACCTTTTTCTCAACACTCAAATCTTCTCTGTTCCCTTTCTGGCCTGACAAAACCTTTCCTATAACACGGTGCCCAGAACTGAACACAGTACTCTAATTGCGTCCTCACCAAGGTCTGATACAACTGCAACTAGAAGGATGAGGGGAGATCTTATAGAAACATATAAAATTATAAAAGGACTGGACAAGCTAGATGCAGGAAAAATGTTCCCAATGTTGGGCGAGTCCAGAACCAGGGGCCACAATCTTACGATAAAGGGGAGGCCATTTAAGACTGAGTTGAGAAAAAAACGTTTTCATCCAGAGAGTTGTGAATTTGTGGAATTCCCTGCCACAGAGGGCAGTGGAGGCCAAATCACTGGATGGATTTAGGAGAGAGTTAGACAGAGCTCTAGGGGCTAGTGGAGTCAAGGGATATGGGGAGAAGGCAGGCACGGGTTATTGATTGGGGACGATCAGCCATGATCACAATGAATGGCGGTGCTGGCTCGAAGGGCTGAATGGCCTCCTCCTGCACTTATTTTCTATGTTTCTATGTAACATGGCCTACCAACTTCTATACTCAATACTCTGGCTGATGAAGGCCAATGTGCCAAAAGCCTTTTTGATCACCCGATTCCTCATTCACAAGAAAACTCCTTTCTGTCAGTTGCTTCCTTTTGTCAAAGTAGGGCAGAATAGTTCTCCCATGCCATTGACAGCTCCACTCTCCCTTCAGCAGCCGACCTTGTTCTCCCATCCACTGATCTTTCAATGTCAAGCAAGGTGATCTGACTACTGTTTTGTTACTGAGCAGGTTAGCTTTGACCTTGGAGTGGCGGGTTTAATATCACCACTGAAATGACCAAGATGAAGCATGGTCACAGTAAAATGATCACGCTGACATCAGCATTTTGCAATGCACAACCACTGCCGTTTTGATGCAAGCTCACTTTGCTCTCTCTTGCAGACCAGTTAAACCTCCACTGATTTGCGGTTAGTTTAGTTTAGTTTAGTTTAATATAGCGATGCAGCGCAGAATCAGGCCCTTCGGCCCACCGAGTCCGTGCCAACCAGCGATCCCCGCACACTTAAGGGCCTGTCCTACCAGCATCCGACTACATGCGATGAGCGCGATCATACTAGAAGCGGGGGCCGCGCGGAGGTTGGGTGATCCCTTGTACAGGGCCGTTCCCACCAGCATGCACCTGCATGCGGCAAGCGCGACCAAACCGGCAGCGAAGGCCGCGCGGAGGTCGGGTGAGTGGCGCAACGCGGCGCAAAGTGAGGCGAACTTGGAGCGAAGTCTTAAGGTAAGTTCGCCAGGACAGAGAGGGGGCACACTGAGAGGGGCACAGAGGCGCACACACAGAGGGCCACGGAGCCACACACATAGAGAGTCACGGAGGCACCTACAGATAGGTTCACGGAGGCACGACGTCGAGGCGGTGTGTAATGCGTCGAGGCGACTGCGAGCCGACAAGCCGTTGCCGAGCGGAATTTTTGAACATAGTCAGTTTTTCGGAGCCCCGCGCGATGTCGGGACGAACTCCGCACAATTCCGCACGGCTCCGGCGATCGAAGTGGGACCGGCCCCGCGACGCCGGACGGCTCAAGCGACCACGTTAGGTTGTGCTCATCGCATGGAGTTGCATGCTTGTAGGACAGGCCCTTTACACTATCCCACACACCCTGGGGGCGATTTACAATTACACAAAGCCAATTAACCCACAAACCTATACGTCTTTGGAGTGTGGGAGTAAATCTGAGCAGCTGGAGAAAACCCACGCAGTGATGGGGAGAACGTGCAAACTCCGTACAGACAGCACCCGTAGAGAGCATGGAACCCGGGTCTCTGGCGCTGTGAGGCAGTAAATCTATCGCAGCGTATCTTTGCGTGTTTTATGCAAATTAAGAATGTCTTGAATGTATAGTTCAGTGCAATGTGCTTCACCTTGAAATCTGCATAATCCGCTTACTTCTTTAACAAACGATATCACGTCTCATAGAATGCTTATGAAATGCAACATAGGAAATGCAGACGCCAGAGTGGGCACAGAAAAATCGCAGATAACTATCAGATTTTGACTAGTTGATTTGATTTAATTTGCAAACATGAAGTCATGCAGCATCATTAGCAATAGTTAGATATAGCCCTTAGGCCTAAAGGAATCCAGGGGTACGGAGGAAAAAGCAGGAATGGGTTACTGATTCTGGATGATCAGCCATGATCATGTTGAATGGCCTATTCCTGCAACGATTTTCTATGTTTCTATCTGAGGAAGGAATAGACAGATGACGTTTTGGGTCGAGACCCTTCTTCAGTCTGACATAATGCTCATTGAGGGATGCAGTGTTTGCAGGCAGAGTGGGCACAACAATCTTGTTCGCCTTCATAAACAGCATCATGCAATCTCTAAAATCTCCTGAGAAAGCAGATGAATGGTTTTAACATCTGATGGAGTGCATCTCCACAGTGCAGAGGTCCCTCAGTGCTGCACTGGAGTGTAGGTCTCAATCTGAACCCCCAGTTTTCTGATTCGAAGACAACATCGCTCCGAACTCAGCCATAGCGAACACATTGTTATCAATCACTGGTGTACACGCAAGTACTAATTGATCAGACAAATGAAGCCAATTACAATACAGTTAATATAAACCTCCATAGGCCATAACCCACTAAACCCATCCTGTCCATGTACCTGCCCAAATGTCTCTTAAATGTTATGACAATTACTGCAAAGATAGGGTGCAGGAGTACCTCGGGCCTTGGTAGAGGGGGGATGAAAAACTATCGAGTTGGTGGATTCCTCTTGCGTGATATATATAACATAATAACTGGCTTTTTTTTTCTTTTTCCTTTTTTTTTAGGGTCTATCTCTTAACCCCCTTTTCTAGTTCTTTGACCAAGGGTTTCTTCTCCCCTTTGGCACGCTCTTTCACTATCACAACTCTTTTCACATTTCACTCTCTTTCTCTCTATTCTTTTTCTTTAAAAGCCATAAAATTATGGGATACAATGATTGTAACAGTATATACGTGAAGTACATTGATGTATTTACCTCTAATAAATAAAAAAAAAATTAAAAAAATGTTATGACAATACCAGCCTCAACTACCTCCTCCAGCAGCTCTTTCTATACACCCACCACCTGTTGTGTAAAAAGTTTACCCTTCAGGTTCTTATTAAAACTTTTCCCCTACACCTTAAACCTATGTCCTCAGGTCCTTGATTCCCCTACTCTGTGCAAGAGACACTGTGCGTCTACCCGATCTATTCCTCTAATGATTTTATACACCGCTATAATATCACCCCTCATCCTCCTGTACGCCAAGCCTACACAACCTCTCCCTATAGCTCAGACCCTCTAGTCTTGCCAACATCCTCATAAATCTTCTCTGTACCCTTTCTGGCCTGACAAAATCTTTCCTATAACACGGTGCCCAGAACTGAACACAGTACTCTAATTGCGTCCTCACCAAGGTCTTATACAACTGCAACTAGAAGGATGAGGGGGAGATCTTATAGAAACATATAAAATTATAAAAGGACTGGACAAGCTAGATGCAGGAAAAATGTTCCCAATGTTGGGCGAGCCCAGAACCAGGGGCCACAGTCTTAGAATAAAGGGGAGGCCATTTAAGACTGAGGTGAGAAAAAACGTTTTCACCCAGAGAGTTGTGAATTAGTGGAATTCCCTGCCACAGAGGGCAGTGGAGGCCAAGTCACTGGATGGATTTAAGAGAGAGTTAGATAGGGCTCTAGAGGCTAGTGGAATCAAGGCATATGGGGAGAAGGAAGGCACGGGTTATTGATTGGGGACGATCAGCCATGATCACAATGAATGGCGGTGCTGGCTCAAAGGGCTGAATGGCCTCCTCCTGCACCTATTTTCTATGTTTCTGTGTAACATGGCCTCCCAACTTCTATACTCAATACTCTGGCTGATGAAGGCCAATGTGCCAAAAGCCGTTTTGATCACCCGATCTACCTGCGACCACCTTCAAGGAACCATGCACCTGAACTCCTGGATCCCTCTACTCTACAACACTGCCCAGAGGCCTACCATTCAATGTGTAACATGACCTCCCAACTCAACCTTCTCAACTGACTGCCGCGATGTGCGAGTTATAAGGTCATAAGGAATCGGAGTTGAATTAGGCCATTCTGCTGATCAAGTCTACTCTACCATTCAATCATGGCTGATCTATCTCTCTCTCCTGACCCCACTCTTCTGCCTTCTTCTTTAACCTCTGACACACGTACTAATCAAGAATCCATCTGTCTCCGCCTTAAAAATATCCACTGACTTGACCGCCACAGCCTTCTGTGGCAAAGAATTCCACAGATTCACCACCCTCTGACTAACGGTTGAACTCCTGAAGGTTGCAGTCCCTTCGCCAGACGCCTTGAAGGAGACTGTGGTTAAACAAAGTCAGCGGTGATTGACTTTGTCAGCTATGTTCCTAAAAACTGGCTACTGAATGGAGTCTTCCCAGAAAGAAGCGAGCGAAGAGATGAGTATTTCTTGCCAACGTGGTCAACTTGGAATTGGTCCAGCCTAGGGAGCTGGAGTTGTTTATCCTGTTTGCTTACAGCCTGCCTCTCACTTCTCTGATAGTGGACGTTAGTCAGTAGACATGACAATGGTGATGCATCACAGGCTGGCCGTTCAAAACATGCAGCCTAAGGCTTGCTTCTGTGCTCAAATTGTATATTTTCGCTTGTTATTATTCTCCCCCTTTGAAAGCCACTGTTATTTTTTATGCTTTTACAGCGATCAAAAAATGCTGGAGGAATTCTGCACGGTGGTACAGTTGCTGCTTTACAGTGCCAGAGATCCGGGTTTGATCCTGACTGCTGTCTGTACGGAGTTTGTACGTTCTCCCCGTGACCTGCGTGGGCTTCCTCCACGATCTTCGGTTTCCTCCCACACTCCATGGATGCACAGGTTTGTAGGTTAATTGGTTTGGTATAAATGTAAATTGTCCCTAGTGTATGTAGGAAAGTGTTAATGTGCGGGGATCGCTGGTCGTTGTGGACTCGGTGGGCCTGTTTCCACGCTGTATCTCTAAACTAAAATTAAACTAAACCAGGAGCATGCACGAGAAACAAACTGCAGATGCTGGTTTACAAAAGAAGACACAAAGTGATGGAGTAACTTGGCAGGTCAGGCAGGTTCACCAGACTGATTCCTGGGATGTCAGGACTTTCATATGAGGAAAGACTGGATAGACTTGGCTTGTACTCGCTAGAATTTAGAAGACTGAGGGGGATCTTATAGAAACTTACAAAAATCTTAAGGATAGGCTAGATGCAGCAAAGATTGTTCCCGATGTTGGGGAGGTCCAGAACAAGGGGTCACAGTCTAAGGATAAGGGGGAATTCCTTTAGAACCGAGATGAGGAAAACATTTTTCACACAGAGAGTGGTGAGTCTCTGGAATTCTCTGCCACAGAAGGTAGTTGAGGCCAGTTCGTTGGCTATATTTACGAGGGAGTTAGATGTGGCCCTTGTGGCTAAAGGGATCAGGGGGTATGGAGAGAAGGCAGGTACAGGATACTGAGTTGGATGATCGAAGGGCCGAATGGCCTACTCCTGCACCTATTTTCTATGTTTCTATGTTTCTATCTCTGGAGAACATGGATTGGTGAGAAGGTGTTGAGAGATGGTCATAGGGTTCAGAGAGAAATCTTCCCCTCTTCTTTTCCTACTCCTCTTCTCTCCTTCCTTTCCCTTCCCTTCCCTTCCCTTCCCTTCCCTCCTCACCTCTCCTCTCCTCACCTCTCCTCTCCTCACCTCTCCTCTCCTCGCCTCTCCTCTCCTCTCCTCTCCGCTTCTCTTCCCTTCTCCTACCTTCTCTTCCTCTTCCCTTCCTCTTCTCTTCTCTTTATCTCTTCTTTTTTTAAAGAAGAGAAGCCATTGATTATCTCGACACAAATGGATTAATGTTATGACAGCTTTTTCACATGGAAAATGAATTTCTTCTGACATTTCTTCTTGTATTTACCTCATTTTAATTGCCAAATTTAAAATTTCAGTCACCTCCGTGGGTTCTTTGTTGCTGTAAACATTCATGAAGAGACAGAGGCGGAACTGTAAGCAAGTGATTATTTATTGATGGCAGTAAAGGGCCTGTCCTACCAGCATCCGACTCCATGTGATGAACGCGATCAAACTGGAAGCGGGGGCCGCGCGGAGGTCGGGTGATCCCCTGTACAGGGCCGTTCCCACCAGCATGCGCCTGCATGCGACGAGCGTGACCAAACCGGCAGCGAGGGCCGCACGGAGGTCGGGTGAGTGGCGCAACGCGGCGCAAAGTGAGGCGAACTTGGAGCAAAGTCTTAAAGGTAAGTTCGCCAGGACAGAGAGGGGCACACAGAGTGGGGCGCTGAGGCACACACACAGAGGGCCACGGAGCCACACACGTAGAGGGCCACGGAGGCATCTACAGATAGGTTCACGGAGGCACGATGTCGAGGCGGTGTGTCATGTGTCGAGGCGACTGCGAGCCGACAAGCCATTGCCGCGCGGAATTTTTGAACATAGCCAGTTTTTCGGAGCCCCGCGCAATGTCAGGACGAACTCCACACAATTCTGCACGGCTCCGGCGATCGAAGTAGGACCGGCCCCGCGACGCCGGACGGCTCAAGCGACCACGTTAGGTCGCACTCATCGCATGGAGTTGCATGCTGGTGGGACAGGCCCTTAACACTCAAACACCAGTGCCTGACACAACTAGTATCCATTCGGAAAATACAATCCCTTGGTGAGGTACTGTTAGATGTGGATACACTACATCTACCTTTGACTGAGCTTTCAGTCGCTTCTCTGAACATTATCTGTTGTACTTCAGTTGAATATTGTTTAGTTTAGTATAGTTTAGATTAGTTTAGAGATACAGTGCGGATCCATTTTGGCCCACCAAGTCTGTGCCGACCAGCGATCCCTGCACACTAACTCTGTCCTACACACAAAAGGGACAATTTATAATTACACCAAGCCAATTAACCTACAAACGTGTAAGTATATCTTTGGAGTGTGTGAGGAAACTGGAGCTCCCAGAGAAAACCCAATGGTTACGGGCAGAATGTAAAAGTCTGTTCAGTCTGATGATGTTCCTATAATTAATGTTCCTGATCAATACAAATTATAATTGGGGTTAAACTATAGGGTATAAATCTGTACTTGGGATTTAAAGCAACCATGTCATAGTGGCAGACAGCACAGATACAGGCCCTTTGGCCCAACTTGCGCCTGCCCCATCTAACCATATAACCATATAACAATTACAGCACGGAAACAGGCCTTCTCGGCCCTTCCAGTCTGTGCCGACCATTTATTTTCCCCTAGTCCCATCTACCTGCACTCAGACCATACCCCTCCATTCCCTTCCCGTCCATATACCTATCCACTTAGCTTTTAAATGTTAAAATCGATCCTGCCTTCACCACTTCTGCTGGAAGATCATTTCACACAGCCACCACTCTCTGAGTAAAGAGGTTCCCCCTCATGTCAATGTCCTAGGGAATATCCTGTCAGGACCTGGAGACTTATCCACTTTTATATTGTTCAAAAGTGTCAGTACTTCCTCCTCTTTGAATCTCATAGTTTCCAATAGCTACTCTACTTTTTTCCCTTACCTCACAGAGTTCAATATCCTTCTCCTTGGTGAATACCGAAGAAAATAAATTGTTCAATATCTCTCCCATCTCTTTTGGCTCTGCAGATAGCTGTCCATTCTGGCTCTCTAATGGTCCAATTTTATCCCTTGTTATCCTTTTGCTATTAATATAGCTGTAGAACCCCTTTGGATTTACAAAGGGTTTACTAGATGTATCTACACTAGTCCCACCTGCCTGCATTTGGTTCATATCCCCTACCCTTTCCTATCCATGGATTTGCCCACCTGCAATGGGTGATCTTTATCATCGTTGCAATATTACATTTCAGAAGACATGTCTACCCCAGTGCCAGCGTTGTGGGAAGGGGCAGGAAGTGGGGGGGTGGGGGGGGGAATTGCTGGTAAAAAAAAATCAAAAAGTGCATCAAGTGAAGCCATCCCGCGATTCTGGGATCATTATCGTAAACCTCCACTGCTCCCTCCAACGCCAGCGCTTCCTTCCTCAGGTATGGGGGCCAAAACTGCTCGCGATGCTGCTACACAAGTGCAAATTATTTATTTTCGTGCTTTTTCTCTCTTCCCTTCCTTTCAGTATTTCAAGCAGATACGGCTTGATTAGAAACTGCAGATACTGGTTGATTAGTACGGGTGTCAGGGGTTAGACAAGAGACAATAGACAATAGGTGCAGGAGCAGGCCATTCGGCCCTTTGAGCCAGCACCGCCATTCACTGTGATCGTGGCCGATCATCCCCAATCAGTACCCCGTTCCTGCCTTCGCCCCATATCCCCTGACTCTGCTATGGAGAGATGGCAGGAGAAAGGGGTTTGGAGGGAGAGATAGATCAGCCATGATTGAATGGCGGGGCAGACTTGATGGGCTGAATGGCCTCCTTTTGATCTGATCACTTATGAATTAATGACCTTATGATACTGGGCCTGACATAAAATGCAGCAACTGGCAGCTGGAAAAAACCTTGGGGAAAAAAAAATATTTGAACAAATCAGTGGCAAATGTGTAGGAAGGAACTGCAGATGCTGATTTAAACCGAAGATAGACACAAAATGCTGGAGTAAATCAGCGGGACAGGCAGCATCTCTGGGGATGTTTCGAACCGAAACGTCACCCGTTCCTTCCCTCCAGAGATGCTGGCTGTCCCGCTGAGTTACTCCAGCTTTTTGTGTCGATCAGTGGCAAATGTATGCTGGACTTGTATCTAGTTGTCAGTACAGAAACAAATAACTTCATGATTTTCTCATTTCCACCTTCATGGCTTAATTGTTTCCACAACTGCACCGTCAGCATTTATTTTTCTAGCCCAAGCAGAACATGTATGAGTAATTGTTTATTAAAGGACAGCCACTCCATTCTATTTTACAGCAATTGTCTCCGCATCCTGCCTCATGGCAAGGTTGTATTTGTGTATGTGTGTATGTTTCATCGTTCTTAACCTTGCATGTGCTAGATACGGAATTAAAGTTTAGTTTAGTTTGGAGACACAACATGGAAATTGGCCCTTCGGCCCACCGAGTCCGTGCTGACAAATGGTCAACTAGATGTATCCTAGATACCAGTGACAAGTTGCAGAAGCCAATTAACCTACATTCCTGATAGACACAAAGTACTGGAGTAACTGGAGTTTAGAAGGATGAGGGGATATCTTATAGAAACATATAAAATTATAAAAGGACTGGACAAGCTAGATGCAGGAAAAATGTTCCCAATGTTGGGCGAGTCCAGAACCAGGGGCCACAGTCTTAGAATAAAGGGGAGGCCATTGAAGACTGAGGTGAGAAAAAAGTTTTTCACCCAGAGAGTTGTGAATTTGTGGAATTCCCTGCCACAGAGGGCAGTGGAGGCCAAGTCACTGGATGGATTTAAGAGAGAGTTAGATAGAGCTCTAGGGGCTAGTGGAGTCAAGGGATATGGGGAGAAGGCAGGCACGGGTTATTGATTGGGGACGATCAGCCATGATCACAATGAATGGCGGTGCTGGCTCGAACGGCCGAATGGCCTCCTCCTGCACCTATTTTCTATGTTTCTATGTAACTCAGCCTGAAGAAGGATCCCGACCCGAAATGTCACCCATCCTTTTTCTTCAGAGATGCTGCCTGACCGGCTGAGTTGCTCCAGCGCTTTGTGTCTATCTTCGGTATACACTAGCATCTGCAGTTGCTTTCTACACAAAACTACAAACCTGCACGTCTCTGGAATGTGGGAGGAAAAAGGAGCAATGGAGAAAATCCCGGCGGTCACAGGGAGAACGTGCAGACGCCGTAAAGACATTACCCGTAGTCAGGATCGAACCCAGGTTTCTGGCACTGTAAGGCAGCAACTCTACTGCTGTGCCAAGGCAATGCCCTACATGTTCACAGAAGGTCTATATAGAAACATAGATGCAGGAGTAGGCCATTCGGCCCTTCGAGCCAGCACCGCCATACAATATGATCATGGCTGATCATCTAAACTCAGTTTCCGTTCCTGCTTTTCCCCCGTATCCCTTGATTCCTTTAGCCCCAAGAGCTAAATCTAACTCTCGCTTAAAAACACCCAGTGGATTGGCCTCCACTGCCTTCTGTGGCGGAAAATAGCACAGATTCACAACTCTCTGGATGAAAGAAATGTTCCTCATCTCAGTCCTAAATGGCCTATGCCTTAACCTCTTAAACTGTGACCCCTGGTTCTGGACTTCCCCAACATCGAGAACAATTTTCCTGCATCCAGCCTGTCCAATCCTTTAAGAATTTTATACCTTTCTATAAGATCCCCTCACATCCTTCTACATGTCAGTGAATACAAGCCCAGTCGACCCATTCTTTCATCATATGTCAGTCCCGACATCCCGGGAATTAACCTGGTGAACCTACGCTGCAATCCTTCAATAGCAAGAATGTCCTTCCTCAAATTAGGAGACCAAAATTGCACACAATATTCCAGGTGCAGTCTCACCAGGGCCCAGTACAACTGCAGTTGGACCTCCTTGCTCCTAAACACAAATCCTCTTGCAATGAAGGCCAACATGCCATTAGCTTTCTTCACAGCCTGCTGTACCTGCATGCTTACTTTCAGTCACTGATGTACAAGGCCACCCAGGTCTCGTGGCACCTCCCCTTTTCCCAATCTGACACCAGTCTGGTAATAATCTGTCTTCCTGTTCTTGCCACCAAAGTGGGCAACCTCACATTTATCCACATTATGCTGCATCTGCCTTGCATCTGCCCACTCACCCAACCTGTCCAAGTCACCCTGCAGTCTCATAGCATCCTCATCGCAGCTCACACTGCCACCCAGCTTTGTGTCATCCACAACTTAAAGATGTCACATTTAATTGCCTCGTCTATATCGTTAATATATATTGTAAATAACTGGGGTGGTCAGGTTGAAGGCTCTAACGCACTCATTGCACCATGGACCCGTGTTTCCAGAGGTGAGATGTGGCTCAAAGATAGAACCCTCAAGTTCGATCCGGTAGGGTATAGGGCAGTACCTTATAACCATATAACCATATAACAATTACAGCACGGAAACAGGCCATCTCGGCCCTTCAAGTCCGTGCCGAACAACTTTTTTCCCTTAGTCCCACCTGCCTGCACTCATACCATAACCCTCCATACCCTTCTCATCCATATGCCTATCCAATTTATTTTTAAATGATACCAACAAACCTGCCGCCACCACTTCCACTGGAAGCTCATTCCACACCGCTACCACTCTCTGAGTAAAGAAGTTCCCCCTCATGTTACCCCTAAACCTCTGTCCCTTAATTCTAAAGTCATGTCCTCTTGTTTGAATCTTCCCTATTCTCAAAGGGAAAAGCTTGTCCACATCAACTCTGTCTATCCCTCTCATCATTTTAAAGACCTCTATCAAGTCCCCCCTTAACCTTCTGCGCTCCAGAGAATAAAGACCTAACTTATTCAACCTATCTCCGTAACTTAGCTGTTGAAACCCAGGCAACATTCTAGTAACTCTCCTCTGTACCCTCTCTATTTTGTTGACTTGCAGGTACCAGGGTGGTGCAGAGGTAGGGTTGCTGCCTTGCAGCGCCAAGTTCCAACATGAAAATGGGTGCTGTCTGTAGGGAGTTTGTATGTTATCCCATGACCGGCGTGGGTTTTCTCTGATATCTTCCTGTTTCCTCCTACACTCCAAAGACGTACAGGTTTGTAGGTTAATTGGGAGCCTTCGTAAGAGTCCTAAGGGTCTCGACCCGAAACGTCACTCATTCCCTCTCTCCAGAAATGCTGCCTGTCCTGCTGCGTTACTCCAGTATTTTGTGTCTATCTTCATCATAGTGTTGGGATTAGGTTGAGTAGGCTAGGACTCTATTCCTTGGAGCGCAGGAGAATTAGGGGTGATCTCATTGAGGTGTATAAAATCATGAGGAGAATAGATCGGGTAGACGCACAGAGTCTCTTGCCCAGGGTAGGTGAATCGAGGACCAGCGGACATAAGTTTAAGGTGAAGGGGAAAAGATTTAATAGGGATCTGAGGGATAACTTCTTCACACAAAGGGTGGTGGGTGTATGGAATAAGCCACCAGAGGAGATTGTTGAGGCAGAGACTATCCGAACATTAAAAAAAAACAGTTACACAGGTACATGGATAGGACAGGTTTGCAGGAACATAGACCAAACGCGGGCAGGTGGGACTAGTGTAGCTGGGGACATGTTGACCGATGTGGGCAAGTTGATGGTACACAAAATGCTGGAGAAACTCAGCGGGTGCAGCAGCATCTATGGAGCGAAGGAGATAGGCAACGTTCCTGCCGAAACCCTTCTTCAGACTGGTAAGGGATAGTCTATTTCCACATGGTATCAATCTATGCCTCTATTTGCCCGTAATAGCATGGAAAATAAGCAATGGAATCAAAATTACTTTAGTTTACCTTACTTCACATTACTTTAGAGATGCAGCATGGAAACAGACCCTTCGGCCCACCAAGTCTTTGCCGACCAGCAATCACCTGTCCACTAGTTCCATCCTACACGCTAGGGGCAATTTTGCAGAGGCCAATTAACCTACAAACCTGTACGTCTTTGGAATGTGGGGGGAATCCGAAGCACCCGGAGGAATTCCAGCGCGGTCATAGGAAGAATGTGCAAACTCCACACAGACAGCACCCGTAGTCAGGATCGAAACCGGCTCTCCGGCACTGTGAGGCAGCAGTTCTTCGGCTGCGTCACTGACCCAAAATGCGCTGGAGGGAATGTAGCAATTGTGTAATTTATGCTGGTGTGGGAAATATTGCCAATACTTATTCTGAGCATTTATACAGTGAACTTCTGCGCTCCTTCTGTCTAGTTTTCTGCTTGCAGCATGCTCCTTAATTTTCCCACCCTTGCCCTATTTTGATGCACGAGACAGTGTGCTTATTCCCACTCATTTGAGGGTGTCAAGTGTTGAAGATTTTGTCCTGGTGTGACTTGAAGCGTTTTTTTATTTTTTGTTTTGTCTTCATTCAATCCTCCCTCTTCCTGCCCCTGCCAAAACCCTGGCCTGAAGAAAGACTGGATAGTCTCGGTTTATACGCTCTAGAATTTAGGAGATTGAGAGGGGATCTTATAGAAACTTACAAAATTCTTAAGCGGTTGGACGGGCTAGATGCAGGAAGATTGTTCCCGATGTTGTGGAGGTCCAGGACAAGGGGTCACAGCTTAAGGATAAGGGGGAAATCCTTTAGGACCGAGATGAGAAGGACTTTTTTCACTCAAAGAGTGGTGAGTCTCTGGAACTCTGTGCCACAGAGGGTAGTTGAGGCCAGTTCATTGGCTATATTTAAGAGGGAGTTAGATCTGGCCCTTGTGGCTAAGGGGATCAGAGGGTATGGAGAGAAGGCAGGTACGGGATACTGAGTTGGATGATCAGCCATGGTCATATTGAATGGCGGTGCAGGCTCGAAGGGCCGAATGGCCTACTCCTGCATCTAATTTCTATGTTTCTATGTTTCTACGAGGTCAGCGTGTCTTAGGAAATGTAATGTCGTAACGTTGAGAAAGATCACCCACCCATCATTCCCATTAACCATCTGCCGACCATTCACGTTATGAATGTCTTGAACTAATGGAAGATGTGAGAGGCACAGATAGGGCAGACTGTCAGAATCTTTTTTCCCTGGATGGAAGAATTAAATACCAGAGGGAATAGCTTTAAGATGAGAGGGCCAACGTTTAAAGTCTTAATTAGTAAGGGTGTCAAAGGTTATGGGGAGGAGGCAATGAGAATGGGGTTGAGAGGGAAAGATAGATTGAATGGTGAGACTCGATGGGCAAAACGGACTAATTCTACTTCTATGATTTATGAACTTCTAAAAGAGATGTGTGGGGCAGGTTCTTTACACAGAGGGTGGTGAGTGCCAGGAATGCCCTGCAGGGGAAAGGGGGGGGGGGGGGGTTGAGGTTGAGGCAGATACATCCAGTGGCATTAAAAAGACATATTGAGAGACATGTGGATATGTAGGGCCATGTGCAGCAGCACGGCCTTAACCTCATGTTCGGCACAGACATTGTGGGCCGAAGGGCCTGTTCCTGTGCTGTACTGTTCCATGTTCTACATGAAAGAACAATAACAGATGGGAAAGTGAGAAGCTTTCTGCATGCATTCAAATCCTTTCTGGTACTTCGAAAGCATGGGCTAGTTCACATGTTCACAAGTTATAGGAGTAGAATTAGGCCATTTGGCCCATCGAGTCTACTCCACCATTCAATCATGACTGATCTCTGCCTCCTCATTCCATTTTCCTGCCTTCTCCCCATAACCCTTGACACCCGTTCTAACGATTTGTCTATCTCTGCCTTAAAATTATCCACTGACTTGGCCTCCACAGCCCTCTGTGGCGATGAGTTCCACAGATTAACTACCCTCTGACTAAAGAAGTTCCTCCTTTCTAAAAGAGCCCCCTTTAATTCTGAGTTGCAGGATGGGAGAGGGAGAGGGAGAGGGAGAGGGAGAGGGAGAGGGAGAGGGGGAAGGGCCTTGTGGCTTGTTTTTATTCAGTGACTTTATTTATGGGCTACACGCAGCCAAGCGGGACGAGTGTAGACGGGACATGTTGGTCGGTGTTGGGCAAGTTGGGCCGAAGGACCCGTTTCCACGCCGTGCGACCCCATGACTTTATGACTTGTGGTGCTCATAAGGGTCAATCTAAGTTGATGAAGAATATTGACTTCCAAATTCATGCGAGAGGAAACTGAAAATCATTTTTGTTCAAATTGGATCTTGGACGTTAAAACAATCCTCATTCAGAATTATTAATTAAAATGTCAAAATTAATCGCATTGAGTTGGAGATTAAAGTTGTGTATGCTGTTCTACACACATTATAAAAATGCTCACCAAGTCAAATTATTTGCATATTACCTCTTTAATTACACATCATTTACATAAACTTGCATTTAGCTCTGTCTACCAGTCTATTATGATTACTATCAAATAGACAGCTTTTAATGCAAGAACAAAAAGAACTCCTTTTAAAATGTGATCAATGGGATATTTTAACAGGGTGGAAAAGCTGTGAAGAATGAACAGCGCTTTGGGAAATAAAACTATCTGCCAAAATATTACTTTTGCCACAATGGATGCTAGGCGGTTTACGAGAATTAATCAAGAAAGCTCATCAGTGCCTCCACTTCCTGAGGAGATTACGGAGAGTCGGTTCGTCAAGGAGGACTCTCTCTAACTCCTACAGGTGCACAGTAGAGAGCTTGCTGACTGGTTGCATCGTGGCTTGGTTCGGCAACTTGAGCGCCCTGGAGAGGAAAAGACTACAAAAAGTAGTAAACACTGCCCAGTCCATCATCGGCTCTGACCTTCCTTCCATCGAGGGGATTTACCGCAGTCGCTGCCTCAAAAAGGCTGGCAGCATCATCAAAGACCCACACCATCCTGGCCACACACTCATCTCCCTGCTACCTTCAGGTAGAAGGTACAGGAGCCTGAAGACTGTAACGACTAGGTTCAGGAATAGCTACTTCCCCACAGCCGTCATGCTATTAAACCTGGCTCGGACAAAACTCAGAACATTAATAACCCATTGTCTGTTATTTGCACTTTATCAGTTTATTTATTCATGTGTGTATATATTTATATAATGGTGTATGGACACACTGATCTGTTCTGTAGTCAATGCCTACTATGTTCTGTTGTGCTGAAGCAAAGCAAGAATTTCATTGTCCTATCAGGGACACATGACAATAAACTCACTTGAATCTTGAACTTCAACTTGATCCCAGGAATGATTGGGTTAACAAATGATGAGCATTTGACAGCACAACCTGTACTTGCTGGAGTTTAGAAGGATGAGGGGGCAACCTCATGGAAACTTACCGAATAGCGAAAGGCCCGGATAGAGTGGATGTAGAGAGAAAGTTTCCACTTGTGGGAGAGTCTCGGACCAGAGGTCATAGCCTCAGGATTAAAGGACGTTCCTTTAGAATGGAACTTCTTTAGTCAGAGGGTGGTGAATTTGAGGAATTCATTGCCACAGAGGGCTGTGGAGACCAAGTCAACGGATATTTTTAAGGCAGAGAAGGATAGATTCTTGATTAGTACGGGTGTCAGGAGGTTATGTGGTGAAGGCGGGAGAATGGGGTTAGGAGGGAGAGATAGATAAGTTCACTTATGAACTGTTTACTGGTGCTTTATGGCGTGCATGCTGCTGATCTGTTTTCCAACAGTCCACAGCATTGGTTTGTGATGAATAAGCCAAATCTTGTTTTTATTGCAAAAGATCATAAAACATTCCAGGACGTTTACTCTGGTTTTGAGGCTTGTATTCCTAGATTCCATCTCATTTTCCTTGAAACATGGAAATTATTGGCTTTGGTTGACAATAAAATGTAGGGATATGTACAGGAATTCAAATGTGACTGCTTTTGGAGAGGCATTCACAAGTAGTTCAGTTTAGTTTCGTTTACTTTACAGATACAGCAAGGTAACAGGCCCTTCGGCCCACTGAGTTCATGCCGACAAGCGATCCCCCATGCTCTAACACTATCCTATACACAATTTCCAATGATACCAAGCCAATTAACCTACAAACCTGTACGTCTTTGAAGCGTGGGAAGAATGAAGATTCCAGACAAAACCCACGCAGGTCATAGAAAACATCGAAACATAGAAAATAGGTGCAGGAGTAGGCCATTCGGCGCTTCGAGCCTGCACCGCCTTTCAATATGATCATGGCTGATCATCCAACTCAGTATCCTGTACCTGCCTTCATACCCCCTGATCCCTTTAGCCACAAGGGCCACATCTAACTCCCTTGTAAATATAGTCAATAAACTGGCTTCAACTACTTTCTGCGGCAGAGAATTCCAGGGATTCACCACTCTCTGTGTGAAAAATCTTTTCCTCATCTCGGTCCTAAAGGAATTCCCCCTTATCCTTAGACTGTGACCCCATGTCCTGGACCTCCCCAACATCGGGAACAATCTTCCTGCATCTAGCCTGTCCAACCACTTAAGAATTTTGTAAGTTTCTATAAGACCCCCCCTCAGTCTTCTAAATTCCAGCGAGTACAAGCCGAGTCTATCCAGTCTTTCCTCATATGAAAGCCCTGACATCCCAGGAATCAGTTTGGTGAACCTTCTCTGTACTCCCTCTATGGCAAGGATGTCTTTCCTCAGATTTGGAGGCCAAAACTGTACGCAATACTCCAGGTGTGGCCTCACCAAAACCCTGTACAACTCCACCCTGCAACAACCCGGTACAAAGGTCATGGGGAAAACGTGCAAACTCCGTACAGACAGCACCTGTAGTCAGGATCGAACATGGGTCTCTGGTGCTGTGAGGCAGTAACTCCACTGCCTGGCCACTGTGCCGTCCTAAAAGATAAACGTTTTTTTACCATTTTGGGTGATTACACGCAGTTGCACAATTTCTGTTTAAAAGATGAAGGTGGGTAGAAGGGTCCCGACCCGAAATGTCACCTATCGTGACCTCCAGAGATGCTGTTTGGCCCGCTGAGTTACTCCAGCACTTTGTGTCTATGTGGATATGATTGCATTCCTAGATGTGCACAACCAGTCACTGTCTCCGATTTACACCCTCGCTAGTTAATGTTAAGTTTCAGGTTGTGGACAGTAAAGGGCCTGTCCTACCAGCATCCGACTCCATGCGATGAGCGCGATCAAACTAGAAGCGGGGGCCGCGCGGAGGTCGGGTGATCCCCTGTACAGGGCCGTTCCTACCAGCAAGCGCCTGCATGCGGCAAGCGCGACCAAACCGGCAGCGAAGGCCGCGCGGAGGTCCGGTGAGTGGCGCAACGCGGCGCAAAGTGAGGCGAACTTGGAGCGAAGTCTAAGGTAAGTTCGCCAGGACAGAGAGGGGCACACAGAGAAGGGCACAGAGACACACACAGAGAGGGCCACAGAGCCACACACATAGAGGGTCACGGAGGCACCTACAGAGAGGGTCGCGGAGGCACGACGTCGAGGCGGTGTGTAATGCGTCGAGGTGACTGCGAGCTGACAAGCCGTTGCCGCATGGAATTTTTGAACATAGTCAGTTTTTCGGAGCCCCGCACGATGTCGGGACGAACTCCGCACAATTCCGCACGGCTCCGGCGATCAAAGTGGGACCGGCCCCGCAACGCCGGACGGCTCAAGCGACCATGTTAGGTCGTGCTAATCGCATAGAGTTGCATGCTTCTAGGGCAGGCCCTTAAGAATCCAATTGCAATGAATGTGCTTGCAATAAAGTCTGTACCTAATCAGACTAGATTTTTAATTTAGTCTAGTTTAGTTTTAGTTTAGTTAAATTTATTGTCGCGTGTACCGAGGTCCAGTCAAAAGCTATTTGTTGCATGCTTTCCAGTCAGCGGAAAGATTAAACAGACAGCACCCGTAGTCAGGATTGAACCCGGGTCTCTGGCGTTGTCAGGCACCAACTGTACCGTTGCTCCACTGTTGCCTGATAACAGCTGGGAAGACATTGTCCCTGAATCTGGAGGTGTGCGTTTTAACACTTCTGTACCTATTGCCTGATGGGAGAGGGGAGAAGAGGGAGTGACCGGGGTGAGACTCATCCTTGATTATGCTGCTGGCCTTGATGCAGTGCAAAGTGTAAATGGAGTCAATGGAAGGGAGGTTGGTTTGCGTGATGGTCTCGGTCAGCTGCAACCACAGCTCTCTGCAATTTCTTGACGTCTTGGATGGAGCTGTTCCCAAACCAGGCTGTGATGCATCCTGATAAAATGCTGTCTGCGGCCTATCTGTAGCCATCGGTGAAAGTTGTTGGGGACATGCCGAACTTCCTAAGCCTTAGAAACATAGAAACATAAAAATTAGGTGCAGGAGGAGGCCATTTGGCCCTTCAAGCCAGCACCGCCATTCATTGTGATCATGGCTGATCATCCCCTGTCAATAACCCGTGCCTGCCTTCTCCCCATGTCCCTTCACTGCACTAGCCCCTAGAGCTCTATCCAACTCTCTCTTAAATCCATCCAGTGATTTGGCCTCCACTGCCCTCTGTGGCAGGGAATTCCATAAATTCACATCTTTCTGGGTGAAAACGTTTTTCTCACCTCAGTCTTAAATGACCTCTCCTTTATTCCAAGACCCCTGGTTCTGGACTTGCCCCACATTTGGAACATTTTTCCTGCATCTAGCTTGTCCAGTCCTTTTATAATTTAATATGTTTCTATAAGATCCCCCTCATCCTTCTGAACTGCAGTGAATACAAGCCTAGTCTTTTCAATCTTTCCTCATATGACAGTCCCGCCATCCCAGGGATCAATCTTGTGAACCTACGCTGCACTGCCTCAATCACAAGGATGTCCTTCCTCAAATTAGGAGACCAAATCTGTACACAATACTCCAGATGTGGTCTCACCAGAGCCTTACACAACTGCTGAAGAAAGTAGACTGCCATTGCTTCCATATGGCTAGTCCTGAGCAAGTCTTCAGTGATATTTACTCCTAGGAACTTATGTTTCTCTCCCAGATTATTAGAGAAATAGTTGGAAAAGAGTACAGCAGCATATTTGAACAACTTCAGTGCACTTGAAGCATTTGGAAATTAAACGTTCCTCCCAACTTCATTTTAGCAAATCTACTTAATTGGCCAGTTTAAGTCATCATTATCCTCTTCAGCCATCATTATCATTCAAGTCATCATTATCCTCTTCAGCTCCACACATGGCCCACCTCCACATAGTCTCATTATTCGCACTCACACATTTGGCTGCTGGTGATGAGAACTTAATTGGCAAAAGCGCAAGCTGAAGTATTTGATTACTCAGTATTAAAAAATCGGTAGCTAAGATGAAATATGTGAGCCCCATGGAAGCTCTTTAAATGATACTAATATATCCTAATTCCTGGTGTTCCCACAGTACTTGGCGACACTCATTATTCTGGCACAGATCAGCGGAGCTATATCTTTCTGACCTTCAGAGCGGCACAGTGGTAGTAGAGCTACTGCCTGACAGCGCCCGAGACGCAGGTTCGATCCTGACTACGGGTGCTGTCTGTACGGAGTTTGCACATCCTCCCTGAGACCTGCGTGGGTTTTCTCCGAGATCTTCGGTTTCCTCCCACACTCCACATACTTACAGGTTTGTAGGTTAATTGGCCTGGGATAACGGTAAAAAAAATGTTCCTTGTGTATGTGTAAGAAGGAACTGCAGATGCTGTGTATCATTACTGTATCCATATTGTTAACGCTGCAAGCCTCACGTGAACAAGATGCTGGTTTAAACCGGAGATAGACACAAAATGCTGGTGTAACTCAACGGGGCAGGCAACATCTCTGGAGTGAAGGACTGGTTGATGTTTCGGGTCGAGACCTTTCTTCAGACTGGTCAGGGGAAAGGGAAATGAAAGATGTAGCTTTCTCTCTTGTTTCCATTTCCTGATGAGTAAAGGGCCTGTCCCACCAGCATATGATTGCATGCGTCTAGCGTGACCAAACATGATCGCTTGAGCCACGGTGGCGTATGGAGTTGTGCGGGGCTGGTATCGACATCATACTCACCAATCAGCTGGGCAGGAGGCGGGCCGACTGAATTTGGACGTCGCACGGCGTCGGGCGGTGACGTCATCACGCAACGGCAAGCCGGGTGGTGACATCATCGTGCAACGCCACGCGCTAGGCGTACGCCGTCAAGACGCTGCTTACGCCTTTTATGCGTCTGAGGGCCGACAGGCCGTTGGTGCGCGGGATTTTCGTACAGCGTCAGATTTCAGAGCCTCGTGCGATGTCGGGACCAGCCCCGCACAACTCCATACGCCTCCGCCGATCGAAGTGGGACCGATCCCGCGAGGCCGTACGCCTCAAGCGACCACGTTTGGTCACGCTAGACGCATGCAATCACATGCCGGTGGGACAGGCCCTTTACTCCAGCATTTTGTGTCTGTCCCTAGTGCATGTAAGGTTGTGTTAATGTGTGGGGATCGCTGGTCGGTGCGGACTCAGTGGACCGAAGGGTCTGTTTCTGTGCTGTTGCTCAAAACTAAACAAACTTAAACATTAGCAGTATCATGGGAAGTGAAAACGAACATTATTTGCCCCGCGGTACAGTATTTGTTATTAACAAGACAATCCATGTTCAGATTCAGATTAGTTCAGTTTTATTGAAAAATAAATCAGAATATAATGAAATTCCTTGTTCACATGAAGCTTGCATCGTAAACAGTATGGATACTGTAATGATATACAGTAATAAATACAACCACTGTTGAAAAACAGTAGAATGATGCTAGATTACAGCACCATCTGAAGTAGTACAATTCAGTTCAGTTTAATTTATTGTCACGTGTACCAAGGTACAGTGAAAAGCTTTTTGTTGCATGCCATCCAGTCGGCAGAAAGACAATATATGATTGCAGTCAGCATGGCGGGTGACACGTTGGCGCAGCGGTAGACCATCTGCCTTACAAAGCCAGAGACCCGGGTTCGATCCTGACTAAGGCGTTCTTGTCTGTACGAAGTTTGTACGTTATCCACTTGACCTGCGTGGGCAATCTCCAAGATCTTTGGTTTCCTCCCACACTCTAAAAATGTACTGGCTTGGCTTGGTATGAATGTAATATTGTCCCTAGTGTGCCGGCCCCGCGAGGCCGTACGTCTCAAACGACCACGTTTGGTCACGCTAGACGCATGCAATCGCATGCAAATGGGACAGGCCCTTTACTCCAGCATTTTGTGTCTGTCCCTAGTGTGTGTCGGGTAGTGTCAGTGTGTACGGGGATCGCTGGTCGTTGTGGACTCAGTGGGCCGAAGGGTCTGTTTCTGCGCTGTATCTCTACACTAAACTCAACTAAACAAAACAATTGAGACATCCACAGTGTATAGATACATGATGGAAGGAATAACGTGAATAGTTTAAGAAGTTCATAGTTAAAGTGAGAAATGTTCCTATCGGAGTTTAGTTTTAAATCTGTGGAGTGGTTATAATGTGTGATTGCAGATCCACTTCTGTGACCAGCACTCAGATAATCACCTGGCCTGGGCGCCATCTCCCTTTTATCTCTCGCCTTTACCTGCCCCGCATATGTAAGGTCATAAGTTCATAAGTGCTGGAGTAGAATTAGGCCATTCAGCCCGTTAAGACCATTCTACTATTCAATCTTGGCTGATCTATCTCTCCCTCCTAACCCCATTCTCCTGCCTTCTCCCCATAACCCCTGACACCCGTACTAATTAAGAATCTATCTATCTCTGCCTTAAAAATATCCATTGACTTGGCCTCCACAGCCTTCTGTGGCAAAGAATTCGACAGCTCTGACTAAAGAAATTCCTCCTCACCTGTGGATCTAAGTAAGTAAGTAAGTTTATTGGCCAAGTATTCACATACAAGGAATTTGCCTTGGTGCTCCGCCCACAAGTAACAACCTGACTTACAGTGACAGTTACGAATGACTCAGAAAACACTAAACATTAATAATAATAAAACATTAATGATAAAACACCATTGATCAAACATGTGAATCAACAAACTACCAGATCAAAGGGAGGCTACAGATTTTTGGCTGTTGAGTAGAGCAACTACTCGTGGATAAAAACAGTTTTTATGTCTGGCTGTGGCAGCTTTGACAGTCCGGAGTCGCCTTCCAGAGGGAAGTGATTCAAAGAGTTTGTGGCCAGGGTGAGAGGGGTCAGAGGTGATCTTGCCCGCTCGCTTCCTGGCCCTTGCAGTGTACAGTTCATCAATGGAGGGAAGGTTGCAGCCAATAATCTTTTCTGCTGATCGAACAATTCGCTGCAGCCTCCAGGTGTCGTGCTTGGTGGCTGAGCCAAACCCGACCATGATGGAGAAAGTTAGAACAGACTCTACGATGGCCGTGTAGAATTGGACCATCATTGCCTGTGGCAGATTGTGCTTCCTCAGCTGCCGTAGGAAGTACATCCTCTGTTGTGCCTTTTTGACTGTGGAGTCGATGGTAGCCCCCCACTTAAGGTCCTTGGAGATGATGGTTCCCAGGTTAAAAGACTCAAAAGACTGTGGACTTCTTTGCCACAAAAAGCCGTGAGGGCCAAGACAGTGGATATTTTTAAGGCACAGATAGATACTTTTAATTAGTACGGGTGTCAGAGGTTATGGGGAGAAGGCAGGAGAATGTGGTTAGGAGGGCGAGATAGATCAGCCATGATTGGATGGCGGAGTAAACTTGATGGGCTGAATGGCCAAATTCTACTCCTATCACATGACCTAATGAAAGGAACTAACGAATAGCCCAAAAAGCCCGAATAGACCTAATTCTCGACTGGGCTTGTAATCGCTGGAATTTACAAGGATGAGAGGTTGTCCTATAGATTAAATGGCAGTGCTGGCTCAAAGGCCCGAATGACCTACTCATGCACCTGTTGTCTATTGTCTATTGAGAATGATTGGTTTAGAATGGGTTTGGAGGATTGGACAGGGTAGATGCAGGAGAAATGTTCCCGTTGTTTGGGGAGTCCAGAACCAGGGGTCACAGATTAAAGCCCATGGCGCTGCAGCCGGTTGCGCTATAGTTAGAACCCATAGTGCTGCAGCCAACAGCTCTGTTTAAATTCCCACGCGTTAAACTGACAGCGCTCTGTTTAAGCCTTTGAGCGCCAAAGCAGCAGTGCTGTATGTTTTACCTTTACACCCCTTTGTGGGCCAGATGCAGAAATTTCCCAAAGTTATTCAATTTCCCTAAAATTACCCGAAGACAACCAGAATTTCCTTCAAAGTGGAAACACTGGATTGGACACGCTAGATGCAGGAACCATGTTCCCAATGTTGGAGGAATCCAGAACCAGGGGCAACAGTTTAAGAACAAGGGGTCGGCCATTTAGGACTGAGATGAGGAAAAATCTATTCACCCAGAGAGTTGTGAATCTGTGGAATTCTCTGCCACAGAAGGCAGTGGAGGCCAATTCACTGGATGTTTTCAAGAGAGAGTTGGATTTAACTCTTGGGGCTAAAGGAATCAACGGATATGGGTGAAAAAGCCGCAACGGGGTACTGATATTGGATGATCAGTCATGATTATATTGAATGGAGGTGCAGGCTCGGGGCCGAATGGCCTACTGCACCTATTTTCTCTATTTCTATTCTGCTCCTATTACTGATGACCTATAACCTTTTGATTGTTGCCCTCTACTGAGATGAGCTGCTGACCCTCTCGAGGAAGCTTATTCCACCAAACCCATTCTAAACCAATCTTTCTCAACAGACAATAGAAGACAGACAATAGACAACAGGTGCAGGAGTAGGCCATTCGGCCCTTCGAGCCAGCACCGCCATTCAATGCGATCATGGCTGATCATCACGAATCAGTACCCCGTTCCTGCCTTCTCCCCATATCCTATGACTTTATTCGCTATCTTTAAGAGCTGTCTAGCTCTCTCTTGAAAGCATCCAGAGAACCGGCCTCCACCGCCCTCTGAGGCAGAGAATTCCACAGACTCACAACTCTCTGTGTGAGAAAGTTTTTCCGCGTCTCCGTTCTAAATGTCTTACCCCTTATTCTTAAACTGTGGCCCCTGGTTCTGGACTCCCCCAACATTGGGGACATGTTTCCTGCCTCTAGCGTGTCTGAACCCTTAATAATCTTACATGTTTCTATAAGATATCCTCTCATCCTTCTAAATTCCAGAGTGTACAAGTCCAGCCGCTCCATTCTATCAGCATATGACAGTCCTGCCATCCCGGATATTAACCTGGTAAACCTACGCTGCACTCCCTCATTAGCAAGAATGTCCTTCCTCAAATTGGGAGACCAAAACTGCACACAATACTCCAGGTGTGGTCTCACTTAGGCCCTGTACAACCAAGCTTCCTTTTGAAATCCCAAAGCTATCAGCCTGACGCATCGCCTTGTGCCGTTTCCTGTGTACGACATGTTTACGTCTGAGACTGCTGCTGTGTTTACGTCCAGTGTTGAGGGGCGATGGGCCCATCTGTAGCATGACTTTGAGCAAGTTGTTCAATGATCCGCTGCTGAGTAAGTCGATGCTGGAACACTATGTTCATGGTCAAATCCTCCCACAATCTTCCCTCTTCCTTATCAACAAGTAAGTGAGCTGGTTCTCCGTACGTACGTTTGTGTTCACTGCAGTGATCAGCATACGCGTTGCGTTGTTGATATTAAGTATTGCCAACAGCATCATTTTAAAGGCCAGTCAGATCATAAATTCTAATTTATCTACTGTTCCTTCCGATGGCTTGTTAACCTAGAACGCATTGACCGCATGGTGTGACTGATCTGCAACTGGAGCCTTCCCCACCCCCCCGACCCGCCACCCCTTTCTTTCACAACGGGAATGTGTGGGAAGGACCTGCAGAAGCTGGTTTACACGCGAAGATAGACACAAAAAGCTGGAGTGACTCAGTGGGACAGGCAGCATCCCTGGAGAAAAGGAATGGGTGACGTTTCGGGTCGAGACCCTTCTTCAGACTGAGTCATGGGAAAAGGAAACGAGAGATATAGACGGTGATATATAGAGAGATATAGAACAAATGAATGAAAGATATGCAAAAGGTAACGACGATCAAGGAAAGGTGGAGCCCACAATGGTCCATTGTTGGCTGTGTGCTAGGTGATAACGGGTTATACAGAGAGTGAAACTCAACAGGACGACAGTGAAACCAGTATGACGTCTAGGGTGGGGGAGGGGCGGGGAGAGAGGGGATGCAAGTTCAAGTAACCCTTACAACCTCTCTCTCTCCCCGTCCCTCCCCCACCCGAGTCGCCGTGCAAGTTTCACTGTCGCCCTGTTGAGTTTCACTGTCTGTAACTCGTTATCACCTAGCCCACAGCCAACAATGAACCATTGTGGGCATCACCTTTCATTGATCATCGTTACTTTTTGCGCATCTTTCATTCATTTCGTTGTGGATGTCCTGGTCTGACCTGAATGTTACCAAGCATGGGCAACGGTCCCCTTTTAATTAGTGTTTTCTCGGCATCCTAAGACATTATGGGAACTGCTTGTGATTCCAAGTATGGGAATAATGGCACAGTCGTTACAGGAAAGCTGCAGAGGAAAAGCCACACGAAGAGTCAGCATTTGACTTTATGCAACCAGTCATCTTCTGGTTTTTTGGCATCAGCTAACGTTACAAGATGTATGGAACCAATTCAAACCACTAATCAGCCCTCACTCCAGCTCAGTCAGTCAGATCATGCCTTCTGTTTTGATCGAATGATACTCAGACCCTAAATGATCTCTTCTTTCATTGCAATGTAGCCTTCGGCATAAGGAAGGAACACATCTTACAATGCTTTGAAATGAGTTGCAAGGTTTCGCTAGATTCCGGTGAAAGCCATTACAGCAAATCCCATTGGTGCAACTCAGTACAAGGACGTCACTGCGGTGCAGTGGTAGAGCTACTGCCTTCCAGCACCAGAGACGCAGGTTCGATCCTGACTACGGGTGCTGTCTGTACGGAGTTTGTACGTTCTCCCCGTGACCTGCGAGGGTTTTTCTCCGAGATCTTTGGTTTCCTCCCACACTCGAAAGAAGTACAGGTTTTAATGTTAAATGGCCTGATATAAATGTAAATTGTCCCTCGTGTGTGTTGGATAGTGTTAGTGTGCTGGGGTCGCTGGTTGGTGTAGACTCGGTGGGCCGAAGGGCCTGTTTGCCTGCTGTATCTCAAAACTGAAAAACGAAATTAAACTCCTATATATCATGAAGTGACCCAAAGTTCTTCACGGGAAAGTAATCGAATAAATGTCCATACGTTCAAGGAGCAGAATTAGACCATTCGGCCCATCAAGTCTGCTCCACGACTCAGTCATGGCTAATCTATCTTTCCCTCTCAACCCCATTCCCCTGCCTTCTCCCTGTAACCCCTGACACCCGTACTAATCAAGAATCTGCCAATCTCTGCCTTAAAAATATCAAATTACTTGGCCTCCATAGCCGTCTATTTTTTAAGTTTAGTTTAGAGATACAGCGCGAAAACAAGTCCTTCGGCCCACCGAGTCCTCGTGGACCTGCGATCCCCACACATTGACACTGTCCTACACACACTAGGGACAATTCACAATTTTTACAGAACCTGCAAGTCTTGTGAGTGTGTGAGGAAACCGGAGATCCTGGAGAAAACCCACGCAGGTCACTGGGAGAACGTACAATCTCCATACAGACCGCATCTCAGGTCAGGATTGCACCCAGGTCCTTAACGCTGTAAAGGGCCTGTCCCACTTACGTGTACTTAGCATGCAAATTATGCGACCTCGTGGTCGCGTTGAGCTGCGATAGTCCCGTGAAGGTCGCGCGCTACTTCATTTGACAGCACAGCCGTCTGGAGCGCGTGATGTCATTTGAAGATGGACGCAAAATGCCGGAGTAACTCAGCGGGACCGTGTCGAGAATCGTCTTCAGTCTGAAAGAAGGGTCTTGACCCGAAACGTCACCCATTGCCTCTCTCCAGAGATGCTGCCTGTCCCGCTGGGTTACTCCTGCATTTTATGTCTATCTTCAATTTTCTTGGCTCCGCTCTGGGAGTAGGAGTGGGGGCGGATCCGGACCGCAACGGCCGTGAGCCCCAGGCCGAGCTTGGCGATCATTTGCCTGCTTCAGCTGCTGTTGGAGGTGAGACGTTGCGTCGCGCCAGGGTCTTGGGCGTGTCCCACTTTGGCCGTCAGTTACGCGACAGGCCTTTGGCGCGCAAAGATTTTGTTCGCTACAAAAATTTTTGAGCCCCGCGCGATGTTGCGCACAACTACATACCCCTCCGTGCTTCTAAGTGGGACCGGCCCCGCGCGGCCAGACGATGCCCGTGCACCTCAACTTGACCACGAGGTCGCGTAATTTGCGTGCCAAGGACACGTTAGGTCCTTTCGGCAGCAAATCTTCCGCTGCGCCACCATGCAGTCTATGCAGGCAATGAATTCCACAGATTCACCACACTCTGACGAAAGAAATTCCTCCACATCTCATGTTGATAGCATATAAGGAATATATTCAACCAAGTGACCAGAAGAGTTCACATAGATTGATACAGCGTGGAAACAGGCCCTTCAACTCAACTTGCCCACACTGGCCAACATATCCCAGCTACGCGTCCCACCTGCCTGCGCTTGGTCCATATCCCTCCAAACCTGTCCTATCCATGTACCTGTCTAACTGTGTCTTAAACAATGTGATAGTCCCAGCCTCCATTACCTCCTCCAGCAACTTGTTCCATACACCCACCACCCTTTGTGTGAGAACATAAAAACAGATTTTATACATCATCTTAAAAGGATGGGAGAGAGCAGAGGGAGCTTGAGCAGGTTGCAGAGGTCTTTGGCTTAGGGCAAGGACATGTTAGCTGTCATTATTGACGGTATGAAAATCAAAGAAGCACAAATAAGCAAAATGATTATTCAGGCAACACCTTGCCTGTTTGTTACGCATCTGTAGCAATATCCCACTCTTGTCGTGCAGGCATACGACCTTGTGTGCAGGGCAGGAAGACATGAAAGATGGGGTACCTTCAGGCTAAAGTACAAGTGCACCTCCAAATGTTACACAGGGTTAATCATCTCCACCTATCTGAAGACAGCTGTGGGCAATACGAAAGGGCATTTCTAAAATTGAACGGGTAGGGGAACAACAGCTGGAAGGATGTAGGAAACAATTATGAACTAACTTGGCTATTTAAAGTTCAATTAATGAGCAGGAAGGAACCGCAGATGCTGGTTTAATCCAAAGATAGACACGAAATGCTGGAGTAACTCAGAAGTGTCTCGTCCCCGATAACCTCACCCATTCCTTCTATCCAGAGATGCTGCCTGTCCCGCCGAGTCACTCCAGCATTGTGTGTCACTCTAAAATTGATGAGTAATTGGCTGATTAATTGAATATTAATTGAGTGTGGTTATTTGCTGGAGTAAGGCTTTATGTTAATAATCTGAAGGGACAATTTGTGAGTCATTGCTGATTTGTTTCAGAATTGTTGCAAAGTTCCCCTTCCGTCTCTTCCGCCCTGCACCATCTTCCTCACTCCACTGCGACACTTCCCCCCTTCCCCCCTCATCCCCCCTCCTCCCCACTCCTTCTCACCCCACCCCCTCCCTCCCTCATCTTCCCTCTCTCCCCAACCCCCTCCCACACCCTCCATTTGTCGGGGGGAGGGGGGAGGGTGTGGGAGGGGGGTGTGTGTGGGCGGGGAAGGGTTGTGGGGGGAGGGGGGTGTCTGAGGGTGGGGGGGGTGTGGTTTGTGGCGGGGGTGGGGAGGGTGTGGGAGGCGGGTGTGTGTGGGCTAGGGGTGTGTGGGCGGGGGGGTTGTGGGGGGAGGGGAGCGTCTGGAGGAGGGGGGGTGTGTGGTTTGTGGTCGGGGGCGGGGAGGTTGTGGGGCGGATGGTTGTGGGGGCAGGAGGGGGGTTGTAGGGCAGGGTGGGGTTGTGGGGTGAGGGGTGTGGGGGCAGGGTGGGGTTGTGGGAGGGTGGGGTTGTGGGAGGGAGGGCGGCCGTTTGTGGGGGAGGGGAGTGTGTGTGGGAGGGTGGGGAGTTGTGGAGGTGGGGGGGGGGTTGTGAGGGAGAGGGGGGGCAGGGCAGGGGGAGGTTGCGTTGGGGAATGGGTAGCTTTGGGGGACCAGGCCTCCCTTGTGACTGGGACCCAACGGCGATGGCGCGGGAAGGGGCGGACCGTCCCGGGAGTGACAGGAGAAAAGACCAATCCACACAGCGCTGACTGGCAGGAGAGGAGATCGATCTGCGCATGTGGGTTTTTAAGAGTTTTAAACCTCGCTAACCTTTACAATATTCCATCGATCAGAACAAAACTTGTTACACTCGCAATACAGGAGAATGGTGAGTGAGCTGGTGAAAAATCGTAGCGCTATCGTGTACTGTTTTTACGCAAATAGAAAAACCCCACAAACCGGAAGAGCACAAGATCAGTGTTTTAGATATAGATAGATAGATAGATAGACAGACAGACAGACAGACAGACAGACAGACAGACAGACAGACAGACAGACAGACAGATAGACAGATAGATAGATAGATAGATAGATAGATAGATAGATAGATAGATAGATAGATAGATAGATAGATAGATAGATAGATAGATAGATAGATAGATAGATAGATAGATAGATAGATAGATAGATAGATAGATAGATATGTAGGTAGATAGATAGATAGATAGATAGATAGATAGATAGATAGATAGATAGATAGATAGATAGATAGATAGATAGATAGATAGATAGATAGATAGATAGATAGATAGATAGATAGATAGATAGATAGATAGATGGATAGGTGGATAGGTGGATAGATGGATAGATGGATAGATGGATAGATGGATAGATGGATAGATGGATAGATAGATAGATAGATAGATAGATAGATGGATAGATAGATAGATAGATAGATAGATAGATAGATAGATAGATAGATAGATAGATAGATAGATAGATAGATAGATAGATAGATAGATAGATAGATAGATAGATAGATAGATAGATAGATGGATATGTGGATAGATACATAGACAGACAGATGGACACTTGAAGGTCTCACATCAGTTGGAATGATGGATTACTGGAAAGACCTGAGAACAAGGCCTTGAAAGTAAGACATGTTTTCCCCCCAGCTACACATTGACTTCGCTCAGCTTCATTTATGTTTGTCAGCTTACCACACAGTGGAAATAAAAGGACATTTTTTATTTCCCTCGCTCTCTTTGAATTTTCCAGTTTGAAGGCGAACTTTCTCCTTTGCTTTCACAACGTTGAGGCCACCTAACAAGCTGGATTAGGCACCGTCGCTGCGTGCTATTTGTTCTTTTAGAAGGGCACAATCGACCTGTACGGCACAGTGGTGCAGCGGTAGAGTTACTGCCTTACAGTGCCGGAGACCTGGGTTCGATTCCGACGGCGGTCTGTATGGAGTTTGCACGTTCTCTCCGTGACCTGCATGGGTTTTCTCTGAGATCTTTGGTTTCCTCCCACACTCCAAAGACATACAGGTGTGTAGGTTTGTCTGCTTGGTAAATGCAAAAATTGTCCCTGGTGTATGTAGGATAGTGTTAATGTGTGGGGATCGCTGGGCGGCACAGACCCGGTGGGCAGAATGACTCTAAACTAAACTAAACTTGAGTCATGGGTAAACAGAAAATGCTGGAGGAACTCAGCGGGACAGGCAGCGTCTCTGGAGAGAAGGAATGAGTGACGCTTTGGGTCGAGACCCTTCCTCAGACTGACGTCAGGGGGGAGGGAGATAGGTAGATAAGGAAGTGTTAAGGTGTGAAAACTGGGCAAAGGGAATGGAGATCAAGGACATTGTAGAATACATCATTGTTAACTGGGAGAAGGTAACAACAAAGCAAACAGGGATAAAATTTAGTCAGGGACAGAAAGACTGGTCGGAGAACTGGGGAGGGGATGGAGCGAGAGGGAAAGCAAGGGCTACTTGAAGTTAGAGAAGTCAATGTTCATACCACTGGGGTGAAAGTTGCTCTAGCGAAATATGAGGTGATGTTGATCCAACTTGCGCTGGGCCTCACTCTGACAATGGAGGAGGCCCAGGTTAGAAAGGTCAGTGTGGGAATGGGAGGGGGAATTAGAAACATAGAAACATAGAAAATAGGTGCAGGAGGAGGCCATTCGGCCCTTCGAGCCAGCACCGCCAATCGTCCCCAATTAATAACCTGTGCCTGCCTTCTCCCCATATCCCTTGATTCCACTAGCCCCTAGAGCTCTATCTAACTCTCTCTTAAATCCATTAAAGGGTCCAGTCATGGATCTTAATCTAACAACAGGTGAAAGATGTAAAGATATAAAGATTCTGGGCACCATGTTATAAGAAAGATATTGTCAAGCTTGAAAGAACTCAGAGAAGATGTACGAGAATGTTGCCAGGATTGGAGAGTCTGAGCTATAGGGAGAGTTTGAGTAGGCTGGGTCTCTATTCCTTTGGAGTGCAGGAGGATGAGGGGATATCTTATAGAGGTCTATAAAATCATGAGAGGAATAGATGGGGTAGATGCACAGAATCTTTTGCCCAGAGTGGGGGAATCGAGGACCAGAGGACATAGGTTTAAAGTGAAGGGGAAATTATTTAGTAGGAATCTGAGGGGTGACTTTTTCCACACAAAGGGTGTTGGGTGTAGGGAACAAGCTGCCTGAGGAGGTAGTTGAGGCAGGTGGTAAGTATTGCAATGTTTAAGAAACATTTGGGACAGGTACATGCATAGGACAAGTTAGCAGGGATATGGACCAAATGCAGGCAGGTGGGACTAGTGTAGACGGGATGTTGGCCAGAGTGGGCAAGTTGGGCTGCAAGGCCAGCTTCCACACTGTATCACTCTATGACTCTATGTGCCAACGAGATTCCCTCCGCAAAATAAATCCAAGCATTTTGTCAGCTTTCAAGAAAAGCCATAGTAAGAGTTCTCGTATAATTGGCACTTCAGAAAGGCCAGATCATGAGTGGAGAGTACAAATCTATTAAATCTTCCTGATAAAACTGTAGGGGTTGCAATAAGACATTCAACGATATGATTGCACCACCGGGTGTGCTAGTCTAGCTACTATTTGTGTTTATTTTATTTCAATTGGAGCCAAACTAAGATTTACGTATTTATGAAAGTTCATTAAAATTTCATGCCACGCCATCAACGTGTGCCTAGGATGAATCAAAGGCTGGTAGCGTTGATAATTGATGTAACACCAGAGCTTAATGATGGTGTGCTTTTATCCATTAATTTAGGTTATCAATGAGAGGACCTTTGGTGTATGGTATGAATGTAGACTGTTTCTTAAACTCATTCACACAAACTAACTAAGTCCATAAGTTGTAGAAGCAGAATTAGTCCCATTTGGCCCATCAGGTCTACTCCACCATGGCTGATCTAGAATCATAGAATCATAGAATCATAGAAAATAGGTGCAGGAGTAATTCCATTCGGCCCTTCGAGCCTGCACCGCCATTCAATATGATCATGGCTGATCATCCAACTCAGTATCCTGTACCTGCCTTCTCTCCATACCCTCTGATCACTTTAGCCACAAGGGCCACATCTAACTCCCTCTTAAATATAGCCAATGAACTGGCCTCAACTACCTTCTGTGGCAGAGAATTCCACAGACTCACCACTCTCTGTGTGAAAAATGACCTTCTCATCTCGGTCCTAAAAGACTTCCCCCTTATCCTTAAACTGTGACCCCTTGTTCTGGAGTTCCCCAACATGGGGAACAATCTTCCTGCATCTAGCCTGTCCAACCCCTTAAGAATTTTGTAAGTCATATTTTGTAACTCCACATTTTTCCTTCTCAACCCCATTCTCCTGCCTTCTCCCCATAACCCCTGACACCCATACTAATCAAGAATCTGTCCATCTCCACCTTAAAAATATCATTGACTTAGCCTCCACAGCCATCTATGGCAATGAATTCCACAGATTCACCACCCTCTGACTAAAGGAATTCCTGCTCACCTCCTTTCTAATGGTATGTCCTTTTATTTTATGTCTATGGCCTCTGGTCCGAGACTCTCCCACTAGTGGAATCATCCACTCCACATCCACTCTATCCAGGCTTTCAGTAAGTTTCAATTACGTCCTCCGTCTTCCTTCCAAACTCCTGCGAATACAGGCCCAGTGCCATCAAACGCTCATCATATGTTAACCCACTCATTCCTGGGATCATTCTTGTAAACCTCCTCTGGACCCACTCCAACTCTACTCAGACTTTACTGGACTTCATCTTACTAAATGTTATTCATGTTACTCACTTGATCATGTATCTCTGATACATAGCACGATTGTAATCATGTATTGTCTTTCCGCAGGCTGGATAGCATGCAACAAAAGCTTTACACTGTACCTTGCTACACGTGACAATAAACTGAACTAAACTAAACTGTAGCTTTATGTAATGGTCCTGTTTTTGTCAACGGGGTGGAGAGAGTCAAAAACTTCAAATTCCTGGGCGTGCATATTTCCGAAGATCTTTCCTGGACCCAGTACGCTGATGCAATTAAAAATAAAGCACATCAACGCCTCTACTTCTTGAGAAGATTACGGAGATTCGGTATGTCAGAGAGGATTCTCTTGTACATTCTACAGGAGTACCGTAGAGAGCATATCATGGCCTAGTTCAGCAACTTGAACGTCCAGGAGCGTAAAAGACTGCATAAAGTTGTGAACACTGCCCAGCCCATCACTGGCTCTGCCCTCCGCATCATCAAAGGAATTTATCGGAGTCGTTGCCTCAAAAAGGCAGCCAACATCATCACACCATCCTGGCGACACACACATTTCACCACTTCCATCGGGAAGAAGGTACAGGAGCCTGAAAACTGTAATGTCCAGGTTCAGGAACAACTTCTTCCCTACAGCCTTCAGGCTATTAAACACTACAACCTCAAATAAGCTGTAAACTACAATAAACTATTATTATTATTACTATTATTATTATTATTATTATTATTATTATTATTATTATTATTATTATTATTATTATTATTATTATTATTATTGTTATTGCACTATCATTTTTTTTTGTATGTGTACATGTGTATGTGTATATCTATATAACTAAAAGTCCCATCTTGACAACATCCTGTCTGCACTGTATATTGATTTTAGAAAAAGCCCTACCTTATAGCGCTATGATTTTTGGCCATCTTATTCACAGTCCTCCTCCGCTGAGGCAGCCCTGAGGATTTTATCTGATTGATGTAAAATAAAAAAGTTATGAGTGTTTAAATAATCTTGAGATCAGCTGATTGGTCCTCTTGCTTTGTCAATCATCACGATGAAGGTTTACTCCCCTTCTGGGGGTGGGGGGGGGGGGGGGGGCAGGACTATAAAACCTCGGATGCCTGGACGTGAGTCAGTCACTGTGAAAGATCGCGAGGGAGAGTCCACAACTGTGATTCTAACCTGTGAATCAACTGAACTGTGAGTCTGCAATGTACTTGCAATAAATGATTTGTTAGCCCTTAATCAGTATCAGAATCACACTTTATTCGCCAAGTATGTTTTGCAACATATGAGGAATTTAATTGGCCAGGTCAGTCATACAATTAAAAGCAACAGTTCACCCTAAACACATTTTAACATGAACATCCACCACAGTGAATCCTACACATTCCTCACTGTGATGGAAGGTAAAATAAAGTTCAACTCCTTCCCTTAGTTATTCCTCGGTCTTGGGCCTCGAGCCTCCATTGACGGGACGATCTTGACTCCCATAGCTGGAGGCTGGTCAAGGCTGGTTGAACCTTCCGCGACTTTGGAGCTTCCCGACTCACCCTCTTCTCTGCGAGCTTGATAGTAAAGCCCGCGGTGGCCGCGGTGCGAGCGATCCCTGGCAAGGGATCACCTCAGATGTTAAGTCCGCGCCCCAGGATAGGGCTCAAAGACAGTCCAAGGTGGCTCCAGCTCCATCGATGGAAGGCCATAGAGCGCCCGGAGAATGTGATCCGAAAATTAATCACATCTCCGGCAAGTAAGAACTTGAAGAAAAGTTTCCCCTGATCCCCCTCCCCACTCCCTCACACAAAACAAACCGAAGAACATTAAAACAAACTTTTAACACACTAAAAAATAACAAAAATAATTTTTAAAAATTGAACAGACTGCCGGCAGGGTAGCCATCTCCCTGCGCCCCTGGTGGTCATATGACAATGCAATGAGTCGTTTGGCAATTTGGTGGAGTGCATTCTGCTTGAAATGCCATGAAATTGAATGTGCTAGCATGCACTCTGCTTGAAATGTCATGAAACTGAATGTGGTGGCCTGCACTCTGCTAAAATGCCATGAAACTGAATGTGCTGGCCTGCACTCTGCTTGAAATGCCATGAACTCGAATGTGCTCATATGCACTCTGCCATGAAACTAAATCTGGTGGCCTGCAGTCTGCTTGAAATGCCATGAAACTGAATGTGATGGCCGGCACTCTGCTTGAAATGTTATGAAACTGAATTTGGTGGCCCGCACGCTGCTTGAAATGGAATTTCAAGGAATAGCCGTGAGTGAACTGCCAGCCCACCAGGCCTGAGTGACTGAGCCACCAGCCCAAGAATCCATTCAGCCCACAATGTCCATACTAGCCCTCTGGAAACCTGTCCCTTCGGCCCACAACACCCATACTAGTGCTCCAGAAATCCCCCCACCCACTGGCCACCAATATTGGAATTGGTGGAGAGGTGGAATATTGCGTTAAGGGGCCAGCCCTCCCATGTGATCTTGGAGCCCACACACATATATACATATATACACATATATATGTGTGTGTGTATGTGTATATATGTGTATGTATCTGTATATACGTGTATATATGTATGTCTGTGTGTGTGTGTGTGTGTGTGTGTGTGTGTGTGTGTGTGTGTGCATGCGTGCGTGCGTGCACAGTGTGCGTATGTGTATATATACACATTGAACTTTTTTTGCTCTCTCTCGTTTATCATGTTATTTACAGAGTACTATGTTTACATATTCTGTTGTGCTGAGTAAGAATTTCATTTTCTATCTGGAAAATATGACAATAACACACTCTTGACTCTTGGTTTCCTCTCCATATATCGCATTCCAGAAATGATCAGAAAACATCTGTTTATTACTCATTTGGAGCTTCGAGAAAGCTTTCACCCCAATTTTTAATGATTATCAAACAAGGGTTCACAAATAAAATTAAAGTAATGCATGACTTTTCCATTCCAAAATTATTCACATCAGTACTCTTTAGATATCCTATATCCGGCAGCGGCGGCATGGCACTGGATTCACCACGGAGCGGGCGATACCTACCTGGATCGCCGATTGAAGCTCTGGAGCATTGGGCCCACTGCAGGGCTGTGATACGCAGAGCTCCCAGCGCGGGCAGCGCTGTCCGACATCACGGAGTCCTGGGGTCCTTTGCCAAGGGCCGCCAGCGTGAATCTCCGCCAGGCGTGGCCCGGGAACGTCGGGAGCTACGGACTCCAGTGGAAAGCAGCGGCCGTTTTGGAAGTCCAAGCCACTGAGGTTGACCTCCCGTTCCGACGTTGGAGTGCCAACATCCCAGCAAGCCTGAGCGTCGGGCTGCCCGTAGCGGCGACTGCGGAGGGCAGCCCACGGGTGAACATCAGAGGAAAATGACTGACTTTGGTGCCTTCCCTCACAGTGGGAAAGTTTTGATTCTGCTGTGTGGGGATGTTTTATGTTGAACTCTATCGTGTGTTGTGTTCTTTATTTTATTGTATGGCTGTGTGGGGGGAGGGCTGTGTGAGCGGAGGGGGAGGGGCTTGTGGGGGCGGGGTCACATTTCACTGTGCCAACTGGCACATGTGACAAATAGAAACATAGAAACATAGAAACATAGGTGCAGGAGTAGGCCATTCGGCCCTTCGAGCCTGCACCGCCATTCAATGTGATCATGGCTGATCATCCAACTCAGTATCCTGTACCTGCCTTCTCTCCATACCCCCTGATCCCTTTAGCCACAAGTGCCACATCTAACGCCCTCTTAAATATAGCCAATGAACTGCCCTCAACTACCTTCTGTGGCAGAGAATTCCAGAGACTCACCACTCTCTGTGTAAAGAATGTTTTCCTCATCTCAGTCCTAAAGGAATTCCCCCTTATCCTTAGACTGTGACCCCTTGTTCTGGACTTCCCCAACATCGGGAACAATCTTCCAGCATCTAGCTTGTCCAACCCCGTAAGAATTTTGTAAGTTTCTATAAGATCCCCCCTCAATCTTCTAAATTCCAGCGAGTACAAGCCAAGTCTATCCAATCTTTCCTCACATGAAAGTCCTGACATCCCAGGATGCATATATATGCATCTGCATATATGCATAAATAAATGCATCTTGGATCTCTAGATCAATTCTTCATTCCCAGACACTTGTAGAACAGTCCTGATTTTATCTGCCTATACATGATCCACAATCAAGGTTGAGTCGCACCCTGGCCACAGCCTCTTCCACACTCTCCCATCAGGCAAAAGGTATAGAAGTGTAAAAATGCAAGTGTCTCAACCCGAAATGTCACCCATTCCTTCTCTCCAGAGATGCTGCCTGTCCCGCTGAGTTACTCCAGCATTTTGTGTATACCCACCAGATACAGGGACAGTTTCTTCCCAGCTGTTATCAGGCAACTGAATCATCCTCCCACAAGCAGAGAGCAGGGCTGAACTACTATCTACCACTTAGGTGACCCTCAGACTATCCTTGATCGGACTTTGCTGGCTTGCACTAAACGTTATTCCTTTATCATGTATTTATACACTGTAACTGGCTCGATTGTAATCATGTATTGACTTTCTGTGGACTGGTCAGCACGCAACAAAAACCTTTTCACTTGACCTCAGTACACGTGACACTCAACTAACTAACCAACTAACTCATCTATCCATTCCTTGCACTTCCATGTGCCTATCTAAAACCCTCTTAAATCCACCAGTATCCGATCTGCCTCCACCACTACCCCTGGCAAAGCGTTGCAAATAAAACAAAAGCAATAGTTTCCAAATAAAATGAAAGCAAAGCATGACTTTTCCATTCCAACATTAGTTGCAGCATTATATTCTGTACATTCTGTCCATGAATCCTCAGTTCCCAGCCACTTGCAGGATAATCCTGGAGGGTTGGCCATGTTTGTTGGCAGAGGGCATATCATTGTATTACGTGGAAGAACTCGGGAAATCGACGTTGCGATATATGTGAGAGAAAAACGCTTCTTAACTCTAGACACCACGTCACACGTGTACTGTTCTGGCTTTCACTGGTCATGTAATCAGCTCAGCTCAGCGCCACCTCTCCTGAGATGCCCAAGTACAAAGTCGAGCAACATGCTATACTTAGAACTAACTGACAGGTTAAAAACACCCCAAAACTTAGCTGCGAAAGGTGCAATGGAAACTGTGTGCAAATACTGAAAACCACGTCTTCTAGGCGGGTTAATTTTAGTTTTATTTAGCGATAGAGCACTTCGGCCCACCGAGTCTGCGCCAACCAGAGATCCCCGCACACTTCTTCTTCTTTCGTGTGGCGTGTACAGCCTAAAGTTGTTGGACAACTTGTTCTATCTGATCTTCTGTTTGTGCACGTCGAGTTGATTGCATTAGTCGAAACAGGGCGGACCACGTGAAGGTTGCAATCTCCCCCCCCCCCCCGCACACTAATACTAACACTGTCCTACATACACACACACACTAGGGGAAATTTACAATTTTACCAAAGCCAATTAACCTACAAACCTGTACGTCTTTGGAGTGTTGGGAAGAAACCAGAGCACCTGGAGATAACCCTCTCAGCCACAGGGAGAACGTGCAAACTCCGTGCAGACTGCACCGGTAGTCAGGATCGAACCCGGCACTGTAAGGCAGCAACTCTATGGCACTGTAAGGCAGCAATTCTATCACTGTGCCACCGCGCTGCCCTAAATTATAGCCCTAAGTTAATTTCAGTCCATCAGTGAAGGTTGATGTTCGCGTCATGTTACATGCATTTATTGGTGAGCTGCCTGACTTCGAAGGATGCCACGCTGCTGGGTACACTGATTGAAGCTAATCACCAAGCTTCAAATACTTTGTGTATCATTGGTCGTTGCTGTTGTTGTTCTCGAAATGTGTGCTTGAAATATTGCCCAGCTGTTTGAAACCCTTGTCATAAATAGAGGTCCATCTGTTTTTAATTCTCTTGCCTGCAGCGGTTCATCTGCATAATTCACCTTTATTGGCGTGGAAAATCAACCTCGGAGTACCATGATTAACTGGCAATGAACAATTGGCTCAGTTCTGGGCCAGTTCTGCAACAGTGTGAAAATGTGGAAATTCACTTACAAAAATTGTACGTCTTTGGAGTGTGGGAGGAAATCGGAGCAGCTGGGGAAAACCCACGTGGTCACGGGGAGAACGTGCAAACTCCGTACAGACAGCATGCAGAGTCAGGATCGAACCGGGGGGGTGTCTGGCGCTGCGAAGCATTGGTTCTACCTGCTGCACCACTGTGCCACCCCTCTGATGGGGCTGCGGTGACCTAGGATCCATCACAAGACCTGGCAGACAACTGAATAGACATCAGAGAAGGGGCTGAGCGTGTTGTATAAAATAGAGAAAACAATATCCCAGCCACGGCACGCATGATTCATTGCTTTCATTGTCATGAACTTACAATGGTTTAGTTTAGTTTACAGATACAACACGGAAACAGGCCCTTCAGCCCACCGAGTCCTCGCCGACCAGCGATCCCGCGCATTAACACTATCCTACACACACTGAGGACAATTTACATTTATAGCCAATTAACCTATAAACCTGTACTCCTTGAGTGTGGGAGGATACCCCGAAGATCTCCGGAGAAACTCACGCAGGTCACGGGGAGAAGGTACAGACAGCACCCGTAGTCGGGATCGAACCAGAGTCTCCGGCGCTGCAAGCGCTGTAACGCCCACCTCTTGTTTTAACGTGGGTAAGTTGCAAATGTTGCTGGTCATGTTGTTTTGATCCAATTCCCATTGTGCAGTAATTAATTGAGCCACACATATCAATGGCTTTGTCACTCACGTACTGAGGACTGAGATGAGGAAAAACTTTTTCACCCAGAGAGTCGTGAATCTGTGGAATTCTCTGCCAAAGAAGGCAGTGGAGGCCAATTCACTGAATATATTCAAGAGAGAGTTGGATATACTGTTGCTCTCCCTCACAATGCACCCCACCCCCACCCCCACAACCCACCCACCCCTACAACAACCACCCCCGCCCCCACAACCCCCCCCCCGCCCCCACACATCCACCCCCCCGCTCACACATCCCTCCCCCCACAACCGCCCCACCCGCACTTCCCCCGCCCACACACACCCCCTGTCACACACAAACCCTCCCCCACACCCTTCCCACCCACATACACACCTCCCCCTCACACCGACCCGCCACGCCCCCCACCCCCACATCCCCTCCAGTCCCACAATCCCCCCCGTCCTCACTACCCCCCCCGCCCCCACATGCCCCACCACTCCCCGCTCACACAGCCCTCCCCCTATCACCCCTCTGCCCGCACACACCCCTGCTCAACATACACACACACCCCCGCCCACACACACCCCCGCTCACACAACCCCCCGCACACACACACACCCTCCCCCACATCCCTCCTTCCACCATCCCACACCATTCCTCCCCACATACACACCTCCCCCACATACACAGCTCCCCTCCCCCACATCCCCCTCCCCCACACCCACCTCCCACACACACCCCCCTCCCACACACACCCCCGCCCACCCACACACACCCCCGCTCACACAACCCCCCGCACACACACACACCCTCCCCCACATCCCTCCTTCCACCCTCCCACACCATTCCTCCCCACATACACATCTCCCCAACCCCACATCCCCCTCCCCCACACCCCCCTCCCCCTCACCCCCCCTCCCACCAGACCACTCTCTCCCCTCCCCGTCCACACACACCCCTCCTCCCATCCCAGCCACACCCCCCCCGCCACACACCTCCCCCCTCCCTTCCCCGCTCCCCACCTCCCCACCTCCCCTTGCACACATGAAGAGGAGGGGGAGGGAGTGCTCGGGGATGAGGGGACATGAGCTGTGCCTGCGCAGTTAGGGGCTATGGGTGAGCGGTGGAATCTTGTGTTGGGGGAACGGGTTGCGTTGGGGGAGCGGGTGAGTGGTGGAATATAGCGTTGGGGAATGGGTGGGTTTGGTGACCAGACCTCCCACGTAGTCTAGGATTAAATACATTTCTCACTTTTCACCAGTGTTTAGTTTAATTTTTGTTTAGTTTAGCTTAATTTAGAGATACAGTGCAGAAACAGGCCCTTTGGCCCACCGAGACTGCACAGACAAGCAATCCCCGCATATTAACACATGCCAGGGACAATTTTTTAACATTTCCTAAGCCAATTAACCCACAAACCTTTACACCTTTGGAGTGTGGGGGAAACCAGAGATCTCCGAGAAAACCCAATGCTTACTGATCTCCTGAGCATTTCCAACACTTCTGACCTGCATTTCACAGCTTTTACATTTCCCTTGTCTCTCTTTCTCTCTCTGTCCTAATTGATCGACCAGATTGCTCCTTCAACCACTTGTCACGATAGCAATCCTGGCCTTACTGTCTGAGGGATATTCTTTTTGACTTATCCATCCCTCCCCTCCACTCTATCTGTAACTTGAGACTACCTTGCTCTGCTTCTAATTGATCTATCACTGAAGCCCATGCCGCCATCTGCTTTGGCCAAAAGCTATGGAATTGCCCCTTTAAAATGTCGCTTCAAGCCCATTTAATTATTTAAGCATTAAGCTGTATATGGCTCGATGGTAATCATGAATTGTCTTTCCATTAACTGGTTGGCGCTCAACAAAAGCAACGCAACGACACGTCCCAATAAACTAAACTAAACTAAACTGTATATCAACTGTATAGGTATCAAATCCTGTAATTATATATAAAATGAGTTGAATAACGGTTCTGTGAAATGCATTGGAATATTTAACTTTCTAAAGATGCACTTTATTATTGTCATTCTATGTGGGGCTTTAAGGGCCTGTCCCACCAGCATGCAACTCTATGCGATTAGCGCGACCTAACGTGGTCGCTTGAGCCCTCCGGCGTCGCGGGGCCGGTCCCACTTCGATCGCCGGAGCCGTGCGGAATTGTGCGGAGTTCGTCCCGAGTTCGTCCCGACACCTCGCGGGGCTCCGAAAAACTGACAATGTCTGAAAATTCCGCGCGGCAACGGCTTGTCGGCTGGTAGTCGCCTCGAAATTTACACACCGCCCCGACATCATGCCTCCGTGAACCTATTTGTAAGTGCCTCCGTGACCATCTATGTGTGTGGCTCCGTGGCCCTGTGTGTGTGTGTGCCTCGGTGCCCCTCTCTGTGTGTCCCTCTCTGTCCTGGCGAACTTACCTTAGACTTCGCTCCAAGTTCGCCTCACTTTGCGCCGCGTTGCGCCACTCACCGGACCTCCGCGCGGCCCCTGCTGCCGGTTTGGTTGCGCTTGCCGCATGCAGGCGCATGCTGGTGGGAACGGCCCTGTACAGGTGATCACCCGACCTCTGCGCGGCCCCTGCTTCTAGTTTGATCGTGTTCATCGCATAGAGTTGCATGCTGGTGGGACAGGCCCTTTACAGATCGACTCATGCTTGATGTACTTACATTTTCATCATTAGCGGGTTTTAACGTAATTTTTTTAAATATCAAAAACTGTCGCCAATTTAAATGCTTTCAGTTATAGACTCACATTAAGAAACAGAAGGACTACTTAAGGGCCAATTAGTTCCTTCAAACAAATTAGATAAAGCAATGAGAAGAATATGAAGCAATTTCATTTTGCTATTCAGATGTTCCTTGAGATGATCCATGGCCATGATCACGGAGGGAATGTTTAAAGCATCGTTCTTCGAAGTTGACTAATCGAGTACTAATATAGATGGGACAGTCACAAATCCTGCTCTGCAGGTCCTTCTATAGAAACATAGAAACATTGAAAATAGGTGCAGGAGGAGGCCATTCGGCCTTTCGAGCCAGCACCGCCATTTATTGTGATCATGGCTGATCGTCCCCTATCAATAACCCATGCCTGCCTTCTCCCCATATCCTTTGATTCCACTGGCCCCTAGAGCTCTATCTAACTCTCTCTTAAATCTATCCAGTGATTTGGCCTCCACTGCCCTCTGTGACAGGGAATTGCATAAATTCACAACTCACTGGGTGAAAACGCTTTTTTTCACCTCAGTCTTAAATAGCCTCCCCTTTATTCTAAGACTGTGGCCCCTTACGTTTGATGATAATGTCGGGGTTGCAGCAGAGTGAGCGGAGGGCTGTCGGATCAGAGGGGGCGAGGTTAAAGTAGGTAGACTGTGGCCCCTGGTTCTGGTCTCGCCCAACATTGGGAACATTTTTCCTGCATCTAGCTTCTCCAGTTCTTTTATCACTGGCTATGTTAACTGGAACCAGTTCAGACATTGAAAGCAACTACGGACTGTAATGGTAACATTTCTTCTTCAATAAAATCTTCAATGGGCCAAATAAAAGATTAGCAACTAGTAATGTTTAATGAATGACTGAATGAATGAATAAGTTTATTGGCCAAGTAATCACATACAAGGAATTTGCCTTGGTGCTCCGCCTGCAAGTGACTACATGACTTGCATTGACAGTTAGGAATGACACAGAAAAAAAGAAACAAATGTGAGCATATTTTTGTTCCACTGCTGTATTAAACCAGCAGGATCCTCAATTGTTTATCTGCAACTTTCACTCTTCATAAGTTCATGTTCATATATGATGGGAGCAGAAATTGGCCATTCGGCCCATCAAGTCCACTCCGCCATTCAATCATAGCTGATCTATCTTTCCCTCTCAACCCCATTCTCCTGCCTTCTCCCCATAAACCCTGATACCCTTACTCATCCAGAATCTATCAATCTCCACCTTAAAAAGTTCCATTGACGGCCTCCACAGCCTTCTGTGTCAATGAATTCCACAGATTCACCACCCTCTGACCAAAGAAATTCCTCCTCAACTCCTTTCTAAAGGTACATAGTTTTATCCTGAGGCCATGGCCTCTGGTCCTGGACTATCCCACCAGTGGAAACATCCTCTCCACATCCACTCTATCCAGGCCACTCTATCTACCCAAGCTGCTCAGCTTTTGGGTAGAGCCATGAAGGTGCCACCATCATCCGTGGGCTATATTGTCCTAAATCACATCTACTGCCGCCCAAACCCTCAGCCTCTGATATTCAGATGCGAAAGATTAACTCACCTTCCACATTTCATCGACGCATTTCAGAGACCGTTCCCTCCGCAACTTCCTGGTTAACTCATCTCTTCACACCCAAATCACACACCCTCCACTTTCCTTCTCCTCAGAGATGTCCCGCTGAGTTACTCCATCTTTTTGTGTCTATCTTCCCCATTTTATCTCTCCTTTTGAAGGGAAGGGCCAGGATTTTGTGATAGATGGCTTTAAAGTAATTCTTGACACTCGTTGGCCATCTCTGCGAACATTTGATAAGCTGAGCTGGTGACAATTGACAAACCTTGAAATTTAGAAAAACAGCCGACACGGGAAATCTGAAACCTGATTCAATTCGATTCGATGATTCAATTATACTTTATTGTCTCAAGTACTTAGGTACAGTGAATGAAACCTTTATGCAATAATTAGTTTAGTTTTGCTTAGTTTAGTTTAATTTGTTTTAGTTTTCGTTTAATTTAGTTTGGAGAAACAGCGCCGAATCAGAGGCTTCGGCTCAGCGAGCCCGCGCCGACCAGCGTTCCTCGCACTATCCTGCGCACCAGGGACAACCTACAATTTTTATCGAAGCCAATTAACCTGCGAACCCGCTCGTCTTTGGAGTGTGGGAGGAAACCGGAGCACCCGCAGAAAACCCACCGGGTCACGGGGAGGACGTACAGACGGCACCCGTGGTCAGGATCGAACCGCGGTTCGCCGGCGCTGTGAGGCAGCAACTCTACCGCTGCGCCACCCTGCCAAAGTAATGTCATTATTTTATGACGGACTACAGCTCTTTAGTGAAGCGAGGCATTTTTTAAAGCCAGGATGAATGCTGATAATATGGCTCGTGGCGCTGATTTGATCCTCAGGGATTGCAACTGGATCCAACGCAACCAAAGTAATCAAGGCTCATAGTGAGTTCCATTCCAAGCACTGAATAACCAAATCAAAAATTATTACCTCACCGTAATTGGAAATGTCCTGAAGGCCTCTGAGAGTTATCCTGCACATTAAACCATTAGAGCCTTGGGCATTTCAGTAATTTTTCATCTGGTGCGAGAACCTAATGTAAATTTATAAGCACCAAGAAATAGAAATTGCCCCAGAATTATTTTTTTATTGCTGGCACACGGCTGTCAGATTCCCTTCAAGCTCTAAGTCCTTTGACACATGCAGTGGTAGACCTGAAAATGAAGCCCGTCTACTAGATATAGTACAGTCTGGCCCCATCCAGTTATTCACTGGTGAAAGTTATATCAATGCTCACCTCTCCCAGGCAGCACAGTGGCACAGCCTTAAACCCCTGTCCCACGGTACGAGTTCATTCCAAGAGCTCTCCCGAGTTTGCCCCGATTCGAACACGGAGGTTTACGGTAAAGGCCACTCGTCGGTACTCGGGGCTCTCGTGGACATTTTTCATCATGTTGAAAAATCTTCATGAGTCTTCCCGTGCTTACCTGCTGTTAGCAAGTCTTCCCGAGTACCTGCCGTTAGCGCTAAGAGACGTCCCCGAGCTCCGACGTACCCGCTACGTTCATTCTCCGTGCTTACCACGAGTTTGATTTTTTTAAAACTCGGGAGAGCTCTTGGAATGAACTCGTACCGTGGGACAGGGCCATTACAGCGAATGCAGCGCCGGAGACCTGGCCTCGATCCCTACCACACGTGCTGTCTGTTCAGAGTTTGTACGTTCCCCCCTGTGATCCACGTGGGTTTTCTCCAAGATCTTCGGTTTCCTCCCACACTCCAAAGAAGTACAGTTATGTAGGTAAATTGGCTTGGTGCAAGTGGAAATTGTGCCTCGTGTTTGTCGGATAGTGTTGGTGTGCGCAGATCGCTGGTCGGCGCGGACTCGGTCGGCCAAAGGTCCTGTTTCCGCATTGTATCTCTAAATCAGACTAAACTAAAGCCAGGATGAAGACAGACTTCAAACATGCAATTCTGCAGTATGGTGTACTAATTATAGCAAGGATGCCAACAAAATAGAGAGAGTACAGAGGAGATTTACTAGAATGTTGCCTGGGTTCCAGCAACTAAGTTACAGAGAAAGGTTGAACAAGTTAGGTCTTTATTCTTTGGAGCGCAGAAGGTTAAGGGGGGACTTGATTGGGGTCTTTAAAATGATGAAAGGGATAGACAGAGTTGACGTGGATAAGCTTTTCCCATTGAGGGTAGGGAAGAATCAAACAAGAGGGCATGACATGAGAATTAAGGGACAGAAGTTTAGGGGTAACATGAGGGGCAACTTCTTTACTCAGAGAGTGGTGGCTGTGTGGGATGAGCTTCCAGCAGAAGTGGTGGAGGCAGCATCGATTTTAACATTTAAAAGTAAAGTGGATAGGTATATGGACGGGAAGGGAATGGAGGGGTATGGTCCGAGTGCAGGTAGATGGGACTAGGGGAAAATAAATGGTCGGCATGGACTGGAAGGGCCGGGAGGGCCTGTTTCCGTGCTGTAATTGTTATATGGTTATATGGTTATATGGATGATCATAAAACAAAACAAGGGAAGAAAATATTAAAGTTAACACAGACAAGAAAGAAATAAAATCAGGAAATACTCAGCAAGTGTGGATGTGTGTGCAACTGTGAATGTACTGTGGATGGCTCAAATGTAATCATGTATTATCTTTCCGCTGACTGGTTAGCATGCAAGAAAAGCTTTTGGAGAGATTTAAGAGAAATGACACAGGGATTCAAGATCAATGTTGTAGGCATTCAATTGGGCTAAATAATTTTGTTTGCAGTACACTGTGACATCATAAAGCGCCTGTCCCACCAGCATGTAAATCTATGCGATGAGTGCGACCTAACGTGGTCGCTTGAGCCGTCCGGCGTCGCGGGGCCGGTCCCACTTCGATCGCCGGAGCCGTGCGGAATTGTGCGGAGTTCGTCCCGACATCGCGCGGGGCTCCGAAAAACTGACCATGTTCAAAAATTCCGCGCGGCAACGGCTTGTCAGCTCGCAGTCGCCTCGACGTATTACACACCGCCTCGACGTCGTGCCTCCGTGACCCTCTCTGTGTGTGCCTCCGTGACCCTCTCTGTGTGTGACTCCGTGGCCCTGTCTGTGTGTGCCTCTGTGCCCCTCTCTGTGTGCCCCTCTCTGTCCTGGCGAGCTTACCTTTAAGACTTCGCTCCAAGTTCGCCTCACTTTGCGCAGCGTTGCGCCACTCACCCGACCTCCGCGCGGCCCCTGCTGCCGGTTTGGTCGCGCTTGCCGCATGCAAGCGCATGCTGGTGGGAACGGCCCTGTACAGGGATCACCCGACCTCCGCACGGCCCCCGCTTCTAGTTTGATCGCGCTCACCGCATGGAGTCGGATGCTGGTAGGACAGGCCCTTAATTGACTCTAGTAATTACTTCGTCCAGTCCATAATGGCCCTTCTTCTTCTTCTTCGTCTTCTTCTTTTGTGTGCTGTGCACAGCCTAAAGTTGTAGGACAACTTGAAGCGCCTTTAATTTCACAGGGAGCATTCAGAAGATAGGTACCCTCTCAAACCCTCAGACTATCTTTGATCGGACTTTACTGGAGTTTTTCTTGCACAAAACCTTATTCGGGTTATTCTCCTTATCCCGTATCTGTACACCGTGATGGCTCAATGATAATCATGTATTGTCTTTCCGCTCACTGGGCAGGACGCAACAACAGTTCTTCACTGTGCCTCGGTACACGTCACAATAAACTAAATTTAAAACTCAAAAAATATCAATCAATCATAACGAGGTAAGTGTAATAGTAAAAAAGAGAAGTCTAGAGTGCAATCAAGAAACAAAATGCATAGACATTTGGTGAAGGTACATAGTTGATATTGCATGGCATCATCTCCCAGCTAACAAACTCCAACAACTTTGACTGTGTGTAATCATAAGTTGTGACAGATTCAAAAGTTCATAGGTTCATAAATTGTACGGCCAAAATTAGGCCGTTCGGTATATCAAGTCTACTCCGCCATTGAATCGTGGCTGATCTATCTCTCCCTCTCAACCCCATTCTCCCTCCTTCCCTCCATAACCCCTGACACCCGTACTAATTAAGACTCTATCTCTCTCCACCTTAAACACATCCATTGTCTTGGCCTACATAGCCTTCGGTGGCAAAAAATTCCACAGATTCATCAAGATATGTTCATAATGATAGCGGAGTCAGGGGATATGGGGAGAAGGCAGGAACGGGGTGCTGATTGTGGATGATCAGCCATGATCACATTGAATGGTGGTGCTGGCTCGGAGGGCTGAATAGAAATAGAATAGTTTCTTTATTGTCATTGTAACATGAACCATGTACAACGAAATTTAAAAATGTCAGCCAGTCAGTGCAAGATCCAAACCATAAAAGCTAACGATACATACAAGGTAAAATATTAAAAAGATAAACAACTAAAATAAATATGAAATATGAAAACAGCACACATAACCAATAAACAGCAGCATGACCTACTCCTGCACCTATTGTCTATTGTCTATTGTCTATTGAGTATATTTTAGTTTAGTTTAGTTTAGTTTAATTTAGAGATACAGTGTGGAAACAGGCCTTCCGGCCATTCGGCCCACCGGATCCGTGCCGACCAGCGATCCCCACACATTAATACCATCCTACACACACTAGGGACAATTTTTACATTTACCAAGCCAATTAACCTACATACCTGCACGTTTTTGGAGTGTGGGAGGAAACCGAAGATCTCGGAGAAAACCCATGCAGGTCACGGGGAGAACGTAAAAAACTCCGTACACACAGCACCCGTAGTCGGGATCCTGCGCAGGTCTCCAGCGCTGCATTCGCTGTAAGGCAGCTGTGCCACAGTGCATTCATGTTGTTCATAAATGGTAGGGGCACAATTAGACCATGCAGCCTATCAGGTCTACTACTCCATGGCTGATCTATCTCTCCCTCTCAACCCCATTCTCCTGCCTTCCCCCCATAACCCCTGACACCCATACTTATTAAGACTCTATCTCCCTCCACCTTAAACACATCCATTGCCTTGGCCTCCGCATCCTTCTGTGGCAATGAATTCCACAGATTCACCAAGAGTGTAGGAGGTAGTGTGCAGGGCCACAATAAAACTACCAGCATTTCCAGAGAAGCAGTGATTGTGTTTAAGATAGACATTGTCACAACTGCACTATGGAGAGTGAACAGGAAATATCTGCCAAAGACACCCGATTTTCAAAATAAATAGCAATCTCTCCGAGAAGAAAACAGGGTGTTTGAATGGACAATTGCTTAAGAATCTTTTCCTTCCTGAAGTACGTTACTGCTCCACTAACCAGTGCGATTACAATAGAATCATCAACAATGAATGGCATTGTTAAGGTCACTCAGTCAGGCTATTTATAAGGCAATGAATGATATTTCCAGGATTAACAGACCAGCATTTTTTTTTTACATAATATCCAAGGTTACACAGTCGTCCTGTTACATTATAGAACTAATAACCTGGAATTTTTGAAGAAGGATCATCAGGTCACATACGGGATAGGAGTAGAATTAAGCCATTCAGCCCATCAAGTCTCCTGGAGAACATGGATAGGTGACGTTTTGGGATGGAACACTTCTTCAGCCAGAAAAATGTATGAAGAAGGGTATGACCTGAAACATCACCTATCCTCTTTATAAGCTAATGAGGTCATGTAATAGAAGCAGAATTAGGCCAGTCGGCCCATCACGTCTACTCCGCCATTCAATCGTGGCTGATCTATCTCTCCCTCCTAACCACATTCTCCTGCCTTCTCCCCATAATCACTGACTCCCGTAGTAATGAATAATCTATTTATCTCTGCCTTAAAAATATCCACTGACTTGGCCTCCACGGCCTAGTGGCAAAGAATTCCACAAATTCATCACCCTCTGACTGAAGAAATGTATCTAAATGAACATCCTTTTATTCTGAGTCTATGACCTCTAGTCCTGGACTCTCCCACTAGTGGAAACATCCTCTCCACATCCACTCCAAGCCTTTCACTATTCTGCATGTTCAAATGAGGTTGCTCTTCATTCTTCTCAACTCCAGCGAGTACAGGCTCAGTGCTGTCAAACGCTCTTCATAGGTTAACCTACTCATTCCTGGGATCATTCTTGTAAACCTCCTCTGGACCCTCTCCAGAGCCAGCACATCCTTCCTCAGATGTGGTGCCCAAAAGTGCTCACAAGATTCTAAATGTGGCCTTACCAGTGCCTTATAAAGCCTCGGCATTACATCCCTGTTTTTGTATGCAAGCCCTCTTGAAAGGTTAAGGGGGGATTTGATTGAGGTCTTTAAAATCATGAAAGGGATAGACAGAGTTGACGTGGATAAGCTTTTCCCATTGAGGGTAGGGAAGATTCAAACAAGAGGGCATGACATAAGAATTAAGGGACAGAAGTTTAGGGGTAACATGAGGGGGAACTTCTTTACTCAGAGAGTGGTGGCTGTGTGGAATGATCTTCCAGCAGAAGTGGTGGAGGCAGGATCGATTTTAACATTTAAAAGTAAAGTGGACAGGTATATGGACGGGAAGGGAATGGAGGGGTATGGTCTGAGTGCAGGTAGATGGGACTAGGGGAAAATAAATGGTCGGCACGGACTAGAAGGGCCAAGAGGGCCTGTTTCCGTGCTGTAATTGTTATATGGTTATATGATTATATGGAAATAAATGCAAGCATTGAGTTTGCTTTCTTTACTAACTGACCTGAAATGTCACATATTTATTTTGTCCAGAGATGCTGCCTGACCTGCTGAGTTACTCCCTTATCATTCACCTGTATACTGTGAATTGCTCGATTATAATCGTGTATTGTCTTGAGTCTAGCCGGTTAGCAAGTAAAAAAAGCTTTTCGCTGTACCTCAGTGAACGTGACAAAACTGAAACGACTCCAGCTTTTTGTGACCACCTTTTCAATGCTGGGAATTTGAACTCTGCGAAGTGATGATTTGGCACCGGGACATATGAAGGCTGGCTTATTGTCATAAAATCCAGCTGGTTCAACAATATGGCTTAAGGCAGATGATTTCTATCCTACCCAGTTTGAGCATATGTTACTTCAGTCTCAATCTCTTATTACCTGTAGGGCTACAAATCCTTGCCAATGTTGTTTACAGATCATTGTTTTAAACTTCATTTTTGCATCCACAGTAGTTTAGTTTAGTTTAGAGATACAGAACAAAAATAGGCCCTCCTGTTCCCCCAAGACCAGCGATCACCCCGTACACCAGCACTATCCAACACACTAGGGACAATTTACAATTTTTACCAAAGCCAATTGACTTACAAACCTGTACGTCTTTGGAGTGCGGGAGGAAACCGGAGCACCCGGGGAAAACCCACGCGGTCACGAGAATGTACAAACTGGGGATTCTGGCGCTGTAAGGCAGCAGCTCTACTGCTGCTCCACCGTGTCAGCCTTACTGGGATGGCGGGACTGTCATATGAGGAAAGATTGAAAAGACTTGGCTTGTGTTCACTGGCGTTTAGAAGGATGAGGGGGGATCTTTTTGAAACATATAAAATTATAAAAGGACTGGACAACCTAGATGCAGGAAAAATGTTCCCAATGTTGGGCGAGTCCAGAACCAGGGGCCACAGTCTTAGAATAAAGGGGAGGTCATTTAAGACTGAGGTGAGAAAAAACTTTTTTACCTAGAGAGTTGTGAATTTATGGAATTCCCTGCCACAGAGGGCAGTGGAGGCCAAGTCACTGGATGGATTTAAGAGAGTGTTAGATAGAGCTCTGGGGCTAGTGGAGTCAAGGGATATGGGGAGAAGGCAGGCGCAGGTTATTGATAGGGGACGATCAGCCATGATCACAATGAATGGTGGTGCTGGCTCGAAGGGCCAAATGGCCTCCTCCTGCACCTATTTTCTATATTTCTATGTTACTAATTAATTTTACTCTAATTTTTATTTTTTGGATGGCACAGTGGTGCAGCTGATAAAGCTGTGACTGAACAATGCTGGTGGGCTGGGTGCTGTCTGTGTGGAGTTTGCAGGTTGTCCCTGTGACCCCGGGATTCCTGCATTAGCTCCAGCTTCCGCCCACATTCCAAGGACGTGCGGGTTTGTATGTTAATTGACCAGTGTAAAATTAGCCCTAAATGTGCAGGGAATGGATACAAAAGATACTCAAGGGGCTAAAGGGCAAACAGTATTTGCATGTTGTATGTTGTATCTCGAGACTAAACTAAACTCAATCAACTTCTGGTTGGCTGGAGTTAGATGTGGCCCTTGTGGATAAAGGGATCAGGGGGTATGGAGAGAAGGCAGGTATGGGATACTGAGTTGGATGATCAGCCATGATCATATTGAATGGCGGTGCAAGCTGAAAGGCTGAATGGCCTACTCCTGCACCTATTTTCTGTTTCTATGTTTCTATGGCTAATCTGAAGGAAAGGATTGAAACATAGAAAATAGGTGCAACAGTAGGCCATTCGGCTCTTCGAGTCAGCACCGCCATTCAATATGATCATGGCTGATTATCCTGAATCAGAAACCCGTTCCTGCTTTTTCCCAATATCCCTTGATTCCTTTCGCCCTAAGAGCTAAATCTAACTCTCTCTTGAAAACATCCAGTGAATTGGCCTCCACTGCTTCTGTGGCAGAGAATTCCACAGATTCACAACTCTGGGTGAAAAAGTTTTTCCTCATCTATGTCCTAAATGGCCAACGCTAATTCTTTAACTATGACCACTGGTTCTGGACTCTCCCAACATCTGGAACATTTTTCCTGCAATCCAATCCATGTACTAAGGAACTTTCCGTGGCCAGATAGCAGTGCTGAACTACGATCTACCTAATTGGTGACCCTTGAGGGCCTGTCCCACCAGCATGCAACCCTATGCGATGAGGCTTCGCGGGGCCGGTCCCACTTCGATCGCCGGAGCCGTGCGGAATTGTGCGGAGTTCGTCCCGACATCGCGCGGGGCTCCGAAAAACTGGCCATGTTCAAAAATTCCGTGCGGCAACGGCTTGTCGGCTCGCAGTCGCCCTGACGCATTACGCACCTCGACGTCGTGCCTCCGTGACCCTCTCTGTAGGTGCCTCCGTAACCCTCTCTGTGTGTGGCTCCGTGGCCATCTCTGTGTGTGCCTCTGTGCCCCTCTCTGTGTGCCCCTCTCTGTCCTGGCGAACTTATCTTTAAGACTTTGCTCCAAGTTCGCCTCACTTTGCGCCGCGTTGCGCCACTCACCCGACCTCCGCGCGGCCCTCGCTGCCGGTTTGGTCGCGCTTGCCGCATGCAGGCGCATACTGGTGGGAACGGCCCTGTACAGGGGATCACCCGACCTCTGCGCGGCCCCCGCTTCTAGTTTGATCGCGCTCATTGCATGGAGTCGGATGCTGGTGGGACAGGCCCTTTAGACAATCCTTGATCGGTCTTTGCTGGCTTTACCTTCCACTAAACGCTATTCCCTTATCATGTATCTGTACACCGTGAATGGCTCGACTGCAGCCATGTGTTGTCTTTCTGTTGACTGGATAGCACGCAACAAAAGCTTTTCACTGCTCCTCGGTACACATGACAATAAACTCAACTGGACTTAGTTAAATGCCTTCAAGTAAGGTGAAATGTCATTTATTGCATATGCTGCCTCACTGCATTAAACAGACATATAGTGTGAATACAAAGTATATAAGATTTCAAGAGATAGATAAGGCCATATCTTAGAGTCATAGAGTCATAGAGTGATACAGTGTGGAAACTGGCCCAACCTGCCCACACTGGCCAACATGTCCCAGCCACCTGCCGACGTTCGGTCCATATCTAACTGTTTCTTAAACAGTGGGATAGTCCCTGCCTCAAATACCTCCTCTGGCAGCTGGTTCCATACACCCACCAACTTTTGTGTGAAAATGTCACCCCTCAGATTCCTACTAAATCGTTTCCCCTTCACCTTAAACCTATGTCCTCTGGACCTCAATTCGCATACTCTGGGCAGGAGACCTGATGAATTCCTCTCCTGATTTCATACACTTCAATAGACTGGATAGACTCGGTTTGTACTCACTGGAATTTAGAAGATTGAGGGGGGATCTTATAGAAACTTACAAAATTCTTCAGGGGTTGGACAAGCTAGATGCAGGAAGATTGTTCATGATGTTGGGGGAGTCCAGAACAAGGGGTCACAGTCTAAGGATAAGGGGGAATTCCTTTAGGACCGAGATGAGGAAAACATTCTTTACACAGAGAGTGGTGAGTCTCTGGAATTCTCTGCCACAGAAGGTCGTTGAGGCCAGTTCTTTGGCTATATTCAAGAGGGCATTGGATGTGGCTCTTGTGGCTAAAGGGATCAGGGGATATGGAGAGAAGGCAGGTACGGGATACTGAGTTGGATGATCAGCCATGATCATATTGAATGGTGGTGCAGGCTCGAAGGGCCGAATGGCCTACTCCTGCACCTATTTTTCTATTTTTATATGTTTCTATCACTCCTCAGCCTCCTGCGCTCCAGGGAATAGAGGAGTCACAGCCTGCTCAACCTCTCTCTATAGCTCAGACCATCTACTCCTGACAACATCCTCGTAAATGGGCATTATAGCAGCGCAGCCGCGGCGGTAACCCGACTGCCCCCCCCCCCAAACCCTCGCTCCCCGCCGCTCAACGGCCAATCACAGAGTGGTTCACAGTCGAGATATAGGCAGTGAACGAAGCGTTGTGATTGGCCACCGAGCTCAAGGGAGGGAGGGTGGCACGAGAAAGGGAGAGAGAGAGAGAGAGAGAGAGAGAGAGAGAGAGAGAGAGAGAGAGAGAGAGAGAGAGAGAGAGAGAGAGAGGTCGGCCCCGAGAGGGGGGGGGGATGGGCAACACATCCCCCCAGTTGGGTTGGGGGATGGCCTGTATTATCCCCCAATTTTTAGAGATCGAGCAACAACAAAAATAATAATTGTGCCCCTCCCCCACCCACAATGACCCCCCACTCAGTCGTTCCGCTCCCTCACCGGGTACCCCCCAGGCCGGTGATGAGTGATCGCTCAGCCCACCCCCCCCACTTTCAAAAACGTTCCGTGGCCCCTGTCTTAGGGCTAGTGGAATCAAGGGATATGGGGAAAAAGCAGGAACGGGGCACTGATTGGGGATGATCAGCCATGATCACATTGAATGGTGGTGCTGGCTCGAAGGACCGAATGGCCTAATCCTGCACCTATTTTCTATGTTTCTATGATTTTATGTTAAGTCAAACTAGGCCGGCAGCATTAATGCACAGTCTTCAGTGCCTCAGTGCCTCCATTTAATGCCCTTTGCTGGAAGAACCTGTACTGGTCAGAGAGTCTTACTTCAGTCTCCTGATCCTCATATGAATCATACCATCACATACAACCAGCGTACGGCTTGTCCCATAAGAATGATGGGCTTGTGCAATGGAAGGTTGGTTGTGGATATGTGTGTGACTCAGTATCCCGTACCTGCCTTCTCTCCATACCCCCTGATCCCTTTAGCCACAAGGGCCACATCTAACTCCCTCTTAAATATAGCCAATGAACTGGCCTCAACTGCCTTCTGTGGCAGAGAGTTCCACACACTCTAGGGACAATTTACACATACTCCATTTTGGTCCATTATTACAAGGTTTTACGGTATCAGAAAATAGGTGCAGGAGGAGGCAATTTGGGCCTTTGAGCCAGCACCGCGATTCATTGTGATCATGGCTGATCGTCCCCTATCAATAACCCGTGCCTGCCTTCTCCCCATATCCCTTGACTCCACTCGCCCCTAGAGCTCTATCTAACTCTCTCTTAAATCCATCCAGTGATTTGGCCTCCACTGCCCTCTGTGGCAGGGAATTCCACAAATTCGCAACTCTCCGGGTGGAAAAGTTTTTTCTCACCTCAGTCTTCAATGGCTTATAATTAGATTTTTTGAATGATTTAAAAAAACTTAATCTTAATTAATTGAAGCTTAAATATAATTTTAATCACACTATCCAACAATCACACAACTGGAATACTGTATCAGCAAAATTCCGCCTTTGGACAGATGTTAAACAAAATCCATGGCTGATCATCCAAAATCCAGCAAAAAGACAATGATTACACTTTAGACTTTAGATGTACAGCACGGAAACAGGCCCTTCGGTCCACCGAGTCCGTGCCGACCAGCAATCACCCCATTCACTAGCACTATCTTACACATTAAGTACAATTTTCAATTTTACCGAAGCTAAATACGCTACAAGGTCTTGAGGAGAACGTGCAAACTCCATACAGACAAAACGCCCGTGGTCAGGATCGAACTGGGTTCTCTGGCGCTGTGAGGCAGCAACTCCACCGCTGCGCCACTGTGTGATTGAGGGTGAACAAAGGGTTTTGCTGTGTCTGCACGCCAATATCTCTCCCTCAGACATTATAACCAGCGGGTCATCCAAGGAATAAGACTTCATAAGTTCTAGGAGCAGAATTTGGCCATTTTACCCATCAATTCTACTCCACCATTCCATCATGGCTGATCTATCTCTCCCTCTCAACCCCATTCTCCTGCCTTCTCCTCACAACTCCTGACACCCAGTTTATTTTATTTTAGAGATGCAGCGCGGATACCGGCCCTTCGGCCCACCGAGTCCGCACCAACCAGCGATCCCCGCACATGAACACTATCCTACACACACTAGGAAGAATGTACACATACATCAAGCCAATGAACCTACATACCGGTACGTCTTTGGAGTGTGGAAGGACATCACCGAAGAATATCAGAGAAAACCCTGGCGGTCACGGGGAGAACGTACAAACTCCGTACAGACAGCACCCATAGTCGGGATTGAACCAGGGTCTCCGGCGCTGCAAGCGCTGTAAGCAAGCAACTCTTCTACTCAGCGGCTGTGGAAAGCATCTTGTCCGTAAATATCACGATTTGGTTTGGGAACTGCTCTGCCCAGGACAAGAAGGCTCTGCAGAGAGTAGTGCGTTCGGCCGAACGCACTATGGGAACTTCACTCGCCCCTCTGCAGGAACTATACATCAGGAGGTGCAACTCCAGAGCCAACAAGACCATGGGGGACCCCTTCCACCTCAGCAGTGGACTGTTCCAGCTGCTACGGTCAGGCAAACGCCTCCGTTGCCATGCTGTGAGAACGGAGAGGATGACAAGGAGTTTCCTCCCAGAGGCCATTCGGGCTGTGAACTCCTATCTCACCAGGGACTAACTCTACTGGACCATTCTACTGTTGTGTGGTGTCTTATCCTTAAACTAGGGTCACAGTTTAAGGATAAGGGGGAATTCCTTTAGGACCGAGATGAGGAAAACATTTGTCACACAGAGAGTGGTGAGTCTCTGGAATTCTCTGCCACAGAAGGTAGTTGAGGCCAGTTCATTGGCTATATTTAAGAGGGCGTTAGATGTGGCTCTTGTGGCTAAAGGGATCAGAGGGTATGGAAAGAAGGCAGGTACGGGATACTGAGTTGGATGATCAGCCATGATCATATTGAATGGCGGTGCAGGCTCGAAGGGCCGAATGGCCTACTCCTGCGCCTATTTTCTATGTTTCTATGTTTCTGTGTCTTTTTTTAAATTGCTGTTTTTTTTTCTTTTTTCCTCCCACAAGTATGTAATATGTGAATATGTGATTCTGTTCCATTCTGTTTTGTAGTTGTTTTTTTTCGCACAATCCGCAAGCATCGCCACTTTTCATTTCACTGGACATCTCGTATGTGTACGTGACGAATAAACTTGACTTGACTCTCCCGCTGCGCCACCATGCCGTCCACAGCAGTTGAGGGGGGCTAGTCGAAAAATTGGTTCACTGAGTGAACGAGCCGATGAGTTCTAGTTGCCAACCAACCCATTGGCCCAACCCACTAAGACGTGACCCTCAGAGACTTTCCCTCCAGGCGGTAATCTTCAAGTGGGATCCGGCAACCTGTAACCACTGCAATCACTTTGATGAAGGAAAACCAACACAATTCCTTCGCAAAAAGTAGTAATAAAAGAACAGATGTTGAAAAGCCAACACAAAAATAAAGCAGATATAACAGGAAACAGATGTCATCAACTTTGCAGGAAAAATGGGCATTAAAAGTTCTGGCCTGATCCTCATTGTCAGTTGCGAGAGAAAGTTTAGATTTCAAGAGCCAATTTCACGGGGGCTACCCGAACTTTCTTAATCCTTCTGTCTCGCTTAATATTTTCATTCCATGAATCAGCCTGATTGATGCAGCTCTTGCCCTTGTGATTGAAGGGACCAGAACAACACGTTGAATTCCTCATGGAATCTGACGGGCAGCCTATGCTCGTGACTGGATGGATGGATGGATGGATGGATGGATGGATGGATGGATGGATGGATGGATGGATGGATAGATGGATAGATGGATAGATGGATAGATGGATAGATGGATGGATGGATGGATGGATGGATGGATGGATGGATGGATGGATGGATGGATGGATGGATGGATGGATGGATGGATCGATGGATGGATCGATGGATGGATGGATGGATGGATAGATAGATAGATAGATAGATAGATAGATAGATAGATAGACAGACAGACAGACGGACGGACGGACGGACGGACGGACGGACGGACGGACGGACGGACGGACGGACGGACGGACGGACAGACGGACAGACGGACAGACGGACAGACGGACAGACGGACAGACGGACAGACGGATAGACAGATAGATAGATAGATAGATAGATAGATAGATAGATAGATAGATAGATAGATAGATAGATAGATAGATAGATAGATAGATAGATAGATAGATAGATAGATAGATAGATAGATAGATAGATAATTATATGTGAATTCACCACCACCCCAGACAATGTATTCCAGGCCCCCACCACTCTATGTAAAAGACATGCCCTGTACGCTTCCATTAAACTTTCTCCCTCTCACCTTATAGCTCTGCCCTCTGGTGTTGAACATTTCCACCCTGAGAAAAGGGTTCTGACTGTCTACCCTATCTATGCCTCTAGTAGTTTTATATACTATCGTCTTTCTTCAGCCTCCGATCTTACATTGTCAAAATAATCCAGTCTGAGTAATGGCGATGGACACAAATGCTGGAGCAACTCAGCGGGCCAGGCAGCATCTCTGTATAGAAGGAATAGGTGATGTTTCTTTATACTGACGTTTCGGGTCAAGGCCCTTCTTCAGTAGTGAGATGTGAGAGTGGTGAGATGGCATTTGCAGATATTTGACACTTGGCTCCCTGGGACCTGCCAGAGCACTTTAAAGACCGCATGTTATGTTACGTTGTGGAAGGCCAGTCGCTGTTGATTGGTGTCATAAGGTCATAAAGTCATAAGGCCATTCGGCCCATCAAGTCTACTCTGCCATTCAATCATGGCTGATCTATCTGTCCCTCCAAACCCCATTCCCCTGCCTTCTCCCCATAACCCCTGACATCCGTAGTAATCAAGAATCCATCTAACTCTGCCTTAGAAATATCCACTGACTTGGCCTGCACAGCCTTCTGTGGCAAAGCATTTCCACAGATTCACCACCCTCTGACTAAGTGTATCAGTGTGACACTTAAGGGCCTGTCCCACTAGCGCGCGATTACACACGGCAAGCGCGACAAATTCGGATGCGGGGGTCGCGTGGGGTCGCGTGGGGGTCGGGCGATCCCGGTGCGAGTTAACGTGAAGTTCGTGCGAAGTCCGCGGGAAAGTTGTGCGTGACGTCATTTTTCATCATATAAACATGGGCTGCAGGCTGCTTGTCTGTGATCACCATGGAACACACACAGAAACAGCTGCAGCTGGCATTGCTGCAACAGCAAGAGAGACTTCTGTTAGCAGCAGCAGTCATGGTGACAGGTCAGCTGGGCAGGAGTGCAACAAGGAGTCCAGCAAGGAGTCCAGCAAGGAGTTCAAGAAGGAAGGCCATGGAGAAACCCAGGAAGAGGTCTGTGTGGGTGAGGTCTTTGTTCCAGATGAGACCCACTTTGGGCCAGTATGAGAGCATGATGGTGGATCTGTTGTCTTCAAAACGCGCGCGTTTTATCTGTCGTGGTCATGCGCGTCGCACGACGTCGGGCAGTGACGTCATCACGCAACGCCACGCTGAAGACGCACGACGTCAAAACGTCAAGACGTTACTCACGTTCTCGATGCGATTCTGGCCGACAGGATTTTGCCACGCGGAATTTTTGGACAGTTTCGGTTTTTGAAAGCTCCACGCGATGTCGAGACCAGCTCCACACAACTCCGCCCAACTCCACGAGACTCCGGCGATCGAAGTGGGACAGGGTCACGCGAGGCCGGGCGGCTAAAGCGACCACGGTAGGTCGCGCTTGCCGTGTGTAATCGCGCGCTAGTGGGACAGGCCCTTTATGCTTTGTAAAACCGTTGCGTCAAATGGAATGAGGCATTAGTGAGGCCACATTTCAGTATCGTGTTCAGTTTTGGTCACCCTGTAATAGGAAGGACATTGTCATGCTGGAAAGGGCGCAGAGAAGATTTACGAGGATGTTGCCAGGACATAGAAACATAGAAACATAGACAAATGTGCAGGAGGAGGCCATTCGGCCCTTTGAGCCTGCACCGCCATTCAATATGATCACGGCTGATCATCCAACTCAGTATCCTGTACCTGCCTTCTCTCCATATCCTCTTATCCCCTTTAGCCACAAGGGCCACATCTCACTCCCTCTTAAATATAGCCAATGAACTGGCCTCAACTACCCTCTGTGGCAGAGAGTTCCAGAGACTCACCACTCTCTGTGTGAAAAAAGTCTTTCTCATCTCGGTCTTAAAGGATTTCCCCCTTACCGAATAGGTGCAGGAGGAGGCCATTCAGCCCTTCGAGCCAGCACCGCCATACATTGTGGTCATGGCTGATCATCCACAATCAATAACCCGTGCCTGCCTTCTCCCCATGTCCCTAGATTCCACTAGCCCCTAGAACTCTATCTAACTCTCTTTTCAATTTATCCAGTGAATTGGCCTCCACTGCCCTCTGTGGCAGAGAATTCCACAAATTCACAACTCTCTGGGCGAAAAAGTTATTTTCTCATCTTAGTTTTAAATTACCTCCCCTTTATTCTTGGACTGTGGACCCTGGTTCTGGACTCCCCCCAACATTGGGAACATTCTTCCTGCATCTAGCCTGTCCAGTCCCTATATAATGTTTACGTTTCTATAAGATCCCCTCTCATCCTACTAAACTGACCAGTCTTCCCAATCATTCCTCATATGAGAGACTATCCTCATAGGACATAGAAACATAGAAACATAGAAATTAGGTGCAGGAGTAGGCCATTCGGCCCTTCGAGCCTGCACCGCCATTCAATATGATCATGGCTGATCATCCAACTCAGTATCCCATACCTGCCTTCTCTCCATACCCTCTGATCCCCTTAGCCACAAGGGCCACATCTAACTCCCTCTTAAATATAGCCAATGAACTGGCCTCAACTACCCTCTGTGGCAGAGAGTTCCAGAGACCCACCACTCTCTGTGTGAAAAAATTTCTTCTCATCTCGGTCCTAAAGGATTTTGCCCTTATCCTTAAGCTGTGACCCCTTGTCCTGGACCTCCCCAACATCGGGAACAATCTTCCTGCATCTAGCCTGTCCAACCCCTTAAGAATCTTGTAAGTTTCTATAAGATCCCCTCTCAATCTCCTAAATTCTAGAGAGTATAAACCGAGTCTATGCAGTCTTTGTTCATAAGACAGTCCTGACATCCCAGGAATCAGTCTGGTGAACCTTCGCTGCACTCCCTCTATGGCAATAATGTCCTTCCTCAGATTTGGAGACCAGAACTGTACACAATACTCCAGGTGTGGCCTCACCAAGACCCTATACAACTGAAGTAGAACCTCCCTGCTCCTATACTCAAATCCTTTTGCTATGAAAGCTAACATACCATTGGCTTTCTTCACTGCCTGCTGTACCTGCATGCCTACTTTCAATGACTGGTGTACCATGACACCCAGGTCGCGCTGCATCTCCCCTTTTCCTAATCGGCCACCATTTAGATAGTAGTCGGTTTTCCTATTTTTGCCACCAAAGTGGATAACCTCACATTTATCCACATTATACTGCATCTGCCAAACATTTGCCCACTCACCCAGCCTATCCAAGTCACCTTGCATTCTCCTAGCATCCTCCTCACAGCTAACACTGCCCCCCAGCTTAGTGTCATCCGCAAACTTGGAGATATTGCCTTCAATTCCCTCATCCAGATCATTTATGTATATTGTAAATAGCTGGGGTCCCAGCACTGAGCCTTGCGGTACCCCACTAGTCACTGCCTGCCATTGTGAAAACGACCCGTTAACTCCTACTCTTTGCTTCCTGTTTGCCAGCCAGTTCTCTATCCACATCAATACTGAACCCCCAATGCCATATGCTTTAAGTTTATATACTAATCGCTTATGTGGGACCTTGTCGAAAGCCTTCTGGAAGTCCAGATACACCACATCCACTGGTTCTCCCCCATCCACGCTACTAGTTACATCCTCGAAAAATTCCACAAGATTCGTCAGACATGATTTACCTTTCGTAAATCCATGCTGAATTTGTCCAATGATTTCACCACTTTCCAAATGTGCTGCTATCCCATCTTTAATAACTGATCCCCTCTCATCCTACTAAACTGACCAGTCTTCCCAATCATTCCTCATGTGAGAGACTATCCTCATAGGACATAGAAACATAGAAACATAGAAACATAGGACAGGTTTAGAGGGATATGGGCAAAACACAGGCAGGTAGTGTGGATGAAGCATGTTGGTCGGTGTGGGCAAGTTGGGCAGAAGGGTCTGTTTCCACACTGTATTTCTCTGTGTCACTTTGACTTGCTGCTTGTAATGGCTGAGGCGGGGAGGTTGGCCTGGATTTCATGCATACTCCTTTGTTCTTCTTCCAAAAAAGTCATTAGTTCTGTCCCATGCCCATGTTCAGGAAGACAAGGGTTTGGTTTAACATCCGTCCAAAGATATAATTTTAACTCCTTCCTTTGCACTAAACTCAAGTAATGTGTCCCCTTGTATATGACAGAGTCTAACTAAAGTTTAAGTTTTAGTTTGAGATTAGTTTATTGTCACGTGTACCGAGGTAGAGTGAAAAGCTTTTGTCGCGTGCTAACCAGCCAGTAGAAATACAACAATCAAAGGATAGACACAAAAATGCTGGAGTAACTCAGCGGGCCAGGCAGCATCTCTGGAGAGAAGGAATGGGTGACGTTTCAGGTCGAGACCCTGGGTTGCACAAAGAGTCCCCTGGGTTAGGCACCATCGTCCAAATTTCAGATTGCAGCCAAGTGGGCCAAGATTACCACTTGCAGCAAGATCTAGGGACATTGAATTTAAGGAAGTCATGATGGATCTCGTTAGGAATTTGACTGAATTAAATTGAACTGAATTGAATACTTTGTTGTCACATGTGACAAGTCACAGTGAAATTCTTTGCTTGGTATGCAAACAGTCGCCCATAAAGGGCGCTTACAAAGTTACGAGGTAACCTGCGCCAGGTCCTCCTTTGTTCTCCCAACCCCCACCCCACAGCCTCCTACCCCCACCCCCCCACCACCCCCACCCCCCCAATCAGGGGGTAGGGGAAATAAAAAAGACAATAATAAACAATAATAAAGTTTAAGAATGAAAATTAAAAATATGAAATTAAAAACATGAAAATAAATAAAATAATAAGGTATTGTATGAGATAAGAGTCAACAGAAGTAGTTTGAGCTCATAAATAGCACTACAAAAAGCTGGAGGTCAGAACTCAGGACATGATGAGAAACTTTTTAAGCTCAATCTTGGCTCAAATTTAAGCTCAAAGGTGGCTAAGGAGGTGTGAGACGTTAAAAACAGAGGCAGGGTATTCCAAAATTTAGGACCTTTAAAAGTAATGCAATGTTGGTGTTTGGATGTTCGACAAAACGGAATATGAAGATCATTTCTTCTTCTGGTTGGGTAATGGTGAATATTAGAAGAAAGGGTGAAAAGATCATGAAGAGAAACAGGCAAATCATGTTCCCATTTAAGATACTTGAAAATAAAAATACATATTTGGAATGCATTCAGTTTATCGACAGACAATGAGAGGCACAGATATGGTCAGAACCATTTTTCCCCAGGGTGGAAATGTCCAACATTAGAAAACATAGCTATAAGTTGAGAGGCGGGGAATTTTAATGGCGATGTGTGGGGCAAGATTTCTTTTTTTTCACAATGACGGCATGGAACTCATTGCCAAGTAGTGGGGACATGGAACTCATTGCCAAGTAGTGGGGACATGGAACTCATTGCCAAGGATGGTGTTGGTGGCAGATACGATAGTGGCATTTAAGAGAGTTTTAGATAGGCACATGGAAGTGCAGGGAATAGAGAGCAATGGATCACGTGCAGGCTGATGAGATCAGATTATCCTGGCATCGTGTTGGCACAAACATCGTAGGCCGAATGGCCTGTTCTTGTTCTGTACTGTTCTATGTTCCATGTTCTACCATTTCCACGTACACTTTCTTTTGATACATTTCTCCAACCCTAATTAAATTTCAAAGTTTAGTTTAGTTTAGAGATACAGCACAGAAACAGGCCCTTCGGCCCACCGAGTCCGCGCCGGCCAGCGATCCCCGCACATTAACACTACCTTACACACACTAGGGACAATTTACATTTATACCAAGCCAATGAACCTACAATGGGAGGAAACCAAAGATCTCTGAGAAAACCCATGCAGGACACCGTGAGAACGTATAAAAACTCGACAGCACCCATAGTCGGGATCGAACCCGGGTCTCCGGCGCTGTAAGGCAGCAAATCCACCACTGCGCCACCGTGCCGCATTTCACGTGTTGAAATGCAAAGCAGACGTTTGAATTGGCCCTTTTCCCAAATATGGAATGTAATCCCTTCACATCGAGCTGGGTGTGAACTGGGAACACCCTCTCTGACGTCCCTGCCATGGGAGTTGCTCTGGTGCCAGGAAAATGTTTTGAACAACATGAATTCCCACCGGAAGCTACTTATCATTTGTACGTGGGTTTATCTCCGTTGCGTAATTCACCGGCAACAGTAAGCTGCTTTCTTTTGCCATTTGTTCCGATAATGCTGCATGTTTACTAAACAAATCATTCTGTGGTAAATACATGTCGTTCACTAAAATACATGTCAGCACATCATGTGTGCCTGAATCATTCTGTACCTTCTTGCAAGCAGCAGCTTTTCCAAAATATTGCACAATATTGGCTATTTCTGGATTTTTCAGAACTTGAACAACCAAACAATTTAATTAAAGAACTAAACTGACCGTAAAGAACTTGCACTAATCATTATTCCCTTATTGTATATCTGTTTTGGTCGCCTAATTATAGGAAGGATGTCAACAAAATAGAGAGAGTACAGAGGAGATTTACTAGAATGTTGCCTGGGTTCCAGCAACTAAGTTACAGAGAAAGGTTGAACAAGTTAGGTCTTTATTCTTTGGAGTGCAGAAGGGTAAGGGGGGACTTGATTGAGGTCTTTAAAAATGGATAGACAGAGTTGAAAGGGATAGACAGAGTTGACGTGGATAAGCTTTTTCCATTGAGGGTAGGAAAGATTCAAACAAGAGGGCATGACATGAGAATTAAGGGGCAGAAGTTTAAGGATAACATGAGGGGGAACTTCTTTACTCAGAGAGTGGTGGCTGTGTGGAATGATCTTCCAGCAGAAGTGGTGGAGGCAGGATCGATTTTAACATTTAAAAGTAAAGTGGATAGGTATATGGACGGGAAGGGAATGGAGGGGTATGGTCTGAGTGCAGGTAGATGGGACTAGGGGAAAATAAATGGTCGGCACGGACTGGAAGGGCCGAGAAGGCCTGTTTCCGTGCTGTAATTGTTATATCGTTATATGGTTATATATGTACACTGTGGATGGCTCGATTGTTATCATGTATTGTCTTTCTGCTAACTGGCTAGCAGGCAACAAAAGCTTTTCACTGTACGTCGGTACAATAAGCTAAACTGAACAGAACATTAAATGCTTGCATTTAAACAGTGTTTGGCTCCGTGGCATCTACAAAATGTACTGCGGCGTACAAACGGGTGAGTGGAATATTTTGCTTTCACCTGAGCAAGGGACGGCATGGTGGAACAGCGGTAGAGTTGCTGCCTTACAACGCCAGAGACCTGGATTTGATCCTGACTACGGGTTCCGTCTGTATGGAGTTTGTGCGTTCTCCACCTGACCTGCGTGGGTTTTCTCCAGATGCTCTGGGTCTTGCACGAGGGGAATGGGGTTGAGAGGGAAAGATATATAGATCAGACCAGATTCCCTCCCACACTCCAAAGACGTGCAGGTGTGTAGGTTAATTGGCTTTGGTGAAATTGTCAATTGTCCCTAGTGTGTAGGATAGTGTTAGTATGTGGGATGATCGTTGGCCAAAGGGCCTGTTTCTGCCCTGTTTCTCTCAAGTACAATTTTGATTTTGGCCTTTAACTACTCGCTCATGACTACACTCAGTGGGATCAGTTAAAATGTTTACGTCTCTGAAGTAGGTTTTAACCCTCTGACTCAGAGATGAAACTGCTTCCAACAGAGCCACTGTTGTCGAGCCACCACAACAAATTACGCTACAACCTAGTGACCAGAAATAGACTCCCTGGTCCTTATTGGCATTGATGTTCCACAAAAGCAATTTAAGGGTGGTCACGGTGGCGCAGCGGTAGAGTTGCTGCCTTACAACGAAAGAATGCAGCGCCGGAGACCCGGGTGCAATCCCGACTGCGGGTGCTGTCTGTACGGAGTTTGTACGTTCTCCCCGTGACCTGCGTGGGTTTCCTCCGAGATCTTTGGATTCCTCCCACACTCCAAAGACGTACAGGTTTGTAGGTTAATTGGCTTGGTAAATGTAAAAATTATCCCTAGTGGGTGTAGGGTGGTGTTAATGTGCGGGGATCGCTGGTCGGTGCGGGACCTGTTTCCGCGATGTATCACTAAACTAAACTAAACTAAACTGAAGTGACTTCCCATCCATTTTCATCTATTCCCATCACCCAATCTTTTTCCTTTCACTCTCCATACCTACGGAATCCTGCTTAGTCTGGTTCAGAGATGCAGCACGGAAACAGGCCCTTCGGTCCACCGAGTCCACGCCGACCATCGATCATTCGTGCCCTTCACACTAGGGGAAATTTACGGAGGACCATTAACCTACAAATCTGCATGTCTTTGAGATGGAGTGGACGTGGAGAGGATGTTTCCACGAGTGGGAGAGTCTGGGACTAAAACTAGAAAAACTCGCTAAGTCTGAAGAAGGGTCTCGACCCGAAACGTCGCCTATCTCCTTCGCTCCTTAGATGCTGCTGCACCCGCTGAGTTTCTCCAGCTTTTTGTGTAACCCTCGCTAAGACTAAACTTCTTCCTCTTATCGAATCCACACACAAGATCGGAGGTTGCTCAGCCAGAGCTGAACACACTTCTCAGCTTCTGCATACAACGGTGTCTGCCTTGTCGCTTCTCGTGCTTCTTGTGCGTGGCGGTGGAAATATTGGTGGAAACAGGGCCGCGACGTGAACGCTCTTTCCTTGACCCCAAAATTGAACTAAAACTAAAGTATAAGTCTTCTCATAGGGACCTAGACAAGGTCCAATGGTGCAAGAAAGAACTGCAGATGCTGGTTTAAATTGATGATTGACACAATAAGCTGGAGTAATTCAGCGGGAAAGGCAGCATCCCTGGAGAGAAGGAATGGGTGACGGTTCAGAGTCTGAAGAAGGTGTCTCGATCCAAAAACGTCACCCATTCCTTCTCTACAGAGATGCTGCCTGTCCCGCTGAGTTACTCCAGCATTTTATAACCATATAACCATATATAACCATATAACAATTACAGCGAGGAAACAGGCCTTCTCGGCCCTTCCAGTCCGTGCTGACCATTTATTTCCCCCTAGTCCCATCTACCTGCTCTCAGGCCATACCCCTCCATTCCCTTCCCGTCCATATACCTATCCACTTTACTTTTAAATGTTAAAATCGATCCTGCCTCCACCACTTCTGCAGGAAGATCATTCCACACAGCCACCACTCTCTGAGTAAAGAGGTTCCCCCTCATGTTACCCCTAAACTTCTGTCCCTTAATTCTCATGTCATGCCCTCTTGTTTGAGTCTATCAAGGTTGAATGGCGGGCTGATTTTTTTTAATGTTAAAACGGAGTCACAGTTAAAGCCTGCTCCTGATGCAAGCTGTTTGTTGCCGGGTTAAAGAAATCAAGAGGCTTTGGCTGCTTGTGTTACATTTCCTTTACATTCTACAATCAGGCTGCTCCACTGTGGTCCTCGGAGTGGCAGGAAATGCGCTCATGCTAAAAATGTAACATGCTGCAATCATCCTCCCAGATGAGGTGGGGGAGAAATTCATAGCCTCCTCAGGAAGAGGTGGGGGGGGTAAAAAACCTTCGGTATTCCCCGAGGAATCCTTGATTATCTGAGGAGGAATTGCTGAGCTGTGCAAAACGTGTATGTGAGCTGTGGATTGCAAGCAGTTAATTCCTAAACCCGCGTTGAGCAGCAAGGCAGAATGAACCACTCATTTCTTTTATCAAAAACAAAATGTACAAAACCACGGGGGGGGGGGGGGGGGGAATAGATCTAGTGGACTCGCAGAGTCTCTTGCCCAGAGTAGGGCAATCGAGAACTAGAGGACATAGGTTTAAGGTGAGGGGTGGGGGGGGGGAGATTTAATAGGAACCTAAAGGGTAATTTGGGTGGTGGGCGTATGGAACGAGCTGCCGGATGAGGTAATCGAGGCAGGGACTATCACAACGTTTAAGAAATACATGGATAGTACCTTGAAGGGCCAAATGGCGTACTCCTGCACCTATTTTTTCTCTGTTTTCTACGATACGACAGATTTAGAGGGGTATTGGCCAAACGCGGACAGGAAGGACTAATGTAGATGGGACATGTTGGGCCGAATGGCCTGTTGCCGCACTATCTCTAAAATCGAAAGGAAAGTCTAAAAGATGGGATCAAGGTTTGTGGAGACGAAAATCACTGCAGAAGATGGACACAAAGTGCTGGAGTAACTCAACAAGTCAGGCAGCATCTCCGGAGAACATGAATTGACGACTTTTCTGGTGGCGACCCTCTTCATGTTCTAACCAGGCCTAACCATGTTATCCAGAGATGCTGCCTGACCTGCTGGGTTACTCTAACGCCTCGTGTCCATTTGCGGAGATGAGTTCAGTGAGGCAGGGAGAAGGGTCACGACCCGAAATAGCGTTAATCCATTTGATCCAAAGATGTTGCCCGGCTCGCTGGGTTACTCCAGCACTTTGTGTCCTTTTGTGGAGATCGGTTCAGTGGGGCAGGAAGAAAGGTCCCGGCCAGAAACGTCGTCTATCCACGTTCTCCAGCCATGCTGCCCAACCTGCTGACTAACCCCAGCATTTTGGTCTTTCCCAGGTTCTCAGGGGTCAGGGTAACACGGGCACAGGCAGTCTGACACAATGCCAGGAACCTACTCGCCAGTGTTGGCTGCCCCTTACCAGCCTCATCTACCATCCGATCAACCCAACGATGATGGGTTGACCATTCCCGCGGCATGGCCATGTCTTCTGGGGTGCAGCACCGGGAGTTTAATTTCAGTTTAGTTTAGAGATATGGCGTGGAAACAGGCCCTTTGGCCCATCGAGTCCACGCAGACCCTGTTCGCACTTGTTCTATGTCATCCCACTTTCTCACCCTGTTGACTCGGGGAAACCTACAGGGGCCAATTAACCCACAAGCCTGCACGAGCTTGAGATAGAGTGATGTTTCCACGAGTGGGAGAGTCTAGGACCAGAGGCCGTAGCCTCAGAATAAAAGGACGTACCTTCTGAAAGGAGATGAGGGGGAATTTGTTTAGTTAGAGAGTGAAATTTCTTGCCCCAGATGGCTGTGGAGGACAAGTCAATGGATATTTTTAAGTAAGTAAGTAAGTTAGTTTATTGGCCAAGTATTCACATACAAGGAATTTGCCTTGGTGCTCCGCCCACAAGTAACAACATTACATACAGTGACAGTTACGAATGACTCAGAAAACACTAAACATTAATAATAATAAAACATTAATGATAAAACACCATTGATCAAGCATGTGAACCAACAAAATACCAGATCAAAGGGAGGCTACAGATTTTTGGCTGTTGAGTAGAGCAACTACTCGTGGATAAAAACTGTTTTTATGTCTGGCTGTGGCAGCTTTGACAGGCCGGAGTCGCCTTCCAGAGGGAAGTGATTCAAAGAGTTTGTGGCCAGGGTGAGAGGGGTCAGAGATGATCTTGCCCGCTCGCTTCCTGGCCCTTGCAGTGTGCAGTTCATCAATGGAGGGAAGGTTGCAGCCAATAACCTTCTCTGCTGATCAGACGATTCGCTGCGGCCTCCAGGTGTCGTGCTTGGTGGCTGAGCCAAACCAGACCATGATGGAGAAGGTGAGAACAGACTCTATGATGGCTGTGTAGAATTGGACCATCATTGCCTGTGGCAGATTGTGCTTCCTCAGCTGCCGCAGGGAGTACATCCTCTGTTGTGCCTTTTTGACTGTGGAGTTGATGGTCGCCCCCTACTTAAGGTCCTTGGAGATGATGGTTCCCATCCTGTTAAGGTGGAGATTGATGGATTCTTGATTAGTACAGGGTGTTAGGGGTTATGTGGAGAAGGCAGGAGAACGGGGTTGAGATGGGAAAGACAGATCAGCCATGATTGTATGACGAGGTGGACGTGATGGGCCGAATGGCCTAACACTGCTCCTACATCTTGTGACCTTATGAGCTTATGAAACCGGAGGAAATCCATGTGGTCACAGCGAGAACGTGCAAACTCAGCAGTTTGTAGGGTCATAAGGCGATAGTAGCAGAATTAGGCCATTCGGCACAACAGGTCTACTCCGCCATTCAATTATAGATTATATCTCTCCCTCCTGACCCCATACACAGTTTATAGTCAGGATTGAACCCGAGTCACGGGGAGAATGTACAAACTCCGTACAGACAGCACCTGTAGTCGGTATTGAACCCGTGTCCCTGCGCCTGCGAGGCAGCAACTCTACCGCTGCAGCACCGCGCCGGGAGGCGTTGGTTGGGAGCCGCCCGCGCTGCCATTCACCCACAGTCTGGTGCTGTGACCTTGTCAAAACATCTACGCTCCAGTCAAGCGGCGTCTCTTGTTCAGTGTGCCAAGCAGGTGTGTTTAGTTTAAGGTAGACAAAAATGTTGGAGAAACTCAGCTGGGGAAGGCAGCATCTATGGAGTGAAGGAATAGGCAACGTTTCTGGTCGAAACCCTTCTTCAGACTGATGTGAGGGTGGGGTGGTGGGAGGAAGAAAGGAAGAGGTGGAGCCAGAGGGCTGAGGGAGACCTGAGAAGGGGCGGAGAAAGCAAGGACCACCTGAAATTAGAGAAGTCAATGTTCATGCCGCTGGGGTGCAAACTGCCCAAGCAAAATATGAGGTGCTGCTGCTCCAATTTACGGTGGTCCTCACTTTGGCCATGGAGGAGGCCCAGGACAGAGAGGTCAGATTTGAAATTGGAGGGGGAGTTGAAGTGCTGGGCCACCGGGAGATCAGGTTGGTTATTGCGAACCGAGCGGAGGTGTTGGGCGAAGTGATCGCCAAGCCAACGCTTGGTCTCACCGATGGAGAGCAACTGACATCTAGAGCAGCGGATGCAATAGATGAGGTTGGAGGAGGTGCAGGTGAACCTCTACCGCACCTGGAAAGACCAGTGTTTAGTTTATTTAGTTTAGTTTAGTTTAGTTTAGTTTAGTTTAGATTAGTTTAGTTTAGTTTAGTTTAGATTAGTTTAGTTTAGTTTAGATTAGTTTAGATGAGTTTAGTTTAGTTTAGATTAGTTTAGTTTAGTTTAGATGAGTTTAGTTTAGTTTAGATGAGTTTAGTTTAGTTTAGATGAGTTTAGTTTAGTTTAGTTTAGATTAGTTTAGATGAGTTTAGTTTAGTTTAGATGAGTTTAGTTTAGTTTAGATGAGTTTAGTTTAGTTTAGTTTAGATTAGTTTAGATGAGTTTAGTTTAGTTTAGATGAGTTTAGTTTAGTTTAGTTTAGATGAGTTTAGTTTAGTTTAGATTAGTTTAGTTTACTTTAGTTTAGTTTAGTTTACTTTAGTTTAGTTTAGTTTAGTTTAGTTTAGTTTAGTTTAGTTTAGAGATACAGCTCGGAAACATGCCCTTCTGGCCCACCGGGTCAGGCCTGACCAGCGATCCCCACACATTAAAACGATCCTACACACACTCGGGACAATTAACGCTTCTACCCAGCCAATTAGCGAATATACCTGCATGTCTTTGGAGTCCGGGAGGAAACCGAATGATCTCGGGAATGCCCACGGGGTCACGGGGAGAACATACAAACTCCATACAGACAGCTCCCATAGTTAGGCAGCAACTCTACCGCTGCGTCGCCATGGTGAATTTTTCAATTTGTGCAAGAAATAGCCCTGGCTTCCCGGTCGAGCCGTGCAGAGTGAGATCAGACCGTCCGTGGTGTCTATGTACCAGCGTGGAGTGCCGGCGCGGCATAAGCTCACAAGTGATAGGAGTAGAATTAGGCCATTCGGCCCATCAAGTCTACTCCGCCATTCAATCATGGCTGATCTATCTCTCCCTCCTATCCCCATTCGCCTGCCTTCTCCCATAACCTCTGACACCTGTACTAATCAAGAATCTATCAATCTGTGCCTTAAAAATATCCATTAACTTGGCCTTCTGTGGCAAAGAATTCCACAGATTCACTACCATCTGATTAAAGAAATGTCTCCTCATCTCCTTCCTAAAAGAATTTCCTTTAATTCAGAGGCTGTGACCTCTGGTCCTGGATTCTCCCA
>OY740782.1:141427116-141779616 GCA_963514005.1 Raja brachyura | reverse complement strand
TGGATTAACACGGGCATCGGCGGGATTTGGTCGACTCGGATTGTTTTGCAATGTAATGTATATGGCGACTGCGATAATTATGCTACAATGGAAGGACACGGTGGAGCAGCGATGAAATTGCATTATAACACAGATGGCACACACTTTTTCCAGCAGCAACAGACAAAACTGTAGCAGTGTGGGATATTGGAACGGGTGAAAGAATCAAGAGGCTTAAAGGTCACACATCCTTTTGTGAATTCATGTTATCCAGCCCGACGGGGACCACAGTTGGTCTGCACAAGAAGTGACGACGAAACTGTGAAGCTATGGGACGTTCGGAAGAAGGCTGCAATGCATACCTTTCAAAACATGTGCCAAGCACTGGCAAAAACGTTTAATGACACAAGCGATCAGATTATCTCTGGTGGTATTGACGACGGCATTAAGGTTTGGGACCTTCGACAAAACAAGTCAATTTGTGCCATGCGTGGTCATGCAGACTCGGTGACTGGTTTGACCCTGAGTTGGGTAAAAGAGGACGTCACCAACCTCGCTGACCACATCCAGGAAGCCGCAGAGAAGATTCGAATGGTCGGAGAGTAGTACCATGGCTACAATCCTTTCGGGGGGATGGTGGACAACAGTGGTAAACTAGGGGCTGGCCATTGGGACAATCTTGTCACCCATAATATTACGATATTGTACATGGGAATTGGCATCATGACCGTGCGGACTTTATTCCAGCACGCGGGTCGGATGTAACCAGGTGAAGCCTGTGGGCTGGGTGTGACGATGTAACACCTGCGGGCCGGATGTGACGGTAACCAGATTGCTCAAAGGGTGGAATGTTATATGAGAACTCTGGTCTCATCACCTCGGTGCTTTTAAAGGGCCTGTCCCACTGTACGAGCTAATTCAAGAGTTCTCCCGAGTTTCCCCCGATTCGAACTCAGAGAATTACGGTAATGGCCGCTCGTTGGTACTCGGGGCTCTCGTGAACATTTTTCAACATGTTGAAAAATCTTCACGAGTCTTCACAAGCTTACCGCGTTTCCCGAGTCCCTGCCATTAGCGCTACGAGCCGCTAAGGGACGTTACGAGCTCCGACGTACCCGCTACGTACATTCTACGTGCTTACCATGAGTTTGATTTTTTTTAAACTCGGTAGAGCACTTGAATTACCTCGTACAGTGGGACAGGTCCTTAAGACAGTCAGAAACATAGAAACATAGAAATAAGGTGCAGGAGTAGGCCATTCGGCCCTTCGAGCCTGCACCGCCATTCAATATGATCATGGCTGATCATCCAACTCAGTATCCCGTACCTGCCTTCTCTCCATACCCTCTGATCCCCTTAGCCACAAGGGTCACATCTAACTCCCTCTTAAATATAGCAGTTCATGAATCTACAGGGAGGATACTTAACACAGGACATGTATCAATATTCAGGTGGAATGCAAGGACAGAATGCAAGGTAATCAGTCAATTACAAGAAGATTAATATCATTGATGTGCAGAAGGATCTCGGAGTCCAAGATCGTACCTCACCTGTTACTATCGAAGTGTTTAAGAAGGATTTTGGCAGGTACATGGATAATGTAGGAAGGAACTGCAGACGCTGGTTTAAACTGAAGATAGACACAAAGTTACTCAGTAACTCAGTGGGACAGGCCGCATCTCTGGAGAGTAGGAATGGGTGATGTTTCGGGTCAAGACCATTTTTCTGACTCAAGAAGCACATGACTAGGAGAGGTTTAGAGGGATATGGGCCAAATGCAGGCAAGTGGGGCGAGTATAGATGGGGCATGTTGGTCGGTGCGGGCAAGTTGGGCCGAAGGGCCGAATTCCACACTGTATCACTCTGTGACTGAAGGTGGAAGAAACATAGAAACATAGAAAATAGGTGCAGGAGTCGGCCATTCGGCCCTTCGAGCCTGCACCGCCATTCAATGTGATCATGGCTGATCATCCAATTCAGTGTCCCGTACCTGCCTTCTCTCCGTACCAAGAACAAGTAGATAGGGTGGTTAAGAAGGCCCAGCGTGTGAACGATGATTTCTCTTAATTCAACTCCTGTGGTCCCTCCGCCCCCACCCACCCCCTCTCTCACCCCCCACTCCCCCACCCTAGTCATCCTTCTGGTTCCACTGTTTACATCCTTGTATCCTTCTCGTCAGCACATCTTCCCCAGCCAACATTGGGCCATGAGCCATTATGGACACTCTTCCAGAGGTCATCTGTTGCTGACCCTGATTTATTCTGGCCTTTCCCCCCCCGTCCCCCCACACCCCCCCTCCTCCTCCACTCCCACCTTTTCCTTAGTCTGTAGATGGGTTTCGATGCAAAATATCACCCATTCATTCCCTCCAGAGATGCTGTCAGCACCGCTGAGTTACTCCAGCATTTTGTGTCTATCTTTGGTGTAAACCAGCATCTGCAGTTCCTTCCTGCAAAAGGTGTTGCTTTCATTGGGGTGGGGGGAAGGAAGGGGAGTGGGAGGGGAGAGGAGAGGGGAGAGGAGAGGGGAGAGGGAGAGAAATTGGAGCACCTTCCTGCCTGCTGTGTTCCTCAGTTGAAGATACGAGGATGTCTAGGCCAATGGGACAAACCTGAGACCACCAGTGCCACCATGTGGTCAAGAGCAGGCCTACAGGCAGAAGGCCTCTGCAGCTAGAGCCTCGGGACTAGGGGAGGCAAAGACTGAGCTGCCAGGATAAGCCTGAGACTGCCATCACCCCCTCGATACAAGGTGTGTTCAGTAGGGAGAAGCTGAAGATCACCTCACCTCTCCGTTAGAGACCAGAACTGAGTTGATAATCCTGATATTGCCAGTACCACCATACATGCATTCTTTTTTTAATTTTTTTTAGGACATTTATTGTCACATACACCAGTTGGTGTAGTGAAATGTGACTTGCCATGCAGCACACAGATAAAGATAAGACCCAACACTAAAGAATTAACAATGAACATAAAATCATCCCCCCACAATGGTTCCCACTGTGGGGGAAGGCACAAAGTCCAGTCCCATCCCCATGTCCACCCATAGTCGGGCCTATTGAGGCCTCCGCAGTCGGCACTACGGCGGCCCGATGTTTTAGGCCGTTCTCGCCGGGTGTTGGTGTTCCGGCGTCGGGAGTCCACACAGCGGCTTGGGACACCTGGAACGGCCGCTTCCCTACCGGAATCCGTGGCTTCCGAAGCCGACAAGGCCGCGCTGGATGGAGCTCCACAACTGGTGATCTCGCCGAGAGATCCCAGGCTCCTGATGTAAAAGTTCAGCGCCGCTGCCCGCAGCCGGCCGCCCGACAGTCCCGCAGCTCCGCGATGTTCACCTGCGGTCTCAGCATTCTGCAGCTCCAGCGCGGTGACCCAGGCAAGGTATCGCCCACTCCGCTCCCCGATGGTGCTCCAGCGCTGAGCCGCTGCCGAAGCCGAGGTTCTGGGCGCCCCCCTCAGGAAATGCCGCTCCAGGCCCGCTGGTAGGCCGCGAGGACGGGTCGACGGTGCAGCCCGGAGAAAAGCTGCCTCTCCGACCAGGTAGGGACCGGGAAAAGTAGTTTCCCCCTTCCCCCCCCCACCCCCCCACATAAAAAAGGCTAGGGCTCCAAAAACAAACACTAAAACTCACTAAAAATAAAAGAAAGAAGTTAAAAAACAGACAGCTGCAGGCTGGGCAGCCATTCCAACTGGACGGCGCCCCCCCTGATGATGAGGTACAGCCCCCCTCATTTGGTAGTTTAGTTTAGCTTAGTTTAGTTTGGTTTAGTTTAGTTTAGTTTTGAGATACAGCGTGGAAACAGGCACTTCAGCCCATCGAGTCCACGCCTACCAGCGATCCCTGTACGCTATCCTACACACACTGGGGACAATTTACAATTTTAACTGAAGCCAATTAACCTACAAACCTGTTTGTCTTTGGAATGTGGGAGGAGACCATAGCTCCTGCAGGAAAACCCACGTGGTCACTGGGGAGAACGTACATACTCCGTACAGACCCGGGTTCGATCCTGACTACGGGTGCTTGTCTGTACCAAGTGAACTGCGTGGGTTTTCTCCGAGATCTTCGGTTTCCCCCCACACTCCAAAGACGTACAGGTTTGTAGGTTAATTGGCTAAATGGAAGAATGCCCTTAGTGAGTGTAGGATAGTGTTAATTGTTTGTATAGTCTAGAGACACAGTGTGGAAACAGGCCCTTCGGCCCACCGACTAGTGATCCCCGCACATTAACACTATCCAACACTAGGGACAAATTACACTTATAGCAAGCCAATCTACGTACAAACCTGCACGTCTTTGGAGTGTGGGAGGAAACCGAAGATCTCGGAGAAAACCCACGCAGTTCACGGGGAGAACGCACAAACTCCCTACAGACAAGCACCCATAGTCAGGATCGAACCCGGGTCCCTGGCGCTATATGGCAGCAACTCTACCGCTGCGCCACCGGGCCGCCTGTGAATTAGGGCCTGTTTCCATGGCTCAGAGCCTGTTTCCACGCTGTACGACTCTATGACTACGACTAGCTGGGCAGAAGGGCCTGTTTCCACTCTGCGTGACTCCATAGCTCTATGGCACTATGTGTGTGTGCTGTGATTCTGTTTGCCCAGCTGTTGTGCAGGCATTCCTGTGGAGAGATTCTAGCAAGCCGCAGAGTCAATGAGGGGAAAGAAATCTGTTTAGCGTTTAGGAGAGTGTTGAGCTCAGCAAAGAGCTATGTGCATGGAACTACAGGGAAACTCAGTAGCACTGCTCCTAGAGTTATTGGTTCGGAGTGCTGGTGACTTGGTTCAAACTTGACCTCTGGTGCTGTCCATGTGGAGTTTGCGGTCTCCCGATGACTTCATGTGCTTCCGTCTGTTGCTCCACTTTCCTCCCATATTCTAAAGACTTGTGTTGGCAGGGACCCAAAATGCTGGAGTAACTCAGCAGGTTTTGTTCAGTTTAGGACGGAGATGAGGAGGAATTTCTTTAATTTGAAGGTGGTGAATCTGTGGAAACCATTGCCACATAAGGCTGTGGAGGCCATGTCAATGGATATTTTTAAGGCAGTGGTAGATAGGTTCATAAAAACATAGAAAATAGGTGCAGGAGTAGGCCAAACGGCCCTTTGAGCCAGCACCACCATTCAGTGTGATCATGGCTGATTATCCAAAATCAGTACCCCATTCCTGGTTTCTCCCCATATCCTTTGATTCCGTTAGCCCTAAGATCTAAATCTAACTCTCTCTTGAAAACATCCAGAGAATTGGCCTCCACTGCCTTCTGAGGCAGAAAATTCCACAGATTCACAACTCTCTGTGTGGAAACGTTTTTCCTCATCTCAGTCCTAAATGGCCTACCCCTTATTCTTGAACTGTGAACCCTGGTTCTGGACTCCCCCAATATGGGGAATATTGTTCCTGCATCTAGCCTGTCCAATACCTTAAGAATGTTACGTTTCTATAGAAAGATAGAAACATAGAAAATAGGTGCAGGAGGAGGGGCCATTCGGCCCTTCGAGCCAGCACTGCCATTCATTGTGATCATGGCTGATCGTCACCAATCAATAACCCGTGCCTGCCTTCTCCCCATATCCCTTGACTCCACTAGCCCCTAGAGCTCTATCTAACTCTCTCTTAAATCCATCCAGTGATTTGGCCTCCACTGCCCTCTGTGGCAGGGAATTCCATAAATTCACAACTCTCTGGGTGAAAACGTTTTTTCTCTCACCTCAGTCTTAAATGGCTTTCCCTTTCAGCGCAGAAACAGGCCCCTGGGCCCACTGGGTCCGCTCTGAACAGCGATCACACCCTGTGCACTAGCACTATCCTACACACTAGGCACATTTGATGCTTTTACCCAAGCCAATTAACCTACAGACCTGTACGTCTTTGGAGGTTGAGGCAGCACCTCTGGAGAACATGGATAGGTGACATTTTGGGTTGAGACCCTTCGTCAGACTGATTGTAGGGAGGAGAGAAGAAAGCCGGGAGAGGCAGGACACAGCATGGCAGGTTGGTAACTTACTTGGTCACTGTAAGTTGCTCCTAAATGTGTAGGTGAGTTACTGGTAAAATCTGGGGGGGAATTGATGGAACGAGAGTAGCATAAAATATGATTTGTGAAGTATTAACATAAGTGGGTGCCTGATAGATGTGCAGACTAGAGGGGCCGAATGGTCTTCTTCTGTGCAAGATGATTCCATGTTTAAACACGGGCGAGAGAGGGAGAAAGAGAGAGGGAGAAAGATGGAAAGAGAGTTTGGTAGAGTTGCTGTCTTAACCCGGGTTAAAATCCTGACTACGGGTGCTGCCTGCACGGAGTTTGTACATTCCAGTCGGTGTGGGCGCTGCGAGCTGGCAGCCCTGCCAGCAGCATGTTCATTTTTTCTACTTTTTTTGGTTTTTAGTGTGTTTAAATGTATGTTTTTAATGTTTCTTTGTGTGTCTTGTGTGGGTGGTGGTGCGGGGGGAGTAAGGGTGAAACCGCTTCAGTCGCCTCCTCCACGGAGAGGCAGCTTTTTCCATGTCGACTCCCCCGTGGCCTAACATCGTGGATCGGGCGGCCTTTCCCGTGAGACGCGCCCGGGGCTTCAGCAACGGGAGCAGCGTGGACTCTCGGCGGGGGAGCGGGCGATCCCTCGCCGAGGCTCGCAGGAGAGGAGCGCTCCTTTCGCTGGTCTGCGGCAGCCCGAAGCTGGAGTCTGCAGAGCCGCAGCTGGCGGCGTCCGCAGCCTGGGATCCCTCGTTGGGGACCCTGGAGAAGAAGAAGCTCTGACCGCCGGCACACAGCCAACTCTAACGGCGGGCGCGGCGTGGACTTACCATCAGGAGCGGGGTCCCTCGCTGGGGACCCCTGGAGGAGAGCTCTGACCGCTGGCCCTGTGGTCTGCCGTGCTTCTGGGTGCGGTGCGGCGGGAATTTTAAATCTTCGGCATGGAGATGCAGATGGAAATGGAGGAGGACCGGCCAAATTTTGTGCCGTCCACCACAGTGGTGGATGTTTGTGTTCAATTTTAATTGTGTTTTTGTGTGTTCTTTTTGATTGTACCGCTGCCGGCAAATTCTGATTGATTGATTTTCCCCGTGACCTGCGTGGGTTCAGTCTGGGAGCTCCGGTTTCCTCCCACACTCCAAAGACATGTACATGTTTGTCGGCTGGCTGGCTTTGGTGAAATTGTGAAATTGTTCCCTAGTGTGTGTAGTGTTGAGCCGGCGCGGACTCGACCGACCATCGGACTGAACTAAACTGGAAAATTATCACCTTGCTTCCTGCTGTTCACATCCAGTCTACCCCGCATCACTGCAGCCGCTGTTCTTTAAAAGTCCTTCAATGGCTGCAGAATGCTTGGGGGATTTCTAAGGTCACGAAAGGCATTGTCCTTCTCACGGACAAGATAAATGCCAAACACCAGTCGAATTGCTTTTAATATGCAGCCCACCATTAAGTCAGTGAGCATAGCCTGGCAGATGTGAGCGGTGTGTACTGTCAGACAAGGTAGAGGACGTTATTTTGCTTGGATATTAACAGAAACAGCTGGTCATTAATGCAGTCAGCTCTCTCTCTCTCTCTCTCCATCCCCCTCCCTCTCCTTTCTTACGCTCCCTCCTTCTATCTCTCTCTCTCCCTCTCCCGCTACATCTATCTCTCTCCATCTATCTCTCTCCATCTCCTGTCTCCCTCTCTCTTTCTCCCTCTCTCTCTCCCCCTCCTTTCTTTCTCTCCCTCCTTCTATCTCTCTCTCCCTCTCTCTCCATCTTACTCTCTCTCCCTCTGTCTCTCTCCCTCCCTCTGTCTCCCTCTCTCTCTCCCCCTCTCTCCCCGTATCTCTCCCTCCCTCCTTTCTCCATCCTTCTATCTCTCTTTCTCCCTCTCTCTCCCTCTCTCTCCGTCTTTCTCTCTCCCTCTGTCTCTCTCTCCTTCTCTCCCCTTTCTCTCCCTCCCTCCTTTCTCCATCCTTCTATCTCTCTTTCTCCCTCTCTCGCCCTCCCTATATCTCTCTCCCTCCTTCTATCTCTCTCTCCATCTCTCTGTCTCCCCCTCCCTCTCCCCTCCCTCCTTCTATCTCTCTCCATCTCCCTCTCTCTCCCTCTCCATCTCCCTGTCTCCCCCTGTCGCTCTCTCCCTCTGTCTCTCTCCCCTTCTGTCCCCCTTTCTCTCCCTCCCTCTGTCCCCCCCCTCTCTCTCCCCTTCTCCCCCTTTCTCCTTCTCCCTCTCTCTCCCCCTCTGTCTCCCTCTCTCTCCCCCTTTCTCCTTCTCCCTCCCCCTGTCTGTCCCCCTCTGGCCCTCTCTGCCGTGCATAGAAGCAGCTTCTGCATGTGAATAGCAGGGCCTGATTGATTCCTGCTCCCTGTGGGGTGACCGAGGTCTAGCGAGCGATGCCCGGAGGGGTGGAATAATGCAGCCGAGCTTTGCCTGCGCTCTAACACAGCAGTATGTCATTGTGTCAGCGGGCAATTGAGGTCACTCCGATGGGGAGGGAGGTGGAGGAGGCTGGCTGGCTGGCAGGCAGACGTGACGATGAGAGGGCCAGTCAGGCGTGGAGCATTCAGAAGCAGGCTGACCTACTTCAGCTGCGGGATGCAACACAACCTTAGATAGGCTGCGTCTCGTTGCTAAGGGATTGGGGGGGAAAAAAGTTGAAGCTTTTCCTACCATTGGCCGGCGGTGGAGTGATACAATCCGACAGGAATTCCGAGCTCAATTCAGAGCAGTGATGTGTTGGAAATCGGAAGGAACTGCAGATGCTGGTTTAAACCGAAGATAGACACACAAAAATGCTGGGGTAACTCAGCCGGACGGGCAGCATCTGTGGAGAGAGGGAATGAGCGATGTTTCGGGTCGAGACCCTTCTTCAGACTGGACAGTAGCACACACTTCAGATTGTAGTGATGTTCCACTTTTGTTCCCCTGTGTTAGCAGCTGCGGGTGCGTTTTGTAAAACGGATTTTTTTGGGGTTTTATTTTTGCAAATAATCAAAATTAACCCCCCCCCCCAATCTTTTCTCATCCTTCAAATAGGGTTTTTTGTTGTCATTGGGATGGGCTTGCAGCACCCATTTCTGAAATGCACCACAACCCTGCCTCCTTGCAGTGACCGCTGTTTGGAACGTGTATTGCATTGAATCTTGCCAAATGCAGTTATGAAAAGCATCCCTCCCCTCCTCTCTCTCATAGAAACATAGAAAATAGGTGCAGGAGGAGGCCATTCGGCCCTTCGAGACAGCACCGCCATTCATTGTGATCATGGCTGATCGTCCCCAATCAATAACCCGTGCCTGCCTTCTCCCCATATCCCCTCCTCTCCCTCACCCCCCCTCCTCTCCCTCACCCCCTCCTCTCCCTCACCACCTCCTCTCCCTCACCCCCCTCCTCTCCCTCGTCCCCCTCCTCTCCCTCGTCCCCCTCCTCTCCCTCGTCCCCCTCCTCTCCCTCATCCCCCCCCTTCTCTCCCTCAACCCTCCCTCCTCTCCCTCACCCCCCCTCCTCTCCCTCACACCCCCCTCCCTCTCCCTCATCCCCCCTCCCTCTCTCTCACCCACCCCCCCCAATCTCCCATATACCCCCTCCCCCCTCCCCCTCTCCCTCATTCCCCTCCTCTCTCTCATAGAAACATAGAAAATAGGTGCAGGAGGAGGCCATTCGGCCCTTTGAGCCAGCACCGCCATTCATTGTGATCATGGGTGATCGTCCCCAATCAATAACCCGTGCCTGCCTTCTCCCCATATCCTTTGACTCCACTAGCCCCTAGAGCTCTGTCTAACTCTTAAATCCATCCAGTGAATTGGCCTCCACTGCCCTCTGTGGCAGGGAATTCCACAAATTCACAACTCTCTGGGCGAAAACGTTTTTTCTCACCTCAGTCTTAAATGACCTCCCCATTATTCTAATCCCCCCTCCTCTCATCCCCCTCCTCTCCCTCCTCTCCCTCATTCCCCCCCCCACTCTCCCCCATCTCCCTCATCCCCCACCCATTCCCCTCACTTGTTACCAAATCTATCTGATTTGAGAGGTTCCTTGTAGATTTAATTACAGTGAAACTGCAATATACCCGAAGATAGACACAAAATGCTGGAGTGACTCAGCGGGACGGGCAGCATCTCTGCAGAGAAGGAATGGGTGACGTTGAGGGTCCGAGACCCTTCTTCAAGCAACTAACCCCTTTTAGTTTAGTTTGGAGATACAGCGCAAAAACAGGCCCTTCGGCCCACCGCGTCCGTGCCGACCAGCGATCCCCGTACACTAGCATTATACTACACACTCGGGACAATTTACAATTTTTACTGAAGCCAATTAACCTACAAATTTGCACATCATTGGAGGAAACCAGAGCACTCCGGACAAAACCCACATGGTCACAGGGAGAATGTATAAACTCCGTACAGACAGCACCCGTAGTCAGGATCGAACCCGGGTCTGTGGCGGTGTAAGGCAGCGACTCTACCTCTGCGCCACTGTGCTGCCTCTGTTATATTCATACAATTGAAATTGGTAAGAAAATCATTTTGTGTTAGTAATCCAGTGTATTTTTTGTTCAAAGTTGTTTGCAGCAAATGAAGACTAAATAACACAAAATGCTGGAGCATCTGCGGCGAAAAGGAATCAGTGACGTTTCGGGTCAAGACCCTTCCTAGACGAGTTTAGACCCAAAACATCACCTTTTCCTTTTCTGCGGAGATGCTGCCAGACCCACTGAGTTACTCCAGCATTTTGTGTCTATCTTTGGTGTAAACCAGCATCTGTAGTTGCTTCTTGCGTATTGTTTGCAGCAATCTCTAGCAAATGGATCCTTACTTGGTGGTGATGAATCTGTGGAATTTATTGCTGCAGAAGGCTGCGGAGGCCAAGTCAATGGATATTTTTAAGGCAGAGATAGTCCCACTTGCATGCACTTGGTCCATATCCCTCCAAACCTGTCCTATCCATGTACCTTTCCAACTGTTTCTTAAACGATGGGATAGTCCCAGCCTCAACTACCTCTTCTGGCAGCTTGTTCCATACACCCACCATCCTTTGTGTGAAAAAGTTACCCCTCGGATTCCTATTAAATCTTTTCCCCTTCACCTTGAACCAATGTCCCCTGGTCCTCAATTCCCCAACTCTGGCCAAGAGACTATGTGCATCTACCCGATCTATTCCTCTCATGATTTTGTACACCTCAAGAAGATCACCCCCTCATCCTCCTGTGCTCCATGGAATAGAGACACAGCCTACTCAACCTCTCCCTTAGCTCACACCCTCTAGTCCTGGCAACATCCTCATAAATATTTTCTGAACCCTTTCAAGCTAGACAATATCTTTCCTATAACATGGTGCCCAGAACTGAGCACAATATTCTAAATGTGGTCTCACCAACGTCTTATACAACTGCAACATGACCTCCCAACTTCTATACTCAGTACTCTGACTGTTGAAGGCCAAAGTGCCAAAAGCCTTTTTGACCACCTTATCTATCTGCGACTCGGCCTTCAAGGAACCATGCACCTGTACTCCTAGATCTCTCTGCTCTACAAAACTACCCAGAGGCCTACCATTTACTGTGTAGGTCCTGCCCTTGTTCGATGTCCCAAAATGCAACACCTCACACTTCTCTGTATTAAATTCCATCAACCATTCCTCCGCCCACCTGGCCAATCGATCCAGATCCTGCTGCAATCGTTCACAACCATCTTCACTATCTGCAAAACCACTCACTTTTGTATCATCAGCAAACTTGCTAATCTTGCCGTGTGTGTTCTCATCCAAATCACTGATGTAGATGACAAACGGTAACGGGCCCAGCACCGAACCCTGAGGCACACCACTTGCTTTCTGTTGTACACGAACTGTCTCACTCGGTTTCACGTGGCCGCGGAGGAAATTGTTCAGGGAACTGTCAGCGTACTTAAATTAGTCATAGAGAATACAGTATGGAAACAGTCCCTTCGACCAACTTGTCCCATCTACACCTGCCCATGTTTGGCCCATATCCTTCCAAACCTGTCCTATCCGTGTACCTGTCTAACAGTTTCTTAAACCTTCGTCAGCCTCAACTACCTCCTCTGGCAACTCGTTCCATACACACAACTTTAGCGTGAAAAAATTACCTCTCAGATTCCTATTAAATTGTCTCCCCTTCACCTTAAACCAAACCTGTCCTAACCATGTGCCTGTCCAAAATGTTTCTTAATTGTTACGATAGTACCTGTCTCAACTACCTCGTCCAGCAGCTCATTCTATAAACCCAACACTCCTAGACAAATAGACAATAGACAATAGGTGCAGGCGTAGGCCATTCGGCCCTTCGAGCCAGCACCGCCATTCAATGTGCTCATAGCTGATCATCCCCAATCAGTACCCCGTGCTTGAAAATGTTACCCCCTCGGGTTCCTATTCAATCTTTTCTCCTTCACCTCAAACCTATGTCCTCTGGTCCTTGATTCTCCTACTCTGGGCAACAGACACATGAGCATCTACCTGATCTATTCCTCTCATGATTTTATACACCTCTATAAGATCACCCCTCATCCTCCTACACACCAAGGAATAGTGTCCCTGCCTACTCCACCTCTCCCCATAGCTCAGACCTTGGAGTCCTGGCAACCACTGCCCAGGGCTGGCTACCCAGCATGGTTAACCTGGGGAGTTGCTTTGCTTCAAGACGCTGCTGCCCTCGATGTCTGGGTTTGCAATGAATTGGAAAGGATTAGTTCTTGCACAAAACCATCCAACGCAAAGGAAACGGCTCAATGATATCAGTCTGAGGAAGGGTCTCGACCCGAAATGTGACCCATTCAATAGACAATAGACAATAGGTGCAGGAGTAGGCCATTCGGCCCTTCGAGCCAGCACAGCCATTCAATGTGATCATGGCTGATCATCCCCAGTCAGAACCCCTTTCCTGCCTTCTCCTCATATTCCCTGACTCAGCTATTTTTAAGAGCCCTGTCTAGCCCTGTGTCCCCTGGTTCTGGTCCTGCCTCTAGCGTGTCCAAACCCTTAACAATCGTATATGTTTCCCCTCGCATCCTTACAAAACTCCAGAGTGTACAAGCCCAGCTGCTCCATTCTCTCAGCATATGACATCGAGTGCTGCTGGAGGGTCATCAACTCGGCGAAAGACGCTCTCTGGTCTGCCCGAGCGTTGTTCACCACCCAGCAGAGTGAGATGTCCGTCGGGGAATGTTGCCGACTGGCCCACTGCAGACTGCAGGAGTACGTGCTGAGGGACGCACTGAAGCTCGGTGCAGCCAACGCCAAGGCTCGGTGGGGGAGGGCCACGTTCTAAGGTCCTTCCGCTGCTGGACATGGGGGGCACGGTATGGTGGAGACGCCCCTCAAAATAAGGGAAGGTATCCCATGCCGGGGGGCCACATGAGTGACACGGATGGGGGATAGATTCGCGAAATTTGAGAAATGTATATAGACTGTATGGAACAATTTGTATAGCCTCCGAAAATGTCGGGTGGATTTTTCGCACGGTTGATGTATCGTATATATTTATTACTTGAATAAAGCCCATTTTGAAATATAAAAACAAAAAAAAAAGTGCACAGCCTAAAGTTGTCGGACAACTCGTTCTATTTGATCTTATTTGGTTGTGCACGCCGGGTTGATTGCATTCGTTGAAACAGGGAGGACCACGTGAAGGTTGCAATCTCCCACCCCATCTGTGCACTGTGAATGGCTCGATTGTAATTATGTATTGTGTAGGAAGGAAGTGCAGATGCTGATTTAAACTGAAGATGGACACAAAAAGCTGGAGTATCTCAGCGGGACTGACAGCATCTCTGGAGAGAAGGAATGGGCGACGTTTCAGTTCGAGACCCTTCTTCAGACTGGTTAGGGATAAGAGAATCAAGAGGTATAGACTATGATGTGGAGAGATAAAAAAACAGTGAACGAAAGATATGCAAAAAAGTAAGGATGATAAAGGGAACAGGCCTTTGTTAGCTGCATGTCGGGTGAAAATAAGAAGCTGGTGCGAATTTGGTGGGGGAGAGATAGAGAGAGAGGGAATGCCGGGGCATTATGTATTGTCTTTCTGCTGACTGGTTAGCAGGCAAAAACAAGCTTTTTACAGTACTTCAGTACACGTGACAATAAACTGAAGTGAACTGAACTGAATCCATTTGCTTCCTGCTGTACATGGACTGACTCACTCGGTTCCGCGCAAACGCAGAGGAAATTGTTCAGGTAATTGTCGGTGTTCGTGTAGCTTTTTGGGGGGGAGAGGGAAAAAAAATCAATCAGAAATAGGGCAAAAGGTGATTCCTTTAATTATAGGCTAACAGGCCCAGATTGATTGGATCTGAGCTGGGGACCGCAGGTTCTATTTACAGTTGTAAATTATTTAAGGTAACTTGAGCTGTTCTCTCCCCTTAATGCCCAGGGCATTTCTCACACGCAAGGCTATATCGGCATTGAAAGCTGAAGGGGTCAGGGCTGCTAAACACACAAAATAAAATGTATATATTTCATGTAATAATGTCCTGAACATATACTGCATTGGAAAGGAAGAAGGAACTGCAGATGTCGATTTAAACCAAAGATAGACCCAAAAAGCTGGAGTAACTCTGTGGGTCAGACAGCATCTCTGGAGTAAAGGAATGGGTGACGTTTCGAGTCGAGACCCTGCTTCGCTGCAGATGCTGGGTTACTGTTGTGTCTATCTTACTGTATTGATTATGTTGCACAATACGCTGGCCTCAGCACTAAAATTGGCAGCACGGTGGTGCAGCGGTAGAGTTGCTGCCTTACAGCGCAAGAGACCCGAGTTCGATCCCGACTACAGTGGCTGTCCATGTGGAGTTGGTGCGTTTTCCCCGTGATCCGCGTGGGTTTTCTCCGGGTGCTCCAGTTTCCTCCCACATTCCAAAGAAGTACAGGCTTATCGGTTAATTGGCTTTGGTAAAATTGTAAATTGTCCCGAATGTGTGTAGAATAGAATAGTTTCTTTATTGTCATTGTAACATGAACCATGTACAACGAAATTTAAAAATGTCAACCAGTCAGTGCAACATTCAAACCATAAAAGCTAACGATACATACAAGGTAAAATATTAAAAAAGATAAACAACTAAAATAAATATGAAATATGAAAATAGCACGCATAAACACCCAACCCTACATCCTTCTGTCGATTTCACAGTGTACCAACCACAGTCCCTTAGTCCCCGCGTTCCTTGGCGGCTACATTTGGTGCCTTTATAGCAGTGGGATAAAAACTGTTTTTAAGTCTGTTTGTCCTTGTAGATCTGTACCGTCTGCCTGACGGCAACAGTTCAAACAGGGAGTGTCCGGGGTGGGAACCGTCCTTTATAATATTCTGGGATTTTTTGATGCAGCGGGAACTGTGTAAGTCTTCCAAGGTAAGGAGAGGGCAGCTGACAATCCTCTGGGCGTGGTGTAGGATAGTGTTGGTGTGCGGGGTCGGTAATTGGCTTGGTAAATGTAAAAAGTGTCCCTAGTAGGTGTAGGATATTGCTAATGTGTGGGGATTGCTGGTCGGCGAAGACTCGGTGGGCCTTAGGGCCTGTTTCCATGCTGTATCTCTAAACTGAACTAAACTAAAAGATAGGAAGGAACTGCAGATGCTGGTGTGAACAAAGTGAGACACAATAAGCTGGAGTAACTCAGCGGGTCCGACAGCATCTCTGGCGAAAATGAATAGGTGACGTTTCTGGTCGAGACCCTTCTTCACACCCAATAGACCCAAACTAACAGGCTTGTATCAGCCCTTGTGTCTCACTAGAGATTCCTCCTATGCTCTTCTATCTAAATCCTATCTGTCTGTCCTCTTTTATCCCTACACTCCGGACCCTAAATAGCTTTCCTTGAACTGCATATGTTTGCTTAAAGTGCTCCTGGTGATAGCGAATTTCACTGCCTAAGCACACACTTGAAGCAGTTTCTCCTAAATTGCTTTGTGGACTTGAAAATAACCATCTAATATTTATGACCTTCAGCTGGTCTTCCCCCATGTGAAAGCACTTTCTTCATGAACCTTTTAAACCCTCTCTTGATGCAGAATCATTAGTGCAGTTGTCTATTATACATCGTCTGTGCTTTCTGCAGTAAATACACGGCTTTCCGTGGGGATCACGTCTTTGGTTTATCTAGCGTTTTGCTGTAAGACTAACATTTTTATAGTTGGTACTAAAGAGTATGGCTATTTAGGGCGTGTGACCGCAGAGGGCTTGATATTTTAGATTAGTTTAGTTTAGATTAGTTTAGAGATACGGCGCGGACACAGGCCCTTCGGCCCACCGAGTCCGCACCGACCAGCGATCCCCATGCTATCTAGGGACAATTAAAAAAAAAAAACATTTACACCAAGCAAATTGACCTGCAAACCTGTATGTCTTTGGGGTGTGGGAGGAAACCTAAGTTTAGATTAGTTTATAGACACAGCGTGGCAACAGGCCCTTCAGCCCACCGGGTCCGCGCCGACTAGCAATCCCCACACATTAACAATATCCCACACCTACAAGGGACAATTTTTACATTTATACCAAGCCAATTAACCTACAAACCTGTACGTCTTTGGAGTGTGGGAGGAAACCGAAGATCTCGGAGAAAAGCCACGTCGATCAAGGGGAGAACGTACAAACTCCGTACAGACAGCACCCGTAGTCAGGATCGAACCTGGGTCTCTGGCGCTGCGTTCGCTGTAAGACAGCAACTCTACCGCTGCGCCACCGTGGTTGTTTTCTCGGAGAAAACCCACGCAGGTCACGGGGAGAACGTGCGAACTCCGTGGGGACAAGCACCCGCAGTCGGGATCGAACCCGGGTCACCGGCGCTGCAAGCGCTGTAAGGCAGCAACTCTACCGCTGCGCCACCTTGTCACCCTACATTAGAGAAGTTATTTTTTCTTAAACTGATTATAAACATGCACCTTCTTTCTTATCAATCGTCGGTAAAAATGAGTTGGTTTTTAAAAATATGGAATTAATTTAAAATGAATCACTGAGCTAACGGGTAGAAAGGAGCAGTGTCTGGGAGAGTGATGGAGCTTTTAATTGAATGTGGTGTTTATTGTGGTGATTAATGAAAGATTTGAACATATCAGAATCTCGTAAGGCCTGGGTTACACACTAACAGTGGTTTGCTGGCAGGCAGCCTCTCCCTCCCACTCCCCCAACCCTCCCTCCTCACTCCCCTTTCTCTCCTCTCTCCCCTCTCCCCTCCTTTTTCTAATCCCTCGCTGCTTCACACTCACCAATCGCCCGTCTTGACCACTCCATCCTGTCACCAACCCCGCCGGTCTTGGTTCTGCCTGCACTAATGGTTTAGTTTAATTTAGATATACGGCGCGGAAACAGGCCCCACCGAGTCCGCGCCGACCAGCGATCCCCGCACATTAACACTATCCTGCACACGCTAGGGACAATTTACACTCACACCAAGCCAATTAATCTCCATACAGTACCTCTATGTGTGGCTTTGGAGTGTGGGAGGAAACCAAAGATCTCGGGGGAAACCCACGCAGGTCACGGGGAGAACGTGCAAACTCCGTGCAGACAGACACTGCATCACACTAGGGATCTTTACTGAAGCACGAGTCTGAATTGTGAGGGTGGATCTGTGAAAATCCACTGGTCCAGGTGGAGTCCCTGGCCATATCCTCAGGGCATGTGTGGACCAGTTGGCAGAAGCATTCAAATACATCTTTAACCTCTCACTGCTCCATTCTGAGCTCCCCGCCAGCTTCAAAATGGCCACTATCATAAGATCATGTGACAGGAGTAAAATTAGGCCATTTGGATCTATCCAACTATCCATCTATCCATAGAAAACATAGGAACATAGAAAAATAGGTGCAGGAGTAGGCCATTTGGCCCTTCGAGCCTGCACCGCCATTCAATGTGATCATGGCTGATCATCGAACTCAGTATCCCGTACCTGCCTTCTCTCCATACCCCCTGATCCCTTTAGCCACAAGTGCCACATCTAACTCCCTCTTAAATATAGCCAATGAACTGGCCTCAACTACCTTCTGCGGCAGAGAATTCCAGAGATTCACCACTCTCTGTGTAAAGAATGTTTTCCTCATCTCGGTCCTAAAGGAATTCCCCCTTATCCTTAGATCCATCCATCCATCCATCCATCCCTCCCTCCCTCCCTCCTAACCCCATTCTCCTGCCTTCTCTCTATAACATCTGACACCCTATCAGACGTTCCCTTTGGAAAGAGATGAGGATAATTATTTTTAGTCAGAGGGTGGTGAATCTGCAGAAGCCTTTGCCGCACAAAGCTGTGGAGGCAAAGTCAGTGGATATTTTTAAGGCAGAGATAGATAGATTCTTGATTAGTAGTACATGTGTCAGGGGTTATGGGGCAAAGGCAGGGGAATGGGGTTAGGAAGGATAGATAGATCGGCCATGATTGAATGGCGAAGTAGATTTGATGGGCCGAATGGCCTAATTCTACTCCTATCACTTATTATCTTATGACCACTATCAAACCAGTGCCGAAGGAAAGTAAGGTAGGCTGCCTCAATGACTACCATAAAACAACTCCAACAGATGATGTGCTTTGAGAGTTTGGGCAAGGCCCATATTAACTCCAGCCTCCCAGCCAAACCTGATCCAACTTCTCATCTCCACCCACTTAGAAACATAGAGACAAAGAAAAATAGGTGCAGGAGTAGGCCATTCAGCCCTTCGAGCCTGTACCGCCATTCAATGTGATCATAGCTGATCATCCAACTCAGTATCCTGTACCTGCCTTCTCTCCATACCCCCTGATCCCTTTAGCCACAAGTGCCACATCTAACGCCCTCTTAAATATAGCCAATGAACTGGCCTCAACTACCTTCTGCGGCAGAGAATTCCAGAGACTCACCACTCTCTGTGTAAAGAATGTTTCCTCATCTCGGTCCTAAAGGAATTCCCCCTTCTCCTTAGACTGTGACCCCTTGTTCTGGACTCCCCCAACATCGGGAACAATCTTCCAGCATCTAGCTTTTCCAACCCCTTAAGAATTTTGTAAGTTTCTATAAGATCCCCCCTCAATCTTCTAAATTCCAGTGAGTACAAGCCGAGTCTATCCAGTCTTTCCTCATATGAAAGTCCTGACATCCCAGGAATTAGTCTGGTGAATCTTCTCTGTACCCCCTCTATGGCAAGAATGTCATTCCTCAGATTTGAAGACCAAAACTGTACGCAATACTCCAGGTGTGGCCTCACCAAAACCCTATACAACTGCAGTAGAACCTCCCTGCTAATATACTCAAACCCTTTCGCTATGAAGGATTCCATCAGTGTCCGTTCCCTCTGCAACTTCCTGCTTCACTCATCCCTTCCCACCTAAACGCCCACTCCCCAGGTACTTTGCCCTGGAGTGGGCGAGTTCCAACCGCGGGAACAGAGATCCATTTTTTTGCTTGTGTAAGAAAGAACTGCAGATGCTGGTTTAAATGGAAGGTGCAACACAAAATACTTGAGTAACTCAGCGGGTCAGGCAGCGTCTCAGGACAGAAGGAATGGGCGATGTTCAGGTCGAGACCCGAGGACCCCAATGATGTTGATGGTAGTTCAGGTCCGCCCTCTAGTACGGTAGAACTACATCCAGGCACCTTGTCTGGCTGAGGATATGGGACCATTTTAAATAGATTTATTATTTCCCGTGGTGCCAAAAAAATACACAATGGATCACCATGGGCTGGCGATTCACAGCTTTGCAGTGACCTTGACTTGATAACCTCTGGTGATAAATTACCTTGAGCATGGATGCCATATCTCAGAACTCACCGTAATGTAACGTTCCAAACTGTACCGACTAATTGCAAAAAAAAAAAAGCACTGGAGAACCCTCTGTGAGTAAAGTGATTACTGCAAATACATCAGACTGGAGACAGACTGAGGGCACGAGACTAAGGTAATAAACAGACACGGGGCCAGACCGAGAGGAGAGGCTGACAAGCCTAATGGAGGCAGAGCATCCGAACCCTCAGAATAGCTTCCTTCTGCTGAGAATAAGAACAGAAATTAAAAAGGCCATTTTTTTCTCTCTCACTTCCCTACACTTTCTATTCCCAGCATTTTTACACTCCATTTCACGGACGGATTTATACAGAGGAGGCGATGGACCTGATAAGATGAAGGTTAAGGAAGGTTGGCTGGGGATATTCTTTGTGTTAGATTCCCATGGTTGTTTTTTTTTACGCGATAGACCTTAATTTTCCACAGCGCTGGTGGGGTGGTGGCAGAGTGACAGCCACACAAGCCCAGCGAGACGGATGATGTGTGAACGCACTGTGCTGGCAATCTCACCTAATTACTGTGCTTCAATGAAACCAGCCAGCCTGATGCGGATATTTCCTCAATGTGGCTCTTTCCACACACGCAGATACACACACACACACACACACACACACACACACACACACACACACGGATGTGCACACAGAGACAGGCAGACACAGAGAGACATACATGCGCAGGCACGGTCACACACATACAAAAACACACGTACACACACTCACACAGATGCACACAAATGCACATATGCACGCTCACATAGATGCACACAAAGACACACTCATGCGCACACATGCAGACACGTGCACACAAAGACACACATGCAGTTGCACACAAACACACATATGCACTCACAAGCAAGCATGCACACACATGCATACACATGCACACACACACACATATGCACACTCACACATGCACACAAACATACATAAACATGCACAAGCATACGTGCACAAAACGCAAACATGAACACACACAACACATACATGCACAAACTTGTACACACATGCACACACACACACACATCCATGTACACGCACTCACATAGATGCACACACACACACATTCGCGCTCGCAAGCATGTGTGCACACACAATTGCACACACATGCACACACGTACACACACTCACACAGATGCACACAAACATACATAAACACTCACAAAGATACGCGCACAAAACACACACAGGCGCACCCACAAACACGCACAGATATGCATACACACACACACACACACACACACACACACAAATCCACGTGCACGCAATCACATAGATGCACACAGACACATTCGCACTCACAAGCGTGTATGTGCACACACAACACGCACAGAAAAACACACACGCACACACATAATCCTGGAGAATTACATATTACTGCACTTTCCTGTGTACCTGGACTTTCAGAAAGCATTTGATAAGGTCCCACACAGGAAATTATTGGACAAAATGAGGGCACATGGTATTGGGGGTAGAGTGCTGACATGGATAGAAAATTGGTTGGCAGACAGGAAACAATGAGTAGGGATTAACGGGTCCCTTTCAGAATGGCAGGCAATGACTAGTGTGGTACCGCAAGGCTCGTTGCTGGGATCGCAGTCATTTACAATATATATTAATGATTTAGTTGAAGGGATTACAAATAACATTAGCAAATTTGCAGATGACACAATGTGGAAGTGTGAACTGCGAGGAGGATGCTATGAAAATGCAGGGTGACTTGCACAGGTTGGGTGAGTGGGCAGATGCATGGCAGATGCAGTTTAATGTGGATACATGTGAGGTTATCCACTTAGGTGGCAAAAACAGGAAGGCAGATTATTATCTAAATGGTGTCAAGTTGGGAAAAGGGGCAGTACAACGGGATCTGGGGGTCTTTGTTCATCAGTCAATGAAAGTAAGCATGCAGGTACAGCAGGCAGTGAAGAAAGCGAATGGCATGTTGGCCTTCATAACAAGAGGAGTTGAGTATATGAGCAAAGAGGTCCTTCTACAGTTGTACACGGCCCCAATGAGACCTCACCTGGAGTATTGTGTGCAGTTTTGGTCTCCAAATTTGAGGAAGGACATTCGTGCTATTGAGAGAGTGCAGCGTAGGTTCACAAGGTTAATTCCCGGGATGGCAGGACTGTCAGATGCTGGGAGAATGGAACGGCTGGGCTTGTATACTCTGGAGTTTAGAAGGATAAGAGGGCATCTAATTGAAACATATAAGATGATTAAGGGTTTGGAGATGCTAGAGGCAGGAAACATGTTCCTATGTTGGTGGAGTCCAGAACCAGGGGCCACAGTTTAAGAATAAGGTGTAAGCCATTTAGAACGGAGACGAGGAAACACAGAGAGTTGTGAGTCTGTGGAATTCTCTGCCTCATATGGTGGTGGAGGCCAGTTCTCTGAAACTTTCAAGAGAGAGCTAGATAGGGCTCTTTAAGATGTCTGAGTCAGGGGATATGGGGAGCAGGCAGGAATGGGGTACTGATTGTGGATGATCAGCCATAATCACATTGAATGGCAGTGCTGGCTCAAAGGGCCGAATGGCCTACTCCTGCACCTATCATCCTATGTTTATTAATAAATCATCATCCTGGCACTCTGGCAGATATATCAGTCATAAAGGAGAGGTAGGGGAAGCAAAAGGCCAAACAAGCTCGAGGGGCTGAATAGCCTCACGCTGAGATGTGTCCCTGGCTTATTCGAGTGGCTTATTCGAGTTGGTCAAGAGGGACATTCCTGACCACTGCCCCCACAGCAATTATTACCTGCCTGACAATTTTCTCCTCCTTGTCCTTTGAACAGTCAATGGCTTGGATAGAGTGGATGTGGAGATGATGTTTCTCCTAGTGGGAGAGTCTAGGACCACAGGTCATAGCCTCAGAATTAAAGGATGTTCTTTTAGGAAGGAGACGAGGAGGATTTTCTTTAGTCAGAGGGTGGTGAATCTGTGGCCACAGAAGGCTGTGGAGGCCAAGTCAGTAGATATATTTAAAGCAGAGACATGATTCTTGATCCGTATGAGGAGAAGGCAGGACAATGGGGTAAGGAGGGAGAGATAGATCAGCCATGATTTAATGGTGGAGTAGACGTGGTGGGCCGAATGGCCTAATTCTGCTCCGATCACTTATGATCTTATGCCAGGATTTAGCTGCTACATTGGGCAGGGAGAAGAAAAATTCGAATGCACCCCTTGAAAAATTTATTTTTTTGAAGGCAGACTATTTTGCTTTCCTACGTGCCCAGGATCATGAAATGTGCACACATATATGACAATTAATCATAACTTGATGCCAAATGCTGAAATGCAAATGATAATCTGTCTGAAATATAACAGAACACTCAATAAGCCTGAAACAAGGCAGTGGAGAAATGAGAAGTGCTGGTATAAACAGGAAGGATCATGTTTTATAGGGAACCTCAGGAATGATGTCGTTTAAGAGAGAGGATAAATTCCAGTCACCGGTGAAGTCCTTGGGTGTAAATAGTCTATAAAAATGAAGTGTGTGTGAAACACTATCCATTTCAAACAAAATAAGTCGCAAAGTATTTTCTCATATGTTAAAAAAAAACTTATTTGCATAACTTTCCATTCAAGGTTAACTACGTTTCACATTTAATAACCCTAGATTTTGAACTATGACCAATGTCACAAAGGCTCATCTGGAGAGGCCCTGCAATCTCTCCTCTCCCAGTAGTCAACTGACCCCAAAAGCGATTTGGGAGACACAAAAAGCTGGAGTAACTCAGCGGGTCAGACAGCATCTCTGGAGAAAAGAAACAGATGACGTCCCGGGTCGAGACACCTCTTGGCTTCACTACGATGATAGCTGTTCTGTGTCTCAGTCCAGCAAAAAAACTCTCAGACGTGATATTCAAAGCAAGCACTTGCAAGTACTAATATACTGTAGTTCTGTTTGTAACTTTAGATTTTCCAAAGAGTATTCAGCTAGTCTGAGGAAGGGTCTCAATAGACAAAAGACAATAGGTGCAGGAGAATCGATGTCGGAGAGGGGGAGGTCCGGGGGGATGGTGAACACGCGGCAGGGATGGGGGTTGTGGCTGGAGGTGCAGGAGTTGGCCATTCGGCCCTTCGAGCCAGCACCGCCATTCTATGTGATCATGGCTGATCATCCCCAATCAGTACCCCGTTCCTGCCTTTTCCCCATATCCCCTGACTCCGTTATTTTTAAGAGCCCTATCTAGCTCTAGGTCTCGACCCAAGACGTCACCCATTCCTTCTCTCCAGAGATGCTGCCTGTCCCGCTGAGTTACTCCAGTATTTTGTGTCTATCTTTGGTGTAAACCAGCATCCGCAGTTCCTTCCTACATTTTTTTGTCAGCTACCCTTTGAAATGTAGTCACGGTTGTAGACCAAAATCAATCAGCAGGCAGTGGGGCCACCTGGCTATCATTAACAACACTGAGATTAACACTTATATCATGACTTTTTGAAACTCTTTGAATCACTTCCCTCTGGAAGGCGACTCCGGACTGTCAAGGCTGCCACAGCCAGGCATAAAAGCAGCTTTTTTTCCACGCGTAGTAGCTCTACTCAATATCCAAAAATCTGTAGCCTCCTATTGCTCAGGTATTTTATTTAATTCACATTTTTAATCAATAATGTTTTATTATTAATGTTTAATGTTTTATGTGTCATTACTAACTGTCACTGTATGTCATGTTGTCACTTGCGGGAGGAGCACCAAGGCAAATTCCTTGTATGTGAATACTTGGCCAATAAACCTATTCATTCCTTCATTCATTATTCATTCAGTCATTAATTTTAGTTCAGCATTCAACACAATTATCCCTCAGCACCTGATAAGCAAACTGGTTCCATTGGGCCTCAGCACTCCCATGTGTAACTGGCTACTGGACTTCCTCACTGACAGACCCCCCAGTCAGTGAGGGTTGGAAATAACACCTCTAACATCATCTCTCTGAGCACAGGCTCCCCTCAGGGCTGTGTCCTGAGTCCACTGCTGTTTACCCTGATGACCCACGACTGTTGCGCCAGGTTTAGTACAAACCACATCATGAAGTACGCAGATGACACAACAGTGGTGGGCCTCATCAGGGACGACAATGAGCTGGCTTACAGGGAGGAGGTGAAACAACTGGTGGACTGGTGCAATACGAACAACCTGATCCTGAATGTTGAAAAAACAAGGGAGGTCATCGTCGACTTCAGGAAAACCTGGCACAGTCCCACACCACTTCACATCATTGACAGCGATGTGGAGGTGGTCAGTAGCACTAAGTTCCTGGGGGTGCAGATCACTAACAGTCTGGCCTGGTCAAATAACATCACATCAACAGTTAAGAGAGCGCAGCAGCGGATGCACTTTCTGCGCCGGATGAGAAAAGCTCACCTCCCCCATCCCATCCTCACTACTTTCTACAGGGGCACCATAGAGAGTATTCTGACCAGCTGTATCTCTGTCTGGTTTGGGGACTGTAGAGCCTCCGACTGGAAGTCCATGCAGAGAGTGGTGAGGACAGCGGAAAAAAAATCATCGGGACTTCTCTCCCCTCAATCGGGGATATTGCGACCAAACGTTGCGTGTCTGAGGCCAGCAGTATTATAAAAGACCCCACACATCTCCATCACGGACTGTTCACTCTGCTGCTCTCGGGCTAAAGATATCGTAGCATAAGGAGCAGAACATCAAGGTTCTGCAACAGCTTCTTCCCACGAGCCATCAGACTCCTGAATGCCATGTAATGGGCTGCCACCATTGTCCATTTATCCTTTTATCCTTTTATCCCTTTTTATCCATTTTATCCTTCTGTTAATTATCGTGTTGCACAGGGAGCCAAATGCAACGGAATTTTGTTTGGAACTGCATATATCGATGTATTTCTAAATGACAATAAAGTTTGAATTTGACTTGACTTGACTTGACTAATTGATAAGTGAATGCAAGAACTTGAGGGCAATTCCTCTTCTGTGAAAAGTTTTTGTTTATTTTGGGATGGAACTGCAGATGTTGGTTTATAACGAAGATAGACACACAGTTCTGGAGTAACTCAGCGGGTCAGGCAGCATCTCTGGAAAAAAAGGATGGGTGACGTTTCATTTCAGAACCCTTCTTCAGACTTAGTTTAGTTTAGTTTAGTTTAGTTTAGTTTAGTTTAGTGCCACTCTAGAGGCTGCAGTGCCCCATGTTTCAATAATAAATTCAATAAAACCAAACTGCCCCCATAGGTTAGGTGCTCTGTAGCCACCAGCCACAGTTAAAGTATTCAGATCAAAGCCTTTCAAGAATTAAGTTCTATGGAAAAAGGAAGGTAAATAGTTATAACATTTTTCTTATAAATTGTAATTGATCGTTGGTTAATAGCTAACTTTAAATACTGATATAAAACCAAAGATTTTAAGGGACTTGAGGTGAAAGTGGGTTTTGGAATTAGATTAAAAAATCTGTTAACATTTAATTTAATGGCAAACCAGGCTTAAGTGGGCAAATTATTTACTCCACCTCTTGTTTCAAAGTCAGTTCACATTTTGTGTCACACAATAATCTATCACTGCCACTGCTATATGTCAATGCCCTTTCTGTGTTCAAGACTGCATGTAGTCTGTGGTTGGATCCGATGATCTCCAGCTCCATGGACAATGCATATTTATTGTCACATATGCAATTAAACATTACACAGTGGAATTCATTTTTCCATATATAATAATGCAGACGCCACCATGTGTGACGCCAATTAGTTTAGTTTGGAGATACAGAGGTCCACCGAGTCCGTGCCGACCAGCGATCCCCGCACATCAACACTATCCCACACACCCCAGGGGCAATTTTTTACATTTATATCAAGTCAATTAACCTGCATACCTGTACGTCTTTGGCATGTGGGGGGAAATTGAAGATCCCGGAGAAAACCCACGCAGGCCACGGGGAGAACGTACGAACTCCGTGCAGACAGCAACCAGTAGTCGGGATCGAACCCGGGTCTCCGGCGCTGCAAGCGCTGTAAGGTAGCAACTCTGCCGCTGCGCCGTCGTGCCGCATTATATTGAGTTCAGAATCGGGATTCCCACGTATTCATTCTATCGGAGCGACTCCCGATCCCCTCCGTCGCCCACGTCCCTCTTGGTCCACGAACCATCGTCACACTCTCCTCCTCGGCGGCCATCTTGTGTCCCGAGGGCAACGTCCTGCAGCCAAGGGATCGAGGAGTGAAAGAGTTACCATTGAACCATGAGTAACACCAACTTGTTTGCCTTTTACCAATCTGATCTTATGTCTCCTTATCCTAATTTCTCTGGTCATGGAGTCATACTGAGCAGAAACAGGCTCTTTGGTCCAACTTTTCTACGCCGGCCAACATGTCCCATCTACACTTGTCCCACTTGCCTGCATTTGGTCCGTATCTCTCTAAACCTGTCCTATCCTTGTACCTGTCCAATTGTTTCTTAAAGATCGTTATAAACTTTGGCGCAGTGGTAGAGTTTCTGCTCTGCAGCACTTACAGCGCAGAGACCCTGGTTCAATCCTGGTGCTGTTGGTATGATGTTTGTACATTCTCCTCGTGACCTACATGGGTTTTCTATGAGAACTTTGGTTTCCACCCACACTCCAAAGACGTACAGGGTTGTAGGTTAATTAACCATATAACAATTACATAACCATATAACCATATAACCATATAACAATTACAGCACAGAAACAGGCCTTCTCAGCCCTTCCAGTTCGTGCCGACCATTAATTTTCCCCTAGTCCCATCTACCTGCACTCAGACCATACCCCTCCATTCCCTTCCCGTCCATATACCTATCCACTTTACTTTTAAATGTTAAAATCGATCCTGCCTCCACCACTTCTGCTGGAAGATCATTCCACACAGCCACCACTCTCTGAGTAAAGAAGTTCCCCCTCATGTTACCCCTAAACTTCTGTCCCTTAATTCTCATGTCATGCCCTCTTGTTTGAATCTTCCCTACCCTCAATGGGAAAAGCTTATCCACGTCAACTCTGTCTATCCCTTTCATCATTTTAAAGACCTCAATCAAGTCCCCCCTTAACCTTCTGCGCTCCAAAGAATAAAGACCTAATAATTGGTTTGGTATAAATGTAAAAATTGTCCCGGGTGTCACTAGGATAGTGCTAATGTTCGGGGATCGCTGTTCGGCGTGGACTCGGTGGGCTGAAGGGCCTGTTCCCGCACTGTATTGCTAAACTAAACTATACTCTTGCGTTTCCTTGTGACTCAGACCTCTGACCCCCTGCACCATCCTTACATTTCTGGGTACTACCTGCAGGATGTACAGAGAACTTGAACATTTCAGGTGACAGGAACTAAAGCTAATATTCAAGCTAAACACAAAATGTTGGAGGAATACATCAGATCAGGCGACATCTACGGCGGAAATGGACGAACGATGTTTCAGGTCACGACCCTCCTTCAGACTGATAGTCGTAGGGGGCGAGAGCTGGAAAAGAGAGGTTGGCAGCCGTATAAAGCCTGGCGGGTTTGTCTTGTCATTTGTCTGCTCTCATTATTGCAGATGCTGCTTTAAACTGAAGATAGACACAAAATGCTGGAGCAACTCAGCGGGACAGGCAGCATCTCTGGAGAGAAGGACTGGGTGACGTTTTGGATCGAAAACTTTCTTCAGACTGTGTGACTATTTGTTCACTTTTGTGAGATGGTTTAGGTTTCGGTTTATTAATGTCACGTGTACCGAAGTACAGTGAAATAATTTATTCGCCTGCCATCCAACCACGGCAGATAATACTATACATAAATACAACCAAATCAAACTTACGTGGAATCTTATAACTTTGAATAAAGTCAACTCTGACTCTACTAAACACCAAGAAATACAGTCCTGAACTACTATCTGCCTCTTTGTTGTCACACAGACTACTTTTGATCGGACTTTACTGGCATTACCTTGCACTAAACGTTATTCCCTCATCATGTTTCAACAGCTAAGTTACAGAGATAGGTTAAATAAGTTAGGTCTTTATTCTCTGGAGCGCAGAAGGTTAAGGGGGGACTTGGTAGAGGTCTTTAAAATGATGAGAGGGATAGACAGAGTTAATGTGGACAAGCTTTTCCCTTTGAGAATAGGGAGGATTCAAACACGAGGACATGACTTTAGAATTAAGGGACAGAGGTTTAGGGGTAACATGAGGGGGAACTTCTTTACTCAGAGAGTGGTAGCGGTGTGGAATGAGCTTCCAGTGGAAGTGGTGGCGGCAGGTTCGTTGGTATCATTTAAAAATAAATTGGATAGGCATATGGATGAGAAGGGTATGGAGGGTTATGGTATGAGTGCAGGCAGGTGGGACTAAGGGAAAAAAGTTGTTCGGCACGGACTTGAAGGGCCGAGGTGGCCTGTTTCCGTGCTGTAATTGTTATATGGTTATATGGTTATATGTATCTGTACACTATGAATGGATCGATTGTGATCACGTATTATCTTTCCGATGACTGGTTAGCACGCAACAAGAGCAACATAAGCTTTTCACTGTACCTCGGTACACGTGACAGTAAACTGAACTGAACTGAACTGAACAGCTTAGTCCCCCTTGCAGAATTTTGCATGAATGTAAAATTCGCCCATTCTGCCACAAGTGAAAATCGCTGACTGAAAAATACATTTTAGTTCAATAGGCAATAGACAATGGACAATAGATGCGGGAGTAGACCATTCGGCCCTTCGAGCCAGCACCGCCATTAACTGTGATCATGGCTGATGATCCACAATCAGTACCCCCATCATGCCTTCTCCCCATATTCCTTGACTCTGCTATCTTTAAGAGCTCTATCTAAAGGGGCTGTCCCGTGGGCGACCTAATTGGCGAGTTTAGAAGAGTTTAAAAAAATGACATGTCGAAGACCTCCTTCGACCTCTTTTGACTATGTTGAAGACCAGCTTCGATTAGATATGACTAGCTACGACTAACTTCGGGAAAATTGGACACCGAACAGTGGAGAGTGAAGACGACCTCCTTCGACCTCCCCTTGACTATGATGAAGACTATCTATGACTACCTTCCACTACCTTCGACTATCTACGACTACCCTCAATTACGTACGACTAACATGCCGACCTACTACGACCTACTACGACTAAACCTACGAGTAAAAAAAGTAATGATTTTTTCCATGGCGACCTTTTTTTCGCAGGCATTTTTTTAACATATTGAAAAAAACGCCGCGACCTAGCTGAGGCCTCGAGTAGGCGGAGACCACTCTCGAGCATGAAGGAGAGTTACGAAGACCTCCTACGACCTTGTGTCGACCATGCTGCGAGTATGAGTCGCCAGAACTCGCGAATTAGGTCGCCCAAGTACGACAGGCCCTTAACGCTTGAAAACATCCAGAGAATTGGCTTCCGCTGCCTTCTGAGATAGGGAATTCCACAGATTCACAACCCTCTGTGTGAAAAGGTTTTTTCTCATCTCCGTTCCAAATGGCCTACCCCTTATTCTTAAACTGGGGCCTCTGGTTCCGGACTCTCCCAACATCAGGAACATGTTTCCTGCCTCTAGTGTGTCCAACCCCTTAGCATGTTCAGTTTATTGTCACGTGTACCGAGGTACAGTGAAAAGCTTTTGTTGCGTGCTAACCAGTCAGCAGAAAGACAATACATGATTACAATTGAGCCATTCACAAGTACAGGTACTTCATAATAGAAGAACGTTTAATGCAAGATAAAGCCCGTAAGGTCTGACCAACGATTGTCCAAGGGTAGACAGCAATTCAGGACTGTGTAGGAATGATCTGCGGATGCTGGTTTAAACCGAAGATAGACGCAAAAAGCAGGACTGACTCAGCGGGACAGGCAGCGTCTCTGGAGAGAAGGAATGGGTGACCTTTCGGGTTGAGACCCTCCTTCAGACTGATGTCAGGGGAGTGGGCGGTACATAGACAAGGAAGTGTTCAAGGAAGTGTAGGGTGTGAAAACAGGACCAAGGTACTGGAGATCGAGGAAAATGTTGCATAGATTCATTGTTAGTTGGGGAAAGGTAGCACCAAAGCAAACAGAGATAAAATGTTCCAGGTGTCAACTGCTCTACATCGGTGAGACCAAGTGCAGGCTTGGCGATCGCTTCGCACAACAGCTCCACTCAGTTCGCAATAACCAACCTGATCTCCCGGTGGCTCAGCACTTCAACTCCCCCTCCCATTCTGAATCCGACCTTTCTGTCCGGGGCCTCCTCCATGGCCAGAGTGAGTCCCACCACAAACGGGAGGAGCAGCACCTCGTATTTTGCTTGGGTAGTTTACACCCCAGCGGTATGAACATTGACTTCTCCAATTTCAGGTAGTTCTTGCTTTCTCCCTCCTTCCCCTCCCCTTCCCAGCTCTCCCACAGCCCACTGTCTCCACCTCTTCCTTTCTTCTTCCCGCCCCCCCCCACCCCTCCACCCCCACATCAGTCTGAAGAAAGGTCTCGTCCCGAAACGTCACCTATTCCTTTGCCTCACCCGCTGAGTTTCTCCACCATTTTTGTCTACCTTCGATTTTTCCAGCATCTGCAGTTCTTTCTTAAACAGAGATAAAATGGTCAGACAGAGGCAGTCTGAAGAAGGGTCTCGACCGGAAAGGTCACCCAGTGGCTCAGGACTATTGTCCAGTTGTGTTCTCTAGTTTTGCTGCTCCAGCAACAGGAGCTATGCCTCTTTGATATTACTGTGCCGCTGGTACTTGCATATTTGCCCTTTAAACCAGCAGTGTGGCTTAATCGAGGCACGGCTGTGTTTTCTCATGAACTTTGGTGCTCATAACTATTTGCAGGTCGACAGCAGCATCGCAATAATGTAATCAGGTCTGACAACACCCAGCGTAATATCAGTTGACTGGAAAATCAGCGTACACTGCTTGTCACTGTAATTGAGAAGGGATGAGATTGCTCTAAATGACTGATATACCAGCAGTGGAATTCTACTCTGATAATTCACAACCCTGCTGTATGTGGGGAACATTAGCAACACTTTGCAAATTTAGCTTAGTTTAGTTTAGAGATACATCACGGAAACAGGCCCTTCGTCCCACGGGATCCGCGCCGACCAGCGATCCCCGCGCATTAACACTATCCTACCCACACTAGGGACAATTTTTACATTTTTACGTGTTTGAAGTGTGGGATGAAACCGAAGGTCTTGGGGGGGAAAACCCACGCAGGTCACGGGGAGAACGTACAAACTCCGTACAGACAGCACCCGTAGTTGGGATCGAACCCGGGTCTCCGGTGCTGCAAGCGCTGTAAGGCAGCAACTCTACTGCTGCGCCCCCAATGACATGACAATTTCCAATGCCCGAAGTCTAAACATAAGCCAGCTAAACGGGATGATTCAATATATGTATCCTGCTAACATGAAATAAGATACAAAATCAATGATCAGAGGTATAGATAGAATAATGTAGTTTTTAGTTTTAGTTTTGTTTGGAGATGCAGTGCGGAAAGAGGCCCTTCAGCCCACCACGTCCGTGCCGACCAGTGACTCTCCCCACACTAACACTGTCCTACACACACTCGGGACAATTTACAATTATACCAGGCCAATTAGCCTACAACATTTGTTGTCTTTGTAGTGTAGGAGGAAACTGGAGGACCCAGAGAAAACCCACGCTGGTCATAAGGAATAGGACTGGAATTAGGCCATTTGACCCAACAAGTCTACTCCATCATTCAATCATGGCTGATCTATCTCACCCTCCTAATCCCATTCTCCTGCCTTCTCCTCATAACCTCTGTCACCTGTACTCTATCTATCTATCTATCTATCTATCTATCTATCTATCTATCTATCTCTATCTATCTCTATCTATCTCTATCTATCTCTATCTATCTCTATCTCTATCTCTATCTCTATCTCTATCTCTATCTCTATCTCTATCTCTATCTCTATCTCTATCTCTATCTCTATCTCTCTCTCTCTCTCTCTCTCTCTCTCTCTCTCTCTCTCTCTCTCTCTCTCTCTCTCTATCTCTATCTATCTCTCTCTATCTATCTCTCTCTATCTATCTCTCTCTATCTATCTCTCTCTATCTCTCTCTCTCTCTATCTATCTCTCTATCTATCTCTCTATCTATCTCTCTATCTATCTCTCTATCTATCTCTCTATCTATCCCTTACAAAATATCCACTGACGGCCTCCACAGCCTTCTGTGGCAAAGAATTCCACCATTCTCTGACTAAAGAAATGTCTCCTCTTCTCTTTCCTAAAAGAACATCCTTTAATTCTGAGGCTACTACCTCAAGTTCTACACTCTCCCACTAATGGAAACATTGGTGGTCACGGGGTGAACGTACAAACTCCGCACAGTCAGCACCTGTAGTCAGGATCGAACCCGGGTCTCTGGCGCTCTGAGGCTCTGGTAGCTCTACCGCTGCGCCACCCCCTGTCTGAGTCAGAACCTTTATCCTATGTTAAATACTGGTGGGCATAGCTTTAAGGTCAGTGGGGCAACGTTTAAAATAAATATATGAGACCAGTTTTATTTCTACAGGGATTGGTGGGTGCCTGGAATGTGCTGTCAGGGCTGGAGATGGAAGCAGGTGTGACAGTGGTGTCAAAGAGACGTGTTGACAGCACACAAGCAGGCAGGAAATGGAATGATATTGATCATGTGCGGCAGATAGGACTAGTATATTTTGGCATCACGTTCTGCACAGACGCTAGGAGGGAGAAATGGTTAGGAGGGAGAGATAGATCAGCCATGATTGAATGGTGCAGTGAACTTGATGGGCTGAATGGTCTTATTCTGCTCCTATCATTTATGATCTTATGACATTGTGGGCTGAAGGGCCTGTTCCTGTGCTGTACTGTTTGATGCCCTATGTTCCATCCGATGGAGATTTCGTTATGTCATAAGTTCATCGGAGCAGAATGAGACCATTCGGCCGATCAAGTCTATTCCACCATCAAATCGTGGCTGATCTATCTCTCCCTCTCAACCCCATTCTCCTGCCTTCTCCAATAACCTCTGACACCCGTACTAATCAAGAATCTATCTATCTATCCCTGCCTTAAAAATATCTATTGACTTGGCCTCCTCAGCCGTCTGTGGAAACTTGGGGAGTAACGTTTTTAAGAAAGGGTGGTGGGCATATGGAACGAGCTGCTGGAAGAGGTGGTTGAGGTAGGTACTATTGCAATGTTTAATAAACATTTACACAGGATAGAATCGATTCAGAGGGATTGGGCCAAACACAGGCAGATGGACAAGTATAGATGGGATATGTTGGTCAATGTGGGCAAATTTGGCAGAGGGGCCTGTTTCCACGTTTTATGACTAAGACTCTATTACATCTTTCACCCCTTCACCTTCTGTCGTACTAACATCTTTGCAACCCCTTTGACAGTTTTGGTGCCCTGAAGTGGACTCATTACCTCAGATGAAGATAGACACAAGAAGCTGGAGTAACTCAACGGGACAGGCATCATCTCTGGAATGTGTGACCTTTCGGGTCGAGGCCCTACTTTCTTCTGAAATGTCACCCATTCCTTCTCTCCAGAGATGCTGCCTGTCTTGCTGAGTTGTTCCAGATTTTTGTGTGTAGAAACATAGAAACATAGAAAATAGGTGCAGGAAGAGGCCTTTCGGCCCTTCGAGCCAACACCGCCATTCATTGTGATCATGGCTGATCGTTCCCTATCAATAACCTGTGCCTGGCTTCTCCCCATATCCCTTGACTCCACTAGTCCCTAGAGCTCTATCTAACTCTCTCTTAAATCCATCCAGTGACTTGGCCTCCACTGCCCTCTGTGGCAGGGAATTCCATAAAGTCACAACTCTCTGGGTGATTCCATAAATTCACAACTTTCTGGGTGAAATTCACAAATCTCTGTGTGAAATTCAGAACTCTCTGGGTGAATACTCTCTCAACAAAATAGAGAGAGTACAGAGGAGATTTACTAGAATGTTTCCTGGGTTCCAACAACTAAGTACAGAGAAAGGTTGAACAAGTTGGGTCTTTATTCTTTGGAGCGCAGAAGGTTAAGGGGGGACTTGATTGAGGTCTTTAAAATGATGAAAGGGATAGACAGAGTTGACGTGGATAAGTTTTTCCCATTGAGGGTAGGGAAGATTCAAACAAGAGGGCATGACATGAGAATTAAGGAACAGACGTTTAGGGGTAACATGAGGGGGAACTTCTTTACTCAGAGAGTGGTGGCTGTGTGGAATGAGCTCCCAGCAGAAGTGGTGGAGGCAGGATCGATTTTACCATTTAAAAGTGGATAGGTATATGGACGGGAAGGGAATGGAGGGGTATGGTCTGAGTGCAGGTAGATGGGACTAGGGGGAAATAAATGTTCGGCACGGACTGGAAGGGCCGAGAGGGCCTGTTTCTGTGCTGTAATTGTTATATGGTGTTATATGGTTATATGGTTAAATTCATAACTCTCTGGGTGAAATTCACTACACACAGGGTATCTCTCGAGGGTATCTCTGGTTATCTTCGGTTTAAACCAGTATCTGCATGTCCTGCTTACTCATCACCTCAGCCGATCATCTTCTTTCCATCGCCGTTCCATCAGCAAGGCATAGACTTGACACTCTCAAGAAGTTCCACGGTTTTGACCGTGAGCTGAACTTGCAAATAATCCCTCCACTACATGAATAATCAGAGGCTATAAACAAGTGATTCTTCACAGCAGGGGTTACAGCTGGGGTTTTAGGAGAAGCAGGCAAAGAGAATATTTCTTTGTGCACCATCTTTGCAGCTGTGGCTTATCTCCACGTTTCTGTGCTTGACATTTTCTGGTAAATTTCAGTTTGTGACACTCAAAATATCTTATTGAATCATTACTTTTGCCAGATAAAACTCTGGTATTAATTTAGTGTCATTCAGACAGTGACAATGCTTGTGAAATTAGTGATGGAGCTGAAATTAATAGAGGATCACACACCTTATTGTGCACTTCATCCATATTACACACGTTTGCTTACACCTTTATCTAGTCTTGGGTTAGTCTTGGGTTGGAAACATAGAAACATAGAAAATAGGTGCAGGAGGTGGCCATTCGACCTTTCGAATCAGCACCGCCATTCATTGTGATCATGACTGATCGTCCCCAATCAATAACCCGTGCCTGCCTTCTCCCCATATCCCTTGATTGCACTAGCCCCTAGAGCTCTACCTAACTTAATCTTGAGGGGCAGCACAGTGGCGCAGCATTAGAGTTGCTGCCTGTTACAACTTCCGAAGGCAGGTTCCTCAGAGTCGTGTAACAAATCAAAACCAGGGTCAAGTTTAAGATTAAAAAAGTATTTAATTTTGTTTAACGAAGACAAAACCCGAACCTGATTTAAACAACACGGTCAGGGACCAGAATCGGCTAACAAATAAGTATAAGTGTGCTCCAGCCAGCCTCTCAATGGGCCGTCGGACTGAAGACTAATCCTGCCTATATAGACATAACCCTGCAACCAAAATACCTGAAAACTCTCAGGTCATCCCTTCCATCCCAATACAACATTAATTTGCAAATATAGGCGACAAATATACAAAGTGCTGTGCCATGCGGCCAGGCCTCCTGCAGCTCAGACCGGCAGCCTCTTCCTTCAGGGATCTGGCACGAAGAGAGAGAATTCTGGGAGCTTCCGCCTTTTAAGCTACCGATGAGTCCGGTCACCTCCCAGCATCGGGGCCTGTACTCAGGAGAGAAAACAGACAGTTAAGTACATAGCATTCACCGGGGGGGGGGGGGGGGGGGGGGGGAAGTACCTAACACTGCCTTACAGCGCCAGAAACCCGGGTTCGATCCTGACTACGGGTGCTGTCTGTACGGAGTTTGTACATTCTAAATAACAAAACTAGTCACTCATGAGCTAAGTGATAGAAGCAGACATCAATCTAATCCCCAAGTAGAGGCGTCACTTAGATCACTCAGCTCTGTACCTCATCAACGTCCCGGTCCGAGCATGGACCAAAGAACTTAACTTCATGGACGAGGTGAGAGCGACTGCCCTTGACATCAAGGCACCGTGTTTTTTTGCGGAGATACAGTACGGAAACAGGCCCTTTAGCCCACCGAGTCAATGCCAACCAGTGATCCCCGCATATTAACACTATCCTACACACACCAGGAACAATTTTACACCTACACCAAGCCAATTAACCTACAAACCTGTACGTCTTTGGAGGGTGGGAGGAAACGGAAGATCTCGGAGAAAACCCATATGGTCACGGGGTGAACGTACAAACTCCGTACAGACAGCACCCGTAGTTGGGATCGGACCTGGGTCTTGGGCGCTGCAAGCGCTGTGAGGCAGCAACTCTACCGCTGCACCACCGTGCCGCTCTATCTGACTGCGTGTGGCATCACGGAACCCTGGTATTGTTCATAAAACCATGGGTGGAATAGATAGGGTGAATGCACAGAGTCTTTTATTCAGGGTGGCGGAATTAGACACCAGAGGACATAGGTTTTAGGAGAGAGGGGCAAGATTTAATAGGAACCTGAGGGACAGCCTTTTCACTCCGAGGGTGGTGGGTTTATGGAAAGAGCTGCCAGAGGAGATAGTTGACGCAGGAACTATAACAACATTTAAAAGACACTTGGGCTGATACATGGATAGGAACAGTTTGCAGGGATATGGGACAAACGCGGGAAAATGGGACTATCTTAACCATATAACAACCATATAACAATTACAGCACGGAAACAGGCCTCCTCGGCCCTTCCAGTCGGTGCCGACCATTTATTTTCCCCTAGTCCCATCTACCTGCACTCAGACCATACCCCTCCATTCCCTACCCGTCCATATACCTATCCACTTTACTTTTAAATGTTAAAATCGATCCTGCCTCCACCACTTCTGCTGGAAGATCATTCCACACAGCCACCACTCTCTGAGTAAAGACGTTCCCCCTCATGTTATCCCTAAACGTCTGTCCTTCAATTTTCATGTCATGCCCTCTTGTTTGAATCTTCCCTACCCTCAATGGGAAAAGCTTATCCACGTCAACTCTGTCTATCCCTTTCATCATTTTAAAGACTTCAATCAAGTCCCCCCTTAACCTTCTGCGCTCCAAAGAATAAAGACCTAACTTGTTCAACCTTTCTCTGTAACTTAGTTGCTGGAACCCAGGCACCCATTCTTGTAAATCTCCTCTGTACTCTCTCTATTTTGTTGACATCCTTCCTATAATTAGGCGACCAAAATTGTACACCATACTCCAGAATTGGTCTTACTTACCAATCTTAGATGGGGCATGACTAGCTATGATTGGTCAACATGGATGAGTTGGGCTGAAGGGCCTGTTTCTGTGCGGTATGGCTCTCTAACTCGTAAACTGTTCATAAATTATACAAGCAGAATTAGGCTAATCTGCCTATAAATGTCTACTCCGCTATTCAATCATAGAAACATAGAAACATAGAAAATAGGTGCAGGAGTAGGCCATTCGGCCCTTCGAGCCTGCACCGCCATTCAATGTGATCATGGCTGATCATCCAACTCAGTATCCCGTACCTGCCTTCTCTCCATACCCCCTGATCCCTTTAGCCACAAGTGCCACATCTAACGCCCTCTTAAATATAGCCAATGAACTGGCCTCAACTACCTTCTGTGGCAGAGAATTCCAGAGACTCACCACTCTCTGTGTAAAGAATGTTTTCCTCATTTCGGTCCTAAAGGAATTCCCCCTTATCCTTAGACTGTGACCCCTTGTTCTGGACTCCCCCAACATCGGGAACAATCTTCCAGCATCTAGCTTGTCCAACCCCTTAAGAATTTTGTAGGTTTCTATAAGATCCCCCCTCAATCTTCTAAATTCCATCGAGTACAAACCGAGTCTATCCAATCTTTCCTCATATGAAAGTCCTGACATCCCAGGAATCAGTCTGGTGAATCTTCTCTGTACCCCCTCTATGGCAAGGATGTCTTTCCTCAGATTTGGAGACCAAAACTGTACGCAGTACTCCAGGTGTGGCCTCACCAAAACCCTGTACAACTGCAGTAGAACCTCCCTGCTCCTATACTCAAATCCTTTCGCTATGAATGCTAACATACCATTTGCTTTCTTCACTGCCTGCTGCACCTGCATGCCTACTTTCAATGACTGGTGTACCATGACACCCAGGTCTCGTTGCATCTCCCCCTCACCTAATCTGCCACCATTCAGATAATAGTCTACCCTCATGTTTTTGCCACCAAAGTGGATAACCTCACATTTATCCACATTGTACTGCATCTGCCATGCATCTGCCCATTCACTCAGCCTATCCAAATCACCCTGCAGCCGCCAAGCATCCTCCTCACACCTAACTATACCCCCCAGCTTGGTATCATCTGCAAATTTGGAGATGTTGCATTGAATTCCCTCGTCCAAATCATTAATATATATTGTAAATAGCTGGGGTCCCAGCACTGAGCCTTGCGGCACCCCACTAGTCACTGCCTGCCATTCTGAAAAGGACCCGTTTACTCCTACCCTTTGCCTCCTGTCTGCTAGCCAGTTCTCTATCCACATCAATACTGAACCCCCAATACCGTGTGCTTTAAGTTTGTATGCTAATCTCTTATGCGGGACCTTGTCGAAAGCCTTCTGAAAGTCTAGATATAACACATCCACTGGTTCTCCCTTATCCACTCTACTAGTTACATCCTCGAAAAATTCTATCAGATTTGTCAGACATGATTTACCTTTCGTAAATCCATGCTGACTTTGTCCAATGATTTCACCACTTTCCAAATGCGCTGCTATCCCATCTTTAATAACTGACTCTAGCAGTTTCCCCACTACCGATGTTAGACTAACTGGTCTGTAATTCCCCGCTTTCTCTCTCCCTCCTTTTTTAAAAAGTGGGGTTACATTAGCTACCCTCCAATCCTCAGGAACTACTCCAGAATCTAAGGAATTTTGAAAAATTATCACTAATGCATCCACTATTTCTGTGGCTACCTCCTTGAGTACTCTGGGATGCAGACTATCTGGCCCTGGGGATTTATCGGCCTTCAATCCGTTCAATTTACCCAACACCACCTCCCGGCTAACCTGGATTTCACTCAGTTCCTCCATCTTATTTGACCCCCGTTCCACTGCTATTTCCGGCAGATTATTTATGTCTTCCTTAGTGAAGACAGAACCAAAGTAGTTATTCAATTGGTCTGCCATGTCCTTGTTCCCCATGATCAATTCACCTGTTTCTGACTGCAAGGGACCAACATTTGTTTTAACTAGTCTCTTTCTCTTTACATATCTATAAAAACTTTTGCAGTCAGTTTTTATGTTCCCTGCCAGTTTCCTTTCATAATCTATTTTCCCTTTCCTAATTAAGCCCTTTGTCCTCCTCTGCTGGATTCTGAATTTCTCCCAGTCCTCCGGTAGGCTGCTTTTTCTGGCAAATTTGTATGCCTCATCTTTTGTTTTTATACTATCCCTGATTTCCCTTGTTATCCATGGATGCACCACCTTCCCCGATTTATTCTTTTGCCAAACTGGTATTAACAACTTTTGTACTTCATCCATGCAGTCTTTAAATACCTTCCATTGCACATCCACTGTCAACCCTTTAAGAATCACCTGCCAGTCTATCTTGGCCAATTCACATCTCATACCTTCAAAGTTACCTTTGTTCAAGTTCAGAACCCTTGTTTCTGACTTAATTTTGTCACTCTCCATCCTAATGAAGAACTCAACCATATTATGGTCACTCTTGCCCAAGGGGCCACGCACAACAAGACTGCTAACTAACCCTTCCTCATTACTCAATACCCAGTCTAGAATAGCCTGCTCTCTCGTTGGTTCCTCCACATGTTGGTTGAGAAAACTATCCCGCATACATTCCAGGAAATCCTCTTCCTCAGCACCCCTGCCAATTTGATTCACCCAATCTACATGCAGATTGAAGTCACCCATTATAACCGTGTTACCCTTGTTGCACGCATTTCTAATTTCCTGTTTGATGCCATCCCCAACTCCAATACTACTGTTAGGTGGCCTGTACACAGTTCCCACTAGCGTTTTCTGCCCCTTAGAGTTTCGCAGCTCTACCCATATCGATTCCACATCCTCCACGCTAATGTCCTTCCTTTCTATTGCATTAATCTCCTCTCTCACCAGCAACGCTACCCCACCTCCTTTTCCTTTTCGTCTATCCCTCCTGAATATTGAATATCCCTGGCTGATCGTGGCTGATCTATCTCTCCCTCTCAACCCAATTCTCCTGCCTTCTTCCCAGAACCCCTGACACCCGTTTTAATCCAGAATCTGCCGATCTCCGCCATTAGAATATCCATTGACTTGGCCTCCACAGCCTTCAGTGGCAATCAATTGAATTGATTAGAATTAAATACTTTATTGCCACCTGTGAGGAGTCACAGTGAAATTCTTTGCTTGCATACCCGAGGTATACAAATAGTCGCCACATAAAGGGCGCTGACTGAGTTACAAAGTGTCCCGCGCCAGGTCCTCCTTTGTTCTCCTCCCCCCCACAGTGATCCCCACATGCCGGTTCCTCCATTGTTCTTCCCCCTCCCCCATGGCTGTCCTGCCACGCCGGGTCCTCCTTTGTTTCTGGTGGCGCAACATCCAGTTCCGTTCAACATAGGCCCCTGCCGCAGGGCTCCGCCATCTCCCGTGCGTGTTCCGCCGCCTCCGTTCTCGTCCAGTCTCTTCCGTGCCCTCCCAGCTTTCCGAAGGAGCCCAATGACCTCTCGGCGGGTTTGGCCGTCCGGCGAGCCTTCGGGGCCAACCGGGATGAATCGAGACCGCAGTGACCCGATAAAGGCTTCTGGCCGTGTTCCCGGGCCACAAGCTTCAGTGTGGCGGGAAGCCTTCTGCTGGCTCGGCGGGAAGAATTCCACGGATTCAAACAATCTGTCTGAAGAAATTCCTCTCATCTCCTTCCTAAAGGCACGTCCTTCTATTCTGAGGCTCTGACCACTGGTCCTGGGCTCTGCCACCAGTGGAAACACCCTTTCCACATCCACTCTATACATGCATTTCACTATTTGGTAGTTTTTTTTAATTTAATGTCCCCTCTCATCTACTCAAAATGTCAGAATCTGCAGGTTCTCGTGTCTGTGGTGCATTGTTTTGCTTTTATTACTGTTGAGATTAGATTTTGGAAAGCCCTATCCTGTAACCTAGTAAGAATACCTTCACCCGAAGCTCAGCAGTGGCTTAATAAGGTGGTTCGCCGATACTTTCTGATGGGTAATTAAGCATGGGCCATAAATGCTGGCCTTTTCAGTGACATGCAAGCTCAGCAAAATTGTTTTATTTTTAGAAAGTAAGCGCAAACACACACTAAGGTCGAATGCTTATACTAAGCCTTCAAATAGGTTTCTCTTGGAATTCTTAACAATATATAACCATATAACCATATAACAATTACAGCACGGAAACAGGCCTTCTCGACCCTTCCAGTCCGTGCCGACCATTTCTTTTCCCCTAGTCCCATCTACCTGCACTCAGACCATACCCCTCCATTCCTTTCCCGTCCATATACCTATCCACTTTACTTTTAAATGTTAAAATCGATCCTGCCTCCACCACTTCTGCAGGAAGATCATTCCACACAGCCACCACTCTCTGAGTAAAGAAGTTCCCCCTCATGTTACCCCTAAACTTCTGTCCCTTAATTCTCATGTCATGCCCTCGTTTCAATCTTCCCTACCCTCAATGGGAAAAGCTTATCCACGCCAACTCTGTCTATCCCTTTCATCATATTAAAGACCTCAATCAAGTCCCCCCTTAACCTTCTGCGCTCCAAAGAATAAAGACCCAACTTGTTCAACCTTTCTCTGTAACTTAGTTGCTGGAACCCAGGCAAAATTCTAGTAAATCTCCTCTGTACTCTCTCTATTTTGTTGACATCCTTCCTATAATTAAGCGACCAAAATTGTACAAGCTGATGATAGACGAAAAATGATGGAGAAGGGATGGGTGACGTTTCGGGTCGAGACCCTTCTTCAGACTCGAGACGTCACCATTCCTTCTCTCCAGAGTTGCTGCCTGTTCCGCTGAGTTACTCCCGCATTTTGTGGTCTACCTTCGATTTAAACCAGAATCTACAATTCTTTCCCACATATATTCAATCTGAGTTCAGTTTGGTTAGTTTAGAGATACGACCCTTCGGCCCACCCAGTCCGCGACGATCAGCAGTCGCCCCATACACGAGTACGAACACTAGGGTAAATTTACGATCTTTACCAAAGCTAATTAACCTGTAAACCTGTATGTCTTTGGAGTGTGGGAGGAAACCGGAGCACCCGAGGAAAACCCACGCGGTCATGGGGAGAACGTACAAACTCCGTACAGACAGCGCCCATAGTCAGGATCGAACCTGGGCCTCTGGCGCTTGAAGGCAGCGATTCTACTGCTGTGCCACTGTGCCGGCCCACTGTACCATCGTGCTGCCCCTCAAGTTATTGTGTTATGCAAAGATTTAGATAGCTGTTGTGCTTTTTAATTTGCTTCAAGCCTCTGTTTAATGTATTTTTTACAAGATTAGAAAAATATTTTATTTACAGAGTAATTAATCTCTCTCAGTGCTGGGAGATAAAATTTAATTTCAGTTTATTAAGAGTTAACCAGACCAGAGTATGTAGCTGTAATTTAATCCACATTATAAATTACTGGTGTTTATGACATATTCGCCGATGAAAATATATTCCATCTTCTTAGCTGTCCATAGCCTTGAAATTTCACGCTTTGTTTATAGTTTCCGTTTTAGAGATACAGCGTAGAAACAGGCTCTTCGGCCCACCGAGTCGGCGCCAATCAGTGAACTCTGGTCTCTGGTGCTGTAAGGCAGCAACTCTACCGCTGCGCCATTGTGTCACCCTTGTTATTGAATAATCTTCATCATATTTTCAGATCTTTTCAGCCTGTTCTGCCCCATTATTTGGTGGCTTTGGAGAGGGATACAGAAGAGGTTTACCGGAATCCTGCCCGGATTATAGGGAGTACCTGAAAGGAGAGTGTAGGAAAGAATTGCAGATGCTGGATTAAATCGAAGGTAGGCACAAAATACTGGAGTAACTCAGCGGGTCAGGCAGCATCCCTGGAGAGAAGGAATGGGTGACGTTTCGGATCGAGACCCTTCTTCAGACTGATGTCAGGGGAGTCGGCGGTACAGAGATAAAATGTAGTCAGAGACAGTAAGACTGGTGGGTGAAATGGGAAGTGGGAGGGGATGGAGAGAGAAGGAAAGCAAGGGTTACTTGAAGTTAGAGAAGTCAATGTTCTAAATGCTGGGGTGTAAGCTGCCCAAGCGAAATATGAGGTGCTGTTCATAGAAACATAGAAACATAGAAACATAGAAAAATAGGTGCAGGAGTAGGCCATTCGGCCCTTCGAGCCTGCACTGCCATTCAATGTGATCATGGCTGATCATCCAACTCAGTATCCCGTACCTGCCTTCTCTCCATACCCCCTGATCCCTTTAGCCACAAGTGCCACATCTAACGCCCTCTTAAATATAGCCAATGAACTGGCCTCAACTACCTTCTGTGGCAGAGAATTCCAGAGACTCACCACTCACTGTGTAAAGAATGTTTTCCTCATCTCGGTCCTAAAGGAATTCCCCCTTATCCTTAGACTGTGACCCCTTGTTCTGGACTCCCCCAACATCGGGAACAATCTTCCAGCATCTAGCTTGTCCAACCCCTTAAGAATTTTGTAAATTTCTATAAGATCCCCCCTCAATCTTCTAAATTCCAGCGAGTACAAGCCGAGTTCCTCCAATTTGCACTGGGCCTCACTGTGACAATGGAGGAGGCCCAGGACGGAAAGGCCTAAAAGGAGAGGTTGGGCAAAGTAGTAGAAGTGTGCACTGGGGTCTGATAGAGACAAGGGGGAGGGGATGTGGGATGTGGGGTAGAATTGCAGGGCCAAACCATGAACCTGAGTAGTGGTTTCCCTCAGTGTGGATCTTTTGGAAATCTGAGGCTCTTATCAACCTGTGGCGGAGCGGTAGAGTTGCTGCCTTACAGCGCCAATAGACCTGGGTTCAATCCTGACTATGGGTGCTGTCTGTGCGGAGTTTGTATGTTCTCACCGCGATCGCCTGGCTTTTCTCCAAAATCTTCAGTTTCCTCAGTCCAAGGACGCACAGATTTGTGGGTTAGTTTGCTTGGTACAAGTGTAAATTGTCCCTGGAGTGTGTCGGGTGTTGTTAAAGTGCGGGGATCGCTGGTCGGTGCGGACTCGATGGGCCGAAGGGCCTGTTTAACCCTAAACTAAACTGAGATAAAATTTCCCCACGCGTTTCTAATGTTTTAGATAAGGTTATTTAGTCCGTTTTTCGTTGGAAAATTCTACAATTTCAAAGGAAATCGAGATGATTAGAATTTTTTTTTCTCCTCATAATTGCAAATATGTGGAACTGATTTCCATGAAAGGTAATTAATCTTGTCTCGAGAGTTGGCCAAACGTTTGGCGAGGAGTAGTTTCAGACGCAATTTGCAGCAAAGTTAAGGAGGAAAAACTGAAGGGAAATGAAATTATATACAAGGATATTTCAAAAGTACACCATGTGCAGCAGGGTGTTTAATTTGTAAAGCAAAATATGTTTAAAAAATCCGTGGGTATGTTGGTTCAATCAAAAACAATTACTTAGTCTCCAAGAAAGATTATGGGCTTCAAAATGATTTCAAACAAAATTATGTTGTCAAACACACAAAGACATCAGTCAGAATTCTTCCCGTTTTAAATACTGAAAGAAAATCATTGTTGGCTTGCTGTTGTGCAGTAAAAATCCACCGAAACCAGGCTGTTAATAAACTCCAGCATTTGTCTTTCCATATACACGAGTAAAAATATTCCACTTAGATTATGTGCTGTTTATATAAAACATGTTTCATGTGTTAAACAGGCCCAACCTGCAAAAACCTGTGGGCCACCGGTCCTGATTATCACCTGGAAGATATTAACCTGGAAGATAACCATCGAAAATGCAGATTAATTCATCCAAGAGTTTTTTTTCAAAGTTACACTGCCGCTAGTATGGGTGTTGTAGGCTAAAGGGACTGGTTTTCAGAGGGCTAGTATGGACATTGTGGGCCAAATGGATTAGTGGGCTGGCGGCTCAGTCACTCAATCTTGTTGTGCTGGCAGCTCACTTACTCACGGCTGGTGGGCTGGCAATTGACTCACGGCTATTCCTTAAAATTCCATTTCAAGCAAGGTGCAAGGCCACCAAATTCAACTGCAGTTTCCTACCACTTCAAGCAGGATGCAAGGCCACCAACTTCAAGTGCAGTTTCATACCATTTCCAGCAGCGTGCAAGGCCACTAAAAACAGTGAGTCGTGACCTCTCCCTCCTCCATCTTGCAGAGTGAGCCACGCCCACACTTCTGGGTTTTATAGTCCCTCCCCACTCCCGCCAGAGGGGGCGTGGCCTTCATGGTGTGATTGACAGGAGAGAGAATCTCAACATTTTTTAAACACTAATAACTCTTTTATATTTCATCGATGGGAAAAATCCTCGGCACCTGATGAGCGGAGAGGGACTCTAAGTAAAATCACAGGCGGACGTTGTAGCGTTTTTTCTAAAATCAATATAAAGCGCAAACTGGAAATGGTCAAGATTAGACTTTTAAGTTATAACTGTCACTGTATGCCATGTTGTTACTTGTGGGCGGAGTACCACGGCAAATTCCTTGTATGTGAATACTTGGCTAACAAATTTACTTACTTACTTAATTAATTATATAGAAGGCAAGGCAACTATAATTAGGCAAGGCAACTTTAATTCAATTCAATTCAATTCAACTTTAATGTCATTGCACAGATACAAGTATGGGTACAACAAAATGCAGTTTAGCGTCAGTTTGTAGTAATAGCAATATAGAAATAAATACAGGGTGCAAACAATGTGGACGGAGAGACTGGAAAAATCTATTGGCAGGACTCAGAGTTCAGCAGTGTGATGGTGTTGTTGTAGAAGCTGTCCCTCACCCTACTAGTGCGGGACCTGAAGCTCCTGTACCGCCTCCCTGATGGTAGGAGGGCAAACAGTCCATGGTTAGGGTGGGAGGGGTCCCTTGATGATCTTCCCGGCTCATCTCAGACACTGTTTTCAGTGGAGGGCATCCATTACAGGGAACGGGGCACCGATGATGTACTGGGCGGTTTTCACCACCCGTTGTAGTGCCTTCCTATCTGCCACGGTGCAACTGCTGTACCATACCGTAAAGCAGGTGGTCAGGATGCTTTTGATGGTACAGCGGTAAAAGTTGGTCAGGATCTGGGGGGACAGGTGGGCTTTTTTGAGCCTCCTCAGGAAGTAAAGGCACTGCTGGGCCTTTTTGATCAGCTTGGAGGTGTTGAGGGACCAGGACAGATCCTCCGAGATGTGTACCCCGAGGAATTTGTAGTTGGAGACCCGCTCCACCTCAGTCCCGTTTATGTGGATGGGGGTGTGTCTGCCCCCTCTGTTCTTTCTAAAGTCAACAATGATTTCCTTTGTCTTCTGGGAGTTGAGGACGAGGTTATTGTTGGCACACCAGGTAGTCAGGTGCTGGACCTCCTCCCTGTAGGCTGACTCGTCGTTGTCACTGATCAGTCCTACCACCGTGGTGTCGTCGGCAAATTTTATGATGGCGTTGGAGCCATACCTAGGGATGCAGTCATGGGTGAAGAGAGAGTAGAGGAGAGGGCTGAGCACACAGCCCTGTGGCACGCCGGTGTTCAGTGTTATAGTGGATGAGGTGAGGTTGTTGACCCTAACAGACTGTGGTCTGTTAGTGAGGAAATCCAGTGTCTAATTGCAGAGGGAGGTGCAGATGCCAAGACCGCTGAGTTTGGTGATCAAGCTAGCCGGAATGACAACGTTAAAGGCAGAGCTGAAGTCAATAAACAGCAGCCTGATGTAGGTGTTGTTGCTGTCCAGGTGGGTCAGGGCAGAGTGCAGGGCCGTCGATATGGCGTCCTCTGTAGACCTGTTTGTCCGGTAGGCAAAGTGATGGGGTCCAGTGTGGGGGGGAGGCTGGCTTTGAGGTGAGCCAATATCAGCCGCTCAAAGCACTTGGCAATGACAGGGGTGAGTGCCACTGGCCGGAAGTCGTTGAGACCCCCTGTCGCTGATTGTTTGGGCACTGGCACAATGGTAGATGTCTTGAGGCAAGTGGGGACGACACCCTGGGCCAGTGACAGATTGAAAATGTCAGTGAGGACCAGGGATAGTTGTCCAGCACATGCCCTGAGCTCCCGCCCGGGGATGCCATCGGGGCCGGCAGCTTTGTGCTCATTCACCTTACTCAGTGCATTAGGGTAGGGGGGAGAAACTGAGGGGTTGTTCATTCGGGGGTGGAGCAACTTTGATGGCTGGAGTTTTGTTGTCCCGGTCAAAGCAAGCATAGAAATGGTTTAGCTCATCAGGAAGGGAGGTGTTGTCTGGGGGGGGGGGGGGGGGGTTGACTTTATGGTAATCGGCAATGGATTTGATTCCTTGCCACATGCACCTGGGGTCAGATTTGTTTCGGAAATGCTCCTCGATCCGCCATTTGTGATTGAGTTTAGCATTCCTAATTCCCTTTATCAGATTGGCCCTGGATGACCTGTATCCCTCAGCGTCGTCAGATTTAAAACCAGCGTCGCGAGGCAAGGCGACTTTAATTAGACAAGGCAACTTTGATTAGGCAAGGAAACTTTGATTAGGCAAGGCAACTTTAATTAGGCAACACAGCTTTAGCATTTCCAAACTATATTTTCAAACCACATTAAAAGCACTGACAGGTCAGTAAAACCACTCACAGTTTAGTAGACATGTGTTCAGTGTTATTCACAGCTCAGACTGAGAGACGTGACCCTCTTGCTCCCCCATCTTGCAGAGACTGACTGAGGCACTCAACACGTCCGGTTTTATAGTCCCTCCAGAAGGGGCGTGGCCTTCAGGAGAGAGAACCTCAGCATTTTTCAAACACTAATAACTCTTTTATTTATCATCGATGGGAAAAATCCTCTTGTCCTGCACAGCGGAGCGGACTCAAAGATGAGGAAGATGACCAAAAATCACAGCTGCAAGTGGCAGCGTTTTTTTCTAAAATCAATATACAGAACAACAGGAAGTGGTCAAGATCAGACTTTTAATAATATAGATTAAGGGATTGGACACGCTAGAGGCAGGAAACATGTTCTTGATGTTGGGGGAGTCCAGAACCAGGAGCCACAGTTTAAGAATAAGGTGTAGGCCATTTAGAATGGAGATGAGGAAAAACCTTTTCACCCAGTGAGTTGTGAAGCTGTGGAATACTCTGCTTCAGAAGGCAGTGGAGACCAATTCTCTGGATGCTTTCAAGTGAGAGTTAGGTAGGGCTCTTAAAAATAGAGTCAAGGGATATGTGGAGAAGGCAGGAACAAGGTACTGATTGGGGATGATCAGCCATGATCACAGTGAATGACGGTGCTGGCTCTAAGAGCATAATGGCCTACTCCTGCACCTATTGTCTATTGTCTATAGTGTACTCATGATCGTTTGTCGGTGTAGACGCAGTGGGACGAAGGGCCTGTTTCCACGTTGTATCTCTAAATGAGACTTATTGCCCAGAGTAGGGGAATCGAGGACTAGAGGACATAGGTTCAAGGTGAAGGGGAAAAGATTTAATAGGAACCCGAGGGGTAACTTTTTCACACAAAGGGTGGTGGGTGGTGGGTGTATGGAACAAACTGCCAGAGGAGGTAGTTGAGACTGGAACTATCCCATCTTTTAAGAAATAATTAGACAGTTACATGGACAGGACAGGTTTGGTGGGATATGGACCAATCGCAGGCAGGTGGGACGAGTGTATCTGGGATATTGTTGGCCGGTGTGGGTGAGTTGGGCTGAAGGGCCTGTTTCCACACTGTATCACTCTGTGATTTCATGACTCTATGAGACTAAAATGAGTCACCAGCCCTGAACACAACAGCGTGGGATCCCATACATGCCGCAACATCATGGAAATGGTGTCCAGGCACCCATTATAATCACCCACTTTAATCCACAGGTCCTTAGGGAGGACCTGGAATAAAAAAATTACAGCCTCCCTACATCGTAATTTTCCATAATATTTAATATTTTAATTTGAATTATATTATATAACACATAAGTGCCAGATTGTATTGTAAAAATTAAGAAATCACTGTTGTAATGTATGAAATATGGCAGTCAATATGCACATCACGCAATCCCAGCACAGGTAATGGTGCAATGGGTAGATCCCAGTTACATATGAGACAGCACGATAGGGGAAACATTCCCCTGTCATCATTTACTGTTGTGGGACTTTGTTTTCAGTCTAACACTTTAACACTGCAGCACGGTGGCGCAGCGGTAGAGTTGCTGCCTTCCAGAGTCAGAGACCCGGGTTCGATCGCGACCTCGGATGCTGTCTGTATGGAGTTTGTACATTCTCCCCGTGACCACGTGAGTTCTTTCCAGAATCTTCGGTTTCCATGCTCCAAAGACGTATAGCTTTGTAGGTTGATTGGTTTGGTAAAATTGTAAATTGTCCCTAGTGTCTGTAGGCGAGTGTTAGTGCGCGGGGATCGCTGGTCGGCGTGGACCCGGTGGGCCGAAGTGTCTGTTTCTGTGCTGTATCTCTAAAACTAAAGTTCTCCCTGCATCTAGCCTGTCCAACCCCTTAAGAAAACTTACAAAATTCTTAAGGGGTTGGACAGCCTAGATGCAGGAAGATTGTTCCCGATGTTGGGGAGGTCCAGGACAAGGGGTCACGGCTTAAGGATAAGGGGGAAATCCTGTAGGACCGAGATGAGAAGGACTTTTTTCACACAGAGAATGGTGGGTCTCTGGAACTCTCTGCCACAGAGGGTAGTTGAGGCCAGTTCATTGGCTATATTTAAGAGGTAGTTAGATGTGGCCCTTGTGGCTAAGGGGATCAGAGGGTATGGAGAGAAAGCAGGTACAGGATACTGAGTTGGATGATCAGCCATGATCATATTGAATGGCGGTGCTGGCTCGAAGGGCCGAATGGCCTACTCCTGCACCTAATTTCTATGTTTCTATGTTTAAATCTAAACCAACAAAAAACTTTACCCAGAAGAGGACGCTTCCAGCACCCTATTAATATAGCGAGACGTATTAGTCCAAATTTTCTGTTTGTCTCTAACCTATACAACTATATTCAGTTTAATAAAGAATAAGTTAAAACCAGTTGAATAATGATCGCGTTTTCCCAGCCACACGCGTCGAAGAGAAAACATTTGCACAAACCGTCGCAGAAAAATGCGGACAATCTGGTACAGATTTGGCTGCGAAGTTGAAATCACCCGCGAGGTGGGCCGATGTGGAAAATAGGGGCATAAGTCATACTGGGTTGCGATCGCAAGCTGTATCCTGAGATGCTGTTTGAAGCTTATTGCTGGAGACCCAACAAATAGTGTTGCGCTCGGCCTCACTTGTGAGCGTTTGAAGCGGGCAGGAGACAATTCCCCAGCACTGACATCATTCAACTCAACCGTAATAACACTCTTGCTGAAAATGACATTAAATTATAGCGCGTGAAACAGACGAGGGAAGGTAGTGGCATTAAATCCGTTTGACGGCTCTGGGCCTGTACTCGCTGGCGTTTAGAAGGATGAGGGGGAACCACATTGAAGCTTACCGAATAGTGAAGGGCCCGGATAGAGTGGATGTTTCCACTGGTGGGAGAGTCTGGGACCAGAGGTCACAGCCTCAGAACGAAAGGACGTTCCTTTGGGAAGGAGATGAGAAGGGGTTTCTTTAGTCAGAGGGTGGTGAATCTGTGGAATTCATTGCCACAGAAGGCTGTGGAGGCCGTCAACAGATATTTTTTAAGGCAGAGGTAGATAGAAACATAGAAACATAGAAAATAGGTGCAGGAGTAGGTGTACCACACTGCCATTCAATATGGTCATGGCTGATCATCCAGAATCAGTACCCCGTTCCTGCTTTCTCCAGATCCCTTGATTCCGTTAGCCCCAAGAGCTATATTTAACTCTCTCTTGAATACATCCAGTGAATTGGCCTCCACTTTGGCCTTCTGTGGCAGAGAATTTCACAGATTCATAACAGTCTTTCTGAAAATGTTTTTCCTCATCTCAGAACTAAATGGCCTACCTCTTATTCTTAAACTGTGACCCCTGGTTCTGGACTCCCACAACATCGGGAACATTTTTCCTGCATCTCGCTTGTCCGATCCCTTAAGAATTTGATATGTTTCTATCAGATCCCGTCTCATCCCTCTAAATTACAGCAAATTCTTGATTAGCACGGGCGTCAGGGGTTACGGGGAGAAGTTAGGAGAATGGTTTTGGAAGGGAACAATAGATCAGCCATGATTCAATGGCAGAGGAGACTTGATGGCCCGAATGGTCTAATTCTGCTCCTCTCAGTTATGAACTTATGAACGTATGAAGTCAACCCTCCCCAGATGAACTTACGGAATACCGTTCATGGCTTATGAACGATGACTTTAATACCAGCGGAGCAGGAGTAGGCTGTTCTGTGCATTCTCATGTCTCCGTTCACTGTGCATAGCAGCAGATGCTTTGCATTACTCCTTTTTATTGATTATAATAACTTACAAGCATGCATTCTTTTTCCATGCTGTACTTGTTAAATCTGCCGCTCCCTTCAAAAAGCTGTGTACATTTAAAACCTGCGCGGTAATGGATGTTCAACATCAGATCCTTCCATCTTCGTCGAAAAAAAGTTAGAATAGTTTGAAAGCGTAAAGTAAACTCATCTTTGTCACATGGTGCAACTGAAATGGAAATATTTATGTTGCCCAGCAGTGCTGTTCAAGCTTAAGGAGAACCTCCACATCGACTTATTTGGTAAAAGGCCCCAGGACTGAAATGCTAACAGCTTAAAATCCACGTTATAATGTGTGATCCATGAACACTTCATGTACAAGTATGGGGAGGAATGAATCTACGCACACACAGAATAGTTGGGGATCCCTACCAACCTTCTTTGGTAGCTTCCACCGAAGCCAATTAACGTACAAACCTGTACATCTTTGGAGCGTAGGGGGAAACGGGAGCCACTGGGAAAAACCCATGTGGTCACGGTGCTCACATGCTCTCTTGCTTTCAAGAGAAAGCTAGATAGGGCTCTTAAAAATAGCGGAGTCAGGGGATTTGGGGAGAAGGCAGGAACGGGGTACTGATTGGGGATGATCAGCCATCATCACATTGAATGGCGGTGCTGGCTCGAAGGGCTGAATGGCCTACTCCTGCACCTATTGTCTATTGTCTATTGAGAACATTAGTATTCAGGGTTATACATCCTATAGAAAGGACAGGCAGGTGGGCAGAGGAGTGGGGGTAGCTCTGCTGGTGAGAGATGGAATTCAGTCCCTTGCGAGGGAAGACATACGGACTGATGAGGTAGAGTCACTGTGGATTGAGTTGAGGAATTGTACAGGAAAGAAGACACTAATTGGTGTTATTTACAGACCCCCAAATAGTAGCCCGGATGTAGGGTGTAAGTTGCAGCAGGAGTTAAAACTGGCATATAACAAAGGTAATGACACTGTGGTGATGGGGGATTTCAATCTGCAGGTAGACTGGGAAAATCAGGTTGGTTCAGGACCCCAGAAAGAGAGTTTGTAGAGTGCATCCGAGATGGATTCTTAGAGCAGCTTGTAATGGAGCCGACCAGAAAAATGACAATTCTGGATTTAGTGTTGCCCAATAAACCAGATATGATAAGAGAACTCGAGGTAAAGGAACCACTTGGAGGTAGTGATCATAATATGATTAGTTTTAATCTGCAATTTGAGAAGGAGAACGTTAAATCGGAAGTGGCAGTGATGCAGTTGAACAAAGGGGACTATGAAGGCATGAGAGGGGAGCTGGCCAAAGTAGACTGGAAAGGGATCCTAACAGGAATGACGGTGGAACAGCAATGGCAGGAATTTCTGGGCATAATCCGGAAGATGCAGGATCATTTCATTCCAAAAAGGAAGAAAGATTCTAAGGGGAGTAGGAGGCAACCGTGGCTGACAAGAGAGGTTAGGGATAGAATAAAACTAAAAGAAAAGATGTATAACACAGCAAAGAGTAGCCGGAAGCTGGAGGATTGGGAAACTTTCATAGGACAACAGAAGGAAACAAAACGGGCAATACGGGCTGAAAAAATGAAGTACGACGGGAAGCTGGCCAGGAATATAAAGAAGGACAGTAAAAGCTTCTTTAGACATGTTAATGGAAAAAGAGTAGCAAAGTCAAATGTGGGTGCCTTGAAGGCAGACACAGGTTAAATAATTATGGGCAACAAGGAAATGGCAGAAGAGTTAAAGAAGGAGAACACAAACAATCTCCAAATGTACTGGAGGATAGAGGATCCAAGGGGGTAGAGGAACTGAAAGAAATTTTCATTAGGCGAGAAATAGTATTGGGTAGGCTAATGGGACTGAAGGATGTTAAATCCCCTGGGCCTGGTGGTCTGCATCCCAGGGAGGTGGCTGTAGAAATAGTGGACGCATTGGTGATCATTTTCCAATGTTCAATAGATTCAGGATCAGTTCCTGTGGATTGGAGGATAGCTAATGTTATCCCACTTTTCAAGAAAGGAGCGAGAGAGAAAACAGGGAATTACAGACCAGTTAGCCTGACTTCGGTGGTGGGAAAGATGCTGGAGTCAATTATTAAAGAGGTAGCAATGGGGCATTTGAATAGCAGTAAAAGGATTAGTCCAAGTCAGCATGGATTTATGAAAGGGAAATCATGCTTCACTAATCTTCTGGAATCTTTTGAGGATGTGACAAGTAAAATGGATGAAGGGGTGCCAGTGGATGTAGTGTATCTAGACTTTCAGAAAGCCTTTGATAAGGTCCCGCACGAGAGACTGGTGACTAAAATTAGAGCACATGGTATTGGGGGTAGGGTGTTGACATGGATAGAAAATTGGTTGGCAGACCAAAAGCAAAGAGTAGGAATGAACGGGTCCTTTTCAGCATGGCAGGCAGCGGCGAGTGGAGTGCCGCAAGGCTCGGTGTTGGGGCCGCAATTGTTTATCATATATATAAATGATTTGGAAGAGGGAATTAGGAGCAAACACTAGCAAGTTTGCGGATGACACAAAGCTGGGTGGCAGTGTGAACTGTGAAGAGGATGTTAGGAGGTTGCAGGGTGACCTGGACAGATTGAGTGAGTGGGCAGATGCGTGGCAGATGCAGCATAATATAGATAAATGTGAGGTTATCCACTTTGGCGGCAAAAACAAGTGAGCAGATTATTATCTCAATGGGGTTAGGTTAGGTAAGGGGGAGGTACAGCGAGATCTGGGTGTCCTTGTACACCGGTCACTGAAAGTTGGTGAGCAGGTACAGCAGGCAATGAAGAAAGCTAATGGAATGTTGGCCTTCATAACAAGAGGATTTCAGTACAGGAGTAAAGAGGTTCTTCTGCAGTTGTATAGGGCTCTGGTGAGACCACATCTGGAGTATTGTGTACAGTTTTGGTCTCCTAATTTGAGGAAGGGCATCCTTGTGATTGAGGCAGTGCAGCGTAGGTTCACAAAATTGATCCCTGAGATGGTGGGAATGAGGAAAGATTGAAAAGACTAGGCTTGTATTCACTGGAGTTTAGAAGGATGAGGGGGATCTTATAGAAACATCTAAAATTATAAAAGAACTGGACAAGCGAGATGCAGGAAAAATGTTCCCAGGGTGAGTCCAGAACCAGGGGCCACAGTCTTAGAATAAAGGGGAGGCCATTTAAGACTGAGCTGAGAAAAAACTTTTTTACCCAGAGAGTTGTAAATTTATGGAATTCCCTGCCACAGAGGGCAGTGGAGGCCAAGTCACTGGATGGATTTAAGAGAGAGTTGGATAGAGCTCTCGGGGCTAGTGGAGTCAAGGGATATGGGGTGAAGGCAGGCATGGGTTATTGATAGCGGACGATCAGCCATGATCATATTGAATGGCGGTGCTGGCTCGAAGGGCCGAATGGCCTCCTCCTGCACCTATTTTCTATGTTTCTATGTTTCTATATTTTAAAAAAACATGCAAACTCCCTGCAGTCGGCACCTGTAGTCAGGGTTGAACCTGGGTTTCTGGTGCTGTAAGTCAGCAACTCTACCGCTGCACCACCGTGCCTCTGAGCTCCGATAGATTCACAGTGGAAAACATCCTATCCACTTGCATCACAGGTTGGGGTGGCAACTGCTCTGCCCAAGACTGCAGGCAATGGCAGAGAGTTGTGAACGCACCCCAGACAATCACACAAACCAACCTCTCCTCCCATTTATTCTTCATGCTGCTTCAGGTGTTCAAGAACGACCCCAGAGATGAGTAGGTTAACCTATGTTGAGCATTTGTCGGCACTGGGCCTGTACTCGCCGGAGTTTAGAAAGATGATGGGGGAAGAACCTCATTGAAATGTACAGTATAGTGAAAGGCTTGGGTAGAGTGGATGTGGAGAGGATGTGGAGGTGGTCAGTGGATAATTTTACGGCAGAGATAGATAGATTCTTGATTAGTACGGTTTTCAGAGGTTGTGGGGAGAAGACAGGAGAATGGAGGGAGCGATAGATCAGCCATGATTGAACGGCGGAGTAGACTTGATGGGCCTAATAGCCTAATTCTACTCCTATTCTTTATGACATGAGACCCACTAACAGGGGTGGGGGAGGGGAGTGGGGGTTGTGGGGTGGGGGTGGGGGGGGGTGACTGGGGCAGCAGGTGAGTGAGTTTGCAAGGCTCTCCTTTTGCTGTTAACATAGTCACAGAGTCACGGAATCATACATCGTGGAGACAGACCTATCAGCCCAAGTTGCCCACACCGACCAACATGCCACCTCTACACTAGCTCCACCTGCCTGCATTTGGCCTCTGAACCATTCCTACCCATGATCCGGTCCAAATACCGTCGAAACGCAAGGCTTTAGTGTTATTGCAGTCCAGGTCGACCACCGATTTTCCGGCACCCTTGGTTCCAGTGTCTTTTCAGATTATCCGTTTTGCCAGACCAACAGGACACAGTGCACTCTTGCCATTCTGTCCAGATTCAAGGAGGTTCCCGGACCGCCAGTTGCCGGGAAGTCGGTGGTGGACTTGTACATGAGATGGAAAGCTGAAGTACCATCTACGATGCTCCTACGCCTCTTTTAACAGTCATGGGCCAACATCCCAAGAAGTCATGGGCCAGCATCCCAAGAATTCTTTAATAAGACTCAAGGAACTATAAGATTAACCATCAGCAGTGGGTTTTACTTGCATAGGGGGAAAAGTGTCTCAGTCAAACTCCAAACTTAAGTCGATACAGCAGGACATTTATACAGCAAAACTGATGAGTTACAGATGTGAGGTAGATTGATGTGTGAATTACTGGATCTATACTTACTCCTACATTGTACAAATGTCGCTTGGTCCCTTAAACAACAGAGTACAAAGGTAAGGACATAGGTTCACGGTGAAGGAGAAAAGGTTTAATAGGAATCTGAGGGGTAACATTTTCACACAAAGGATGGTGGGTGTATGGAACAAGTTGCCAGAGGAGGTAGTTGAGGCTGGGACTATCCCAACGTTTACGAAACTGTCAGACAGGTACATAGATAGGACAAGTTTGGAGGGATATGGAACAAGTGCGGGCAGGTGGGACTAGTGTAGATGGGACATGTTGGACATTGTGGGCAAGTTGGGCCGAAGGGCCTGTTTCCACACTGTATCACTCTATGACTCTATGATACTAGCTATTGTCTTCTGAAACCTCAAGGAGCAAGAGAGTTCAAAGGTCGGGGAAATGAATATGTTAAACAACAGACACTATAACTGGCTTACTTTTAATGTATTGATGAATTGTACACCTTCAATAGCTGTTGGGACATGTCGCACTTTTTTAAGGAAGCTCTTTGCTCATCCTTGCACCTTTCCCTCCCTTAGTCTGTGCTCGGGAAAAACCTTTTGCTGGAAATACTGAGCAGATGTGACAATATCCAGAGAGGCAAGACAGGATTTGAACTGCAGGCAGATAATCCCCAATCAGAACTGGGAAAGGTTAGTGGCAACACAAGAATGAAAAGGCAGACAAATGGGGAAAGTGTGGATTCCGTGTTCAGATAAAAGGATGGCACTCAGCTAATTGGCACGGTGGCACAGAGGTAGAGTTGCTGCCCCACAGCACCAGAGACCCAGGTTCGATCCTGACTACGGGTGCTGTCTGTACGGAGTTTGTACGTTCTCCCCGTGACCTGTGTGGGTTTGCTCTGGGACCTCCGGTTTTCCTCCCACACTCCAAAGACGTACAAGTTTGTAGGTTGATAAAAGTGCTGCAGAAACTCAGCGGGTGAGGCAGCATCTATGGAGCGAAGGAAATAGGCAACATATCAGCCCGAAAAGTTGCCTATTTCCTTCGCTCCATAGGTGCTGCTGCACCTGCTGAGTTTCTCCAGCACTTTTGTCTACCTTCGATTTTCCAGCATCTGCAGTTCCTTCTTGAACAGGTTTGTAGGTTGATTGGCTTGGTGAAATTGTAAATGTGTGTTAATGTGCGGGGATCGCTGGTCGGCGCGGACTCAGTGGGCCGAAGGGCCTGTTTCCCCACAGTATGTCTAAACTAAACTAGACTAGAACAAATTAATCACATGATCACTGCACCTATCGGGCCGACTCATAAAATGGCTTAGCTGGATTCTGATAAGTGAATAAATACCTCGAGATATTTAAATAGCATTAGATCAGCACATCGTCCATCCCCTCTGGGACTGTCATGAAAGACTCCTACTTGAAATAAGATTCCACTGTCTCAGTCCCGATTTTAATGGCGCCAACAGAACGGCATGTAATTGTGAAATACATTGCCATTAAATTGTCAATCTGAGTGGAAAAGCTGTAAGGATGATTTGTGGGGGAGGTGGAGAAAAACATCACACCAGATCAGTAGCTAATTCAGTGGAGCTACTGAATCAAAGCTGATTCAGTTATGACAATTTTTTGCATAGGGCTAACAATAATCAAATAAGGATTGAGTGTAAATGAAGTTCATAAGCTCACATGATAGGAGCAGAATTAGGCCATTCGTCTCATCAAGTCTACTCTCCCATTCGATCATGGCTGATCTATCTTTCCCTCTTAACCCCATTCACCTGCCTTCTCCCCATAACCCCTGACACACATACTAATCAAGAATCTATCTATCTCTGCCTTAAAAATATCCATTGACTTGGCCTCCACACATTCACCACCATCTGACTAAAGAAATTCCTTCCCATCTTTAGTTTAGACTTGTTTAGTTTAGAGATACAGTACAGAAACAGGCCCTTCAGCCCACTGAATCCGTGCCGACCAGTGGTCCCCCGCACACTAACACTATCCTACAGACACTAGGGACAATTTCCAAGCGAGAGCCAGATTGGGCTCTTAAAAATAGCAGAGTCAGGGGATATGGAGAGAAGGCAGGAATGGGATACTGATTGGGGATGATCAGCCATGATCACATTGAATGGTGGTGCTGGCTTGAAGGGCCGAATGGCCTCCTCCTGCACCTATTGTCTATTGTCTATTTACAATTATACCAAGCAAGTTAACCTACAAACTCTCTGCCACAGTTGAATTCTCTGTGCAGAAGGCAGTGGAGGCCAATTTAGGATCTCCTTCCTGAAGGAGATAGGCGACGTTTCGGGTCGAGACCCTTCTTCAGAAGAAGGGTCTCGACCCGAAACGTTGCCTATCTCCTTCGCTCCTTAGATGCTGCTGCACCCGCTGAGTTTCTCCAGCTTTTTGTGTAACCCTCGATTCTCCAGCATCTGCAGTTCCTTCTTTAACACTATTTTTCTATGTTTCTATGTTTCTAACTCTGTCCTATCCATGTGACTGTATAATTGTTTGCTAAATGTTGCAATAGTTCCTGCTTCAACTACCTCCTCTGGCAGCTTATTCATACACCCACCACCCTTTTGTGTGAAAATGTTACCTCTTAGATTCCTATTAAACCTGAGCAAGGAAAGACACCAAATGTTGAAGTAACTCCGCAAGTCAGACAGTGTCCCTGGAGAACATGGATAGGTGACGTTTTGGGATGGGACACTTCTTCAGCCAGAGAAATGTATGAAGAAGGGTATGACCTGAAACATCACCTATCCTTTTTATAAGGAAATGAGGTCTTGTAATAGAAGCAGAATTAGGCCAGTCGGCCCATCAGCTCTACTCCGCCATTCAATCGTGGCTGATCTATCTCGCATTTCAAACCCCATTCTCTTGCCTTTTCCCCAAAACCCCTGACACCTGTACTAATCAAGAATCTATCGCTGCCTTAAAAATATCTTACATGGCCTCCACATCCTTCCGTGGCAAAGAATTCCACAGATTCACCACCCTCTGACTAAAGAAATTGCTTGTCATCTCCTTCCTAAAGGAACGTCCTTTAATTCTGAGGCTACGACCTCTAGTCCTAGACTCTCCCACTGGTGGAAACATCTTCTGCACATCCACTCTATCCCAAGCCTTTCACTATTCGGTATGTTTCAATGAGGTCCTCCCTCATTCTTCTAAACTCCAGTGAGCACAGGGCCAGTGCCGTCAAATGCTCATCATAGGTTAGCCCACTCATTCCTGGCATCATTCTTGTAAACCTCCTCTGGAACCTCTCCAGGGCCAGCTCATCATTCCTCAGATATCATGCTCAAAATTGCTCACAATACTCCAAATGCCGCTTGACCAGTGTTTTATAGAGCCTCAACATTACATCCCTGGTAAGCTGATTTTCAGGGTCATTGCCTGACCCGCTGAGTCACTCCAGCCATTTGTGTCTTTCCTTGGTAAACCAGCATCTGCAGCTCGTTGCTTCTATACTTAGTGTTGTGCATATATATCTTTATGTGCCTGGTGTATCTGGACTGTATGTACTATATGCGTGAGTGTGTCTTTCATAGTAAACTCTGAGGTCGAAGGAAGACCTGAATTTTGAGAGGCATAGATGAGGTAGACAGTCAGAATGTTTTTTTTTCCCCCTGAGTGGAAACATCAAAGACTAGAGCTCATAACTTTAAGGTGAAAGGGGCAAAGTTGTGTTGAAGGGGAAAGGGTAAAAGGTGAAAAAGGTTATGGGGAGCAGGCAGGAGAATGGGGTTAGGAGGGAGAGATACATCAGCTATGATTGAATGGAGGAGTAGACTAGATGGGCCAAATGGCCTAATTCTGCTCCTATCACATGATCTGATTACTACCTAAGTTTCAAGGAGATGTTGTTTTGTGTGATGGGTGCCCGGAACATGTTGCCAGAGGTGGCGATGGGGGCAGATACAATAGTGTGGTTACGACACTTTGCGATAGGCACATGGATATGGAGGGAGATGCATCACGTGCAGGCAGAGGAGATAGGTTTATCCTTGCATCATGTACGGCACATATATTGTGGGCCGAAAGGCCTGATCCTGGGCTGTACTATTTGGTAACTCTCTTTTTACCATCAATGCAAGGTGACAGCTATTCAGATGACTGATTCATCGGCATGCTTGATGCTTTTAGTACCAATGCAACCTTGATTAAAAGTACAATAAACATTAATTAGGCTATCCTAAAACTTAAAAGTCAAGAGTCAAGAGTGTTTTATTGTCATATGTCCCAAACAGAACAATTACACATTCTTTTTAAAAGACAATAGACACTAGACTATAGGTGCAAGAGTAGGCCATTCAGCCTTTCGAGCCAGCATCGCCATTTAATGTGATCACATAGAAACATAGAAACATAGAAAATAGGTGCAGGAGTAGGCCATTCGGCCCTTCGAGCCTGCACCGCCATTCAATGTGATCATGGCTGATCATCCAACTCAGTATCCCGTACCTGCCTTCTCTCCATACCCCCTGATCCCTTTAGCCACAAGTGCCACATCTAACGCCCTCTTAAATATCATGGCTGATCATCCCCAATTAGTACCTTGTTCCTGACTTCTTCCCATATCCCCTGACTCCACTATCTTTAAGAGCCCTATCTGTCCTCAAAGCAAGAGGAGGGGGTGGCAGTGCTGTGGATACGCCCCTGCACAGTTGGGGGCTATGGGTGAATGCTGGAATATGGGGGAACGGGTGAGTGGTGGAATATTGCATTGGGGAACAGGTTGCGTTGGGGGACCAATGGGTCCCAGTTGGTCTATATACATATATACATATACATATACATATACATACATACGTACATACATACATACATACATACATACATACATACATACATACATACATACATACATACATACATACATACATACATACATAAATACATACATATTCTGTGCTGTATCTCTAATTCAACTTTTTTTTAAATTGCTCCTGCCTTGCAGTCTCAGGCCTACTGCAGCCTTCAGAGTCCATTACCTTCTGCTATCCTCTGCTAAGTCTCTAACCTTTGACCCAGTTTCTAACCTGTCCTCGAAGGAGAGGCTGAGTTGACGGTGCTCATCTGTAGAAAAGAACGGGGTCATTCCTCTAGAGAAAGAGTGCACATTTGGCATGTTGCACTTTGAACTTTTGTACTGCATTACCTAAGCATTACCTTGAACTGCTGACGATGCAGAAACCGATAGCTCCTTGGAGGGCATTAGAAGTGAACTTCAGGGAAGAGGTCCCGGGGACAAGGCTTTGGTGTGTGACATTCAGCTCTTTCTGAACATTAAGTCTCGCAAAAAAATTACCAAGCTGTGTTCTTCGTGCATTCCGACGTTGCCATGTTGAAACAATCACTACAATTCAGACAGGCCTCTTTGGTTACATAGGGACATAGAGACATAGAAAATAGGTGCAGGAGGAGGCCATTGGCCCTTCGAGCCAGCACTGCCATTTATTGTGATCATGGCTAATCATCCACAATCAGTACCCCCTGCCTGCAATTCTCCCCATATCCCTTGATTCCGCAGGCACTCTAGAGCTCTATCTAATGGCCGTGGAACATTTCAGGAGGCTCTAAACTCCTTTTATTTCCGGATCCCATGTTTGGCATCAATATGCTCTCATTAAGTCATAGCGTTGGGCGGCACAGTGGCGCAGCCCAACCTTACAGCACCAGAGTCCTGGGTTCGATCCTGACTACGAGTGCTGACTGTACGGAGTTTGTACGTTCTCACCGTGACCGAGAGGGTTTTCTCCAGGTGGGTGCTCCAGTTTCCTCCCACATTCCAAAGACGGGTTGTAGGTTAATTGGCTTTTGTAAAATTGTAGATTGTAAATTGTCCCTGGCGTGTGCAGGATAGTGTTAGTGTGCGGGGTGATCGCTGGTCGGCACGGACTCAGTGGGCCAAAGGGCCCGTGTCTCTAAAATCTGAAGTCTAAATAGACTAAATCACAAACTGTTCCTGTCTACTCTGCCATTCAATGGCGGCTGATCCATCTATCCCTCTCAACCCCATTCCTTCGAGTCCTGCCTTCGCCCCATAAACCCTGACACCCGTACTAACCTGTTAATCTCTGCCTTAAAAATATCCATCGACTTATCTTCTATACTATTTCTAAAACTCTCGTCCTGACCACTTCCGGTCTGCGTGGTATTTAGATTTGCACAAAAACGATCCCCCATAGCGCTACGATTGTTCGGCACGTTACTCATCATTCTCCTGTGCTGCAAGTCAAAGAGGTTTTATTCCGATCGGTGAAAGAGTACAAAAGTTATGAAGGTTTAAAAATCATTAAAAAACGCCCCTTCCAGAACCCGCTGTCAATACCGCGGCGAGGAGAATACAAAGCTGAAGGGGCGCAGTGTGTTGAGCAGCTCGCGTGGATCGTGCAGCTCGCGGGGAGCGTGCAGCCTATTGGGAGTGAGCAGCGTGCGGGCTGCTTCTGCGGAGATCAGCATGGCCAGCCGGAAGCTGATGAGTTGAACCGGAAGCCTCTGAGTGAAGCCGAGTGGGACTGGGATCTGATGCATGAGGCTGAAAGCTGAAGGTGTGGGGTGAGCAGAGTGCGAGCTGCGTCTGCTGCAACCAACCCGCCCTCCCCCCTCCCCCTCCCTCCTCCCCACACCCCCTTCCCCCACCCCCCCCATCCCCCCTTTCCCCCACCCCCCTTCCCCCTTTCTGTTTAAACCAGCATCTGCAGTTCCTTCCTACACAAGTAATTCTGAATGCTCATTTTGTGACCAGGTTTAGTTCAGAGATACAGCTCAGAAACAGGTCTTTCGGCCCACCGAGTCCGCACTGACCAGAGATCTCCACACTTTAAGACTATCCTACACCAGCTAGGGACAATTTGACATTTATACCAAGCCGATTAACCGCCAACCCTGTACGTCTTTGGAATGTTGGAGGAAACTGAAGATCGCGGAGAAAACCCACGCGGGTCACGGGGCGAACGTACAAATTCCGTACAGACAAGCCCCCGTAGTCAGGATCGAACCCAGGTCTCTGTACCGCTGCGCCACTGTGCCACCCAAATAATCAAGCTATACAAGGCCGATTGAAATCTTCACTCTGCAGCTGATGAAAATGCAGCTTTGGTGTTTTTGGCTGTGGTTTCCGAGTCAATGGATTTGGCTACGTGTGGAGTCGATATCCAAACATCCCCACCTTCCCTTATTATCGCTGCCTCTCAGTGATCAACGACAGACTCCAGTAATAGATCCAGGAAAGGGGCTTACAGAAGATTGGACAATCAGCAATCATAGAGTCATAGAGTGATACTGTTCATAGTATCACTATGTTAGTATTCACAGTGAGGATGCTGTTCATAGACTTCAGTTCAGCCTTCAACACGATAGTCCCCACCAGCCTGGCTGAGAAGCTACTGGAATTAGGGCTCAACAGCCCCCCTGTGTGCCTGGGCCCTGGACCTTCTCACCGCCAGGCCCCAGGTAGTCAAGATGGGAGGGAATACATCGAAGTCCCTCACCCTGAGCACAGGATCCCCCCCAGGGTTGCGTCCTCAGCCCCCTATTGTACTCCCTGCACACACATGACTGTGTGGCTAGGTTCAGCTCCAACTCGATAGCCAAGTTTGCTGATGACACCGTGGTGGTGGGCCTGATCTCAGACAACGATGAGGCGGCCTACCGGGAGGAGGTAGCTGATCTGGCACTCTGGTGTCAGGACAACAGCCTCCTCTTGAACATCAAAAAAACAAAGGAGCTGATCGTGGACTTTAGGAGGGCACATCATCCGAGGACGTACACACCATTGAGGATAAATGGGGATACTGTGGATAGGGTGAGCTGTTTTAAATACCTGGGAGTCCACATCTCTGAGGATATGACATGGACATCGCACGCTGCAGCACTCGTGAGTAAGGCAAGGCAGCGCCTTTACCACCTCGGGCAATTGAGGAAATTCAGAGTGTCTCCGAGGATCCTCCAGTGCTTCTACTCTGCGGCTGTGGGAAGCATCTTTTCCGGAAGCATTACAATCTGGTTTGGGAATTGCTCTGCCCAGGACAAGAAGGCTCTGCAGAGAGTAGTGCGTTCGTCCGAACGCACTATGGGAACTTCCCTCGCCCCTCTGCAGGAACTATATATCAGGAGGTGCAACTCCAGAGCCAATAAGATAATGGGAGATCCCTTCCACCCCTGCAACGGACTGTTCCAGCTCTTATAGTCAGGCAAACGCCTCCGTTGCCATGCTGTGAGAACGGAGAGGATGACAAGGAGTTTCTTCCCAGAGGCCATTCGGACTGTAAACTCCTATCTCACCAGGGACTAACTCCACTAACTTACTGTACCACAATACCGCCCACAATATTTAATATGGAAAAGAACATGTGATTCTGTTTGTAGTTTGTTGGTTGTTCGTTTGTTTGTTTTTTTGCACAAAGTCCGCAGGCACGGCCACTTTTCATTTCACTGCACATCCCGTATGTGTATGTGACGAATAAACTTGGCTTGACTTGACTTGATACAGTGTGGAAAAAGGTCCTTCCCCCCAACTTGCCCACAACGGCCAACATGTCCCAGCTACACTTGTCCCACCTGCCCGCATTTGACCTATATCCCTCCAAGCCTGTCCTGTTCACGTACCCATCTAACTGTTTCTTAAATGTCGGGATAGTCCCTGCCTCAATGACCTCCTCTGGCAGCTCGTTCCATATCCCCACTACCCATTGTGTGAAAAATGTACTCTGACTGATGACAGCTAATGTGCCATAAGCCTTTTTTCACCACCCTGTCTACCTTCAAGGAACCATGCACCTGCACTCTGAGATGCCTCTGCCCTACAACACTACCCAGAGCCCTACCATTCACCGTGTGACACTCACCTTACGGTACATATGACAATAAACTAAACTCAACTGAACTGAACTGAGTCCCACTTTTACCGAGTATATTTTTCTCCAAAATGGGGAGAGCGAGGATGCTAGGAGGCTGCAGAGGATGCTAGGAGGCTGCAAGGTGACTTGGATAGGCTGGGGTTAGTGGGCAAATGCATGGCAGATGCTGTATAATGTGGATAAATGTGAGGTTATCCACTTTGGTGGCAAAATCAGGAATGTAGACTATTATTTGAATGGTGACCAATTAGGAAAAGGGGAGATGTAACGAGACCTGGGTGTCATGGTACAACAGTCATTGAAAGTAGGCATGCAGGTGCAGCAGGCAGTGAAGAAAGCGAATGGTATGTTGGCATTCATAGCAAAAGGATTTGAGTACAAGAGCCGGGAGGTTCTACTGCAGTTGTACAGGGTCTTGGTGAGGCCACACCTGGAGTATTGCGTACAGCTTTGGTCTCCTAATCTGAGGAAAGACATTCTTGCCATAGAGGGAGTACAGAGAAGGTTCACCAGACTGATTCCTGGGATGGCAGGACTTCCATATGAAGAAAGACTGGATAGACTCGGCTTGTACTCGCTGGAATTTAGAAGATTGAGGGGGGCATCTTATGGAGGCTTACAAAATTCTTAAAGGGTTGGACAGGCTAGATGCAGGAAGATTGTTCCTGATGTTGGGGAACTCCAGAACAAGGGGTCACAGTTTAAGAATAAGGGGGAAGTCTTTTAGGACCGAGATGAGAAAATCATTTTTCACACAGAGAGTGGTGAATGTGTGGAATTCTCTGTCACAGAAGGTAGTTGAGGCCAGTTAGGTGGCTATATTTAAGAGGGAGTTAGATGTGGCCTTCGTGGCTAATGGGATCAGGGGGTATGGAGAGAAGGCAGGTACAGGATACTGAGTTGGATGATCAGCCATGATCATATTGAATGGCGGTGCAGGCTCGAAGGGCCGAATGGCCTACACCTGCACCTATTTTCTATGTTTCTATGTTTCTATGGCAGGCAATGATTTTTTTTTTCCCCGTCTTTCCCTCTGTCTCTGAAACTCTTCAGTCCAAAACTAATATTTTTATAAATGGTGAGATTGTAAAGCAGCAAGGATTAAAGAGGATTAGCAGTGAGTGATGGGTTCTGCTGTTCTGGTTTAACAAATCTATGTGGGTGTACAGGCCATTAATTGTCAGGTTGAACTCTTCCACACAAGACAAATACCTGCAGATTGCAGCCTGACACGGCAATTTGTCAAACTGTACAACTGCTGCTCACCAGACCCTGGAACGCAGAAGCAAAGTACAAAGAGGGAGAAATAGAAAGATAAGAAATTATAATGACAATATCATCCTCCCTTTTCTCTACCTTTCTTCTTCCTGCATTGCTCTATTTCAGACTTTGGACTTTAGACATACTCTGCAAACAGCCCAGGCCCACCGAGTCCGCGCAGACCAGCCATGCACTCGCATTGTCCTACGCACTAGGGACAATTTACAATGTTACCGAAGCCAATTAGGCTGCAAACCTGTACGTCTTTGGAGTTTGGGAGGAAACCGGAGCACCCGGAGAAAACCCACATGGTCACTTGGAAAACGTACAAACTCCGTACAACCAGCACCCTTATCAAATTCTTGAGGGCATGGCGTTAAGGTGATCTCCATTCCCTGCATATAGAAACATAGAAACATAGAAAATAGGTGCAGGACTAGGCCATTCGGCCCTTTAGAGACTGCACCGCCATTCAATATGATCATGGCTGATCATCCAACTCAGTATCCTGTACCTGCCTTCTCTCCATACCCCCTGATCCCTTTAGCCACAAGGGCCACATCTAACTTCCTCTTAAATATAGCCAATTAACTGGCCTCAACTACCTTCTGTGGCAGAGAATTCCACAGATTCACCACTCTCTGTGTGAAAAATGGTTTTCTCATCTCGGTCCTAAACGACTTCCCCATTATCCATATGCCTGTCCAAAAGTATTTTAATTGCCACTGTTGTATTTGCCTCCACCTCCACCACAGGCACTGACCACCCTCTATGTAAAAAAGTTGCCCCGCACATCTCCTTTAAACTTTGCCCCTCCCAGCTTAATCAACGATCACCTCGATCGAACCCGGGTCTCTGGCGCTGTAAGGCTGCACCACTGTGCCAGCCCAACTTACCCCTGTGATTTCCATCTCCACACTCATCTTTGATCCAATCCCTTCAACTCCATGTTGTGCAAACCTCTCCCTATAGCTAATGTCTCCTGATTCAGACATCATTCTGGTGAACCTTCTCTGCACCCTTTCCAAAGCCTCCACATCCTTCCTGTGATAGGGTGACCAGAACTGCACACATTACTCCAAATGGTTAGCGCGCAACAAAACGGGCAACGGTAGAGCTACAACGCCAAAGACCCGGGTGCGATCCCAACTACAGGTGCTGTCTGTACGGAGTTTGAGCGTTCTCCCAGTGACCTGCGTGGGTTTTCTCTGAGATCTTCGATTTCCTCCCACACTCCCAGATGTACAGGCTCATAGGTTAATTGATCAAGGAATCAAGGGATATGAGGGAAAAAGCGGGAACGGGATACTGATTTTGGAACGATCAGCTATGATCATATTGAATGGCGGTGCTGGATCAAAGGACCAAATGGCCTACTCCTGCACCTATTTTCAATGGTTCTATATTATATTCTCCCTGTGACCTGCGTGGGTTTTCTCTGGGATCTCCGGTTTCCTCTCACTCTCCAAAGACGTACAGGTTTGAACGTTAATAGGCTTGGTATCATTGTAAATTGTCACTAGTGTGTGGATTGCTGGTCGATGAGGACCCAGTGGCCACAGGGCCTGTTTCCGCTATGTATCTCTAAACTAAAAAAAAATCTTCCCCTCTTGATTCATTGCCTTCCAACCATGCTCTTTCCAAACAAAAGGCAGATTAACCATATAACCATATAACAATTACAGCACGGAAACAGGCCTTCTCGGCCCTTCCAGTCCGTGCCGACCATTTATTTTCCCCTAGTCCCATCTACCTGCACTCAGACCATACCCCTCCATTCCCTTCCCGTCCATATACCTATCCACTTTACTTTTAAATGTTAAAATCGATCCTGCCTCCACCACTTCAGCTGGAAGATCATTCCACACAGCCACCACTCTCTGAGTAAAGAAGTTCCCCCTCATGTTACCCCTAAACATCTGTCCTTTAATTCTCATGTCATGCCCTCTTGTTTGAATCTCCCCTACCCTCAATGGGAAAAGCTTATCCACATCAACTCTGTCTATCCTTTTCATCATTTTAAAGACCTCAATCAAGTCCCACCTTAACCTTCTGCGCTCCAAAGAATAAAGACCTAACTTGTTCAACCTTTCTCTGTAACTTAGTTGCTGGAACCCAGGCAACATTCTAGTAAACCTCCTCTGTACTCTCTCTATTTTGTTGACATCCTTCCTATAATTAGGCGACCAAATTGTACACCATACTCCAGAATTGGTCTCACCAATGCCTTGTACAATTTTAACATTACTTCCCTACTCCTATATTCAATGCTCTGATTTATAAAGGCCAGCCCACCAAAAGCTTTCTTTACCACCCTATCTACATGCGATTCCACCTTCAGGGAACTATGCACAGTTATTCCTAGATCCCTCTGTTCCACAGCATTCCTCAATTCCCTACCATTTACCATGTACGTCCTATTTTGATTTGTCCTGCCAAGATGTAGCACCTCACACTTATCAGCATTAAACTCCATCTGCCATCTTTCAGCCCACTCTTCCAAATGTCCCAAATCTCTCTGTAGACTTTGAAAATCTACCTCATTATCCACAGCACCACCTATCTTAGTATCATCTGCATACTTACTTATCCAATTTTCCACCCCAGATGACATTTGGTGAATGCTTTAACCGGTCAGAGGGGCAATGGTTGGCCAATGCTCATGTCAGGAAGCTCAGTGCCCATTCTACGATAAGAGAATGATTTCATGCACGTTTAGTTTAGTTTAGTTTAGTTTACTTTAGTTTTGGGATACAGCGCGGAAACAGGCCCTTTGGCCCACCGAGTCCGCACCAACCAGCAATCCCCACATATTAACGCTATCCTACACACACTAGGGACAATTTACAATTGATACCAAGCCAATTAACCTGCAAACCTGTTCGTCTTTGGAGTGTGAGAGGAAGCCGGAGAACCCAGAGAAAACCTACGTAGGTCACGGAGAGAACGTACAAACTCCGTACGGACAGCACCCTTAGTCGGGATCGATCCCGGGTCTCTGGTGCTGTAAGGCAGCAACTCTACCGCTGCGCCACCGTGCTGCCCTAATTTATATGAAATGACCGCCCGTGCTCTGTACTTATTTTCTGGAGAAATTATTCTGTTTTTAGAATCATAGAATCATAGAATCATAGAATCATAGAAAATATGATTTTATAGAAAATAGAATTTACTAGGAGGGGTTGGTGTAAATTGTTTGGCTGATCTAGCTTTCCCTCTCAAACCCATTCTCCTGCCTTCTCCCCATAACCCCTGATACCCGTAGCAATCAAGAATCTATCTATCTCCGCATTAAAAGTATCCATTGACTTGGCCTCCACTGCTGTCTGTGGCAATGAATTCCACAGATTCACCAACCTTTGACTAAAGAAATTCCTCCTCGCCTCTTTTTATTTAAGAAAGACATTTTGTGTCGGATCCCTTCATATCGCTTGAGAAAAAATTGTCTGAAGAAGGGTTCCAACCAAAAATGTCACCTATCCATGCTCCCCAGAGATGCTGCCTGACACGCTGAGTTACTCCAGCACTTTGCTTATTTCTTTGGTATAAACCAGCATCTGCAGTTCCTTTTTATCACATGTTGATAGATACTTGTGATAAAATAGTGGTGTTTTCTGGGAATGTGGAGCAAAGATGAGAAATAGGAGTTGAGGTCGTAGTCAGGTTAAGATGGTTAGGCAGGGCCAACAGGCTGTATGGCCTCCTCCTGCTCCTAATGTTTTCATTAATAATGAGATTGACAACAGTGAAAGGCTTACCAATCATTAGAGTCAAAGAATCGTATTGGAAACGGGCCCTTCGGCCCAACTTGCCCACACTGGCCAACATGTCCCATCTACACAAGTCCCACCTGCCTGCATTTGGCCCATATCCCTCTAAATCTGTCCTATCCATGTACCTGTCTGAATGTTTCTTAAACGTTGCGATAGAACCTGCATCATATTAAAGGACGAAAATATAGGCATAAACCTCAGTGTGTCTTTGTTCATATTGTGATGGTTATTTGGTTGAGGGGGTACCTCATGATGGCAGCCTCGCCAACAGTCTGTCTGTCTTTTCATCTTTTTTTTGTTATTTTTAAAGAGTTTTACAAGTTTGTGTTAATGTTCTCTGGTTTGTTTTATGTGGGAGAGGGGGTCGGAAGAAATGTTTTTCAATCTCTTGCCTTGCCGGAGATGCGATCATTTTCCGGATCGTATCTCCGGTCGCTCTGCGGCCTAACATCATGGAGCTGGAGACCTTGCTGGGGATTGGCTTTGAGCCCCATCGAGGGGCCGTGGACTTACCATCTGAGCCTGCGATCCCTCGCCTGGGATCGACAATCCAACCGTGACCTGCGTATTTCAACACCGCGGAGCTCTCAGTGTCGGGTAGAGACCGAGTCAGGAAGCTCCAATGATGTAGATAGTTCTAGCCCCGACACGGGGTCGATCGCCCGGCGCGGGGGAGCTGACATCCCCCCGATGCAGGAGCTCGATCGCCCCGATGCACAGGGCCCGACCACTGACTATGGGAGCCAAGATCGCCCCATTAACGGAAGGCTCGAACCCCCGACTGCGGGAGAGCAAAGAAGGGAAGAGATTGAACTTTTTTTTGCCTTCCATCACAGTGAGGAATGTGGCGGAGTCACTGTTGTGGATGTTAATGTTAAAATGTATTTTATGTGTCTTGTTGCTTTTGTATGATTGTATAGCAAATAAAATTCCTCGAATGTTGCAAAACATACTAATAAAGTATGATTATGATTATGATTATGATTATTAGGATGGAATTATCCACTCCAGTTAATTCTAAATCTATTATAATCCTATAATTCATTTAGTTTTCTGTTGACACGAACTCACGCACCAATGTCCCAGTTTCTTCATCATCAGGCCTTTGCTCCTGTCATTGAAGGTGACGGGAAATAAATGTGCCTGCAAAAACACAGATACTTTAATGTATAGACATGGAGTTATACTTACACATCATCTGGAGTATTGTGTTCAGCTCTGGATATCATACTTTAGGAGGGATGCCAAGCTCTGAGAGACGATGAGAAATCGGGGCAGCACGGTGGTGCAACGGTAGAGTTGCTGCCTCACAGCACCAGAGACTCGGGTTTGATCCTGACTAAGGGTGCATTCCGTCTGGAGTTTGTATGTTTTCCCTGTGACCTGCGTGGGTTTTCTCCGGGTGCTCCGTTTTCCTCCCACACTTATAACCATATAACAATTACAGCACGGAAACAGGCCATCTCGGCCCTTCAAGTCCATGCCGAACAACTTTTTTCCCTTAGTCCCACCTGCCTGCACTCATACCATAACCCTCCATACCCTTCTCATCCATATGCCTATCCAATTTATTTTTAAATGATACCAACGAACCTGCGGCCACCACTTCCACTGGAAGCTCATTCCACACCGCTACCACTGTCTGAGTAAAGAAGTTCCCCCTCATGTTACCCCTAAACCTCTGTCCCTTAATTCTAAAGTCATGTCCTCTTGTTTGAATCTTCCCTATTCTCAAAGGGAAAAGCTTGTCCACATCAACTCTGTCTATCCCTCTCATCATTTTAAAGACCTCTATCAAGTCCCCCCTTAACCTTCTGCGCTCCAGAGAATAAAGACCTAACTTATTCAACCTATCTCTGTAACTTAGTTGTTGAAACCCAGGCAACATTCTAGTAAATCACCTCTGTACCCTCTCTATTTTGTTGACATCCTTCCTATAATTGGGCGACCAAAATTGTACACCATACTCCAGATTTGGTCTCACCAATGCCTTGTACAATTTTAACATTACATCCCAGCTGTATTCTTCAATTCCGTACCGTTTACCATGTACTTCAAAGACATACAGGTTTGTAGGCTAATTGGCTTCAGTAAAATTGTAAATTGTCCCTTGTGCGTGTGTGTGTGTGTGTGTGTGTACGGTGATGCTCGTGTGCGGGGATCGCTGGTCGGTGCAGACTCGGTGGGCCGAAGGGCATGTTTGTGCAGCAAAAAGATTTTCACGTGTACCTCATAACATGTGACAATTAACTATTTGTTTCCATTCTGCACCGTAGTTTACTAAACTATCGCTGTACTTTCGAGATACAGCGCGGAAACAGACCCATCGGCCCACCGAGTCCATGCCGACCAGCGATCCCTGCACACTTACACTACCCGACACACACTAGGGACAATTTACACATACACCAAGCCAATTAACCCACATACCTGTATATCTTTGGAGTGTGGGAGGAAATCGAAGATCTCGGAGAAAACGCACGCAGGTCACGGGGGAACGTATAAACTCCCTACAGTCAAGCACCCGTAGTCGTGATCAAACCCGGGTTTCCGACGCTGCAAGCGCTGTAAAAGGCCTGTGCCACTTGGGCGTCATTTACGCAACATCATTTACATGTCGCGACGCGGGCATGGCGTGCATGACACGCGCGTGGTGAGGAGTGGTGGAGTATGCAGTGTGGTAGCGCGCGGCGCCCCAGGATTTTGGGATGCTCAAAATCCTCGTGTGCCTCCTGCGTGACGTGCAAATGACGGCCAAGTGGGACAGGCCCTGAAGGCAGCATCTCTCCCACTGCGCCATCGTGGTTGCCCCAAACTAACGTGGCCGTCTCTAAACTAAACTAAACTAAACTAAACAATACAAGCCCTTTAGCTCAGTTGCATGGAATGAAGCTCTTGCTTGCCTTGCCTTCCCTTGCATTGCCTTGCTGTTGCAGAGAATTGACAGCAGCGTTGTCTCAACAATCTGCACTCAGGTTGAAATAATGAGGTCTGGCAGTTTAAGTGGCTCCATTTTGCAGACGCAATACCTTATGTTCACGGCTTCGGCAGTTCCCAGGAATAATAACTTCAACCTCGCCCTCCATGCTAGTTTATCATAGCTTTCCCCGTATCTTCGAAACAGCCCGTCTGGCAAACTTCAAACAGCGGTGGGAACAGTCCTGGTTCCTCCCGTCTGCTGGAGATTACAGTGTGTGCGCAGGGTATCTGCTGGGCTCATTGGCGATGTGAAATAAACCATGCAGCAGAGGACATTATTACACCGTGCAGGAGAAGGTGGTGGAGGTGATTGAGTTAGGAGGTTCTGCAAATGGCAGGCCTATCTCCTAAGTACACGGTTGGTGTGTGAGCATGCTCAGTGAGGGGCCATTCAGTTTCCAAAAGGAATGATCTTCAGGATATGCCCTTTCGTTTCTGGCTGTGCTCAGCACAACTCCCGCAGCAGAGTAATCCATTAGGCTGACAGATGGCCTTCCAGGGTTAGTGAGAGAGTAGGTATGCAGGCCGCGAAGCTGTGGCTGAACCACAAACTGTTCAAGGAACCCGACGGGTCAGGAAGCATCCGTGAGGGGAAATGGACGCTCAACGCCTTGGTTGGGACCCTCCGTCTTGGACTGAAAGAGTGGAGGGGAGGTAGAGGCGAGGGGGAAGGCTGGCTGGCTGGCTGGCTGGCACAAGAGGTTGATCTCGGTGAGGAAGGGTTGACTATCAGATGGAGACAGACGATAGACAATAGGTGCAGGAGTAGGCCATTCAGCCCTTCGAGCTAGCGCTGTAAGGCAGGTGGGGGAGGGAAGAATGGAGATGTCAACAGTGGATGGGGTGGGGGTGAGGTGGGGGGGGGGGGGGGGGGGGAGTGGAGTCTGAACAAGGGTTCCAACCCGAAACAAAGTCCATCCATTCCCTTCCACAGATGCTGCCTGACCTGCTGAGTTTCTCAGTCAGTTTGTATTTTGCTACAATGTTGGAATCTTATAAGAATGGAGGAGTGGAACCAAATAAGCCAAGTCAAGTCAAGTTTATTCGTCACGTACACATACGAGATGTGCAGTGAAATGAAAAGTGACAATGTACGCGGACTTTGTGTAAAAAAACAAACAAACAAACAAACAAACTACAACAGAATGGAACAGAATCGCATATTCTTTTACATAGGAAAAAGGGAAAAAAACAGCAATTTAAAAAAAACAGTAAATTGGTTCAGTAAAGTTAGTCCCTGGTGAGATAGGAGTTTACAGTCCTAATGGCCTCTGGGAGGAAACTCCTTGTCATCCTCTCCGTTCTCACAGCATGGCAACGGAGGCGTTTGCCTGACTGTAGCAGCTGGAACAGTCCGTCTCAGGGGTGGAAGGGGTCTCCCATGATCTTATTGGCTCTGGAGTTGCACCTCCTGATGTATAGTTCCTGCAGAGGGGCGAGTGAAGTTCCCATAGTGCGTTCGGCCGAACGCACTACTCTCTGCAGAGCCTTCTTGTCCTGGGCAGAGCAGTTCCCAAATAAGGGAGGGATGGTGAGCAGACGAGACCAGTGTGGGGTGGAGATAGGGGACCCAGCGGGGGGAGAGTATGGGTGATGGGAAGATGGGATAGGTGCAGGAGGGGAAAGTGGTTAAGAGAGGGAGGGGGGCATGTGGAAGTGAAGGGTGTGTGTGTGGGGACCTGGGTAGATCAGAAGGAGACAGAGGAACTGAGGGTTCAATGTTCTTGCCATTTGGATGTAAACAGTATGCAATTAGAGAGACACAAAGTACTAGAGTAACTCAACGGGTCAAGTAGCATCTGTGGAGAAAAAAAATGCGTGACTTTTCGGGTCGGGACCCTTCTTCAGAATGAAAGGAGAGGGGAGGGGACTGGAGGTAGGAAAAGGCCAGACTATATGCAATATTTAGGAAGGAACTGCAGATGCTGGTTTAAACCGAAGATAGACACAAAATGCGGGAGTAACTCAGTGGGACAGGAAGCATCTCTGAAGAGAAGGAATGGGTGAGGTTTGGGGTCGAGACCCTTCTTCAGACTGAAAGTCACGGGAAAGGGAAACGAGAGATATAGATGATGATGTGGATAGATATAGAACGAACACCTAGCAAACAGCTAGCAATGGCCTGTTTCCTTTATCATTGTTATTTTTTTGCATGTCTTTTATTCATTTGTTCTATATCTCACTCTATCTATCCTTCTCTCCAGAGATGCTGCCTGTCCCGCTGTATTACTCCAGCGTTTAGTGTCTACTAGACTAAGTGGGTCCCATTCTCACACGGGAGGGCTGGTCCCCCAACACAATACTCCACCTCTCCACCAGTTCCAATACGCATAGTACGCACCACGTACGCATAGCCCCCAACTACGCAGGCGCGGCTGACGGGTTCCTGTTGTGACGCCCTTGATCCTCTCTCCACCCCTCACCACCTCCACTCTGCCCCTTGCCGTCCCACCCCCCCCCCCCCCCATGCACTCACTCCACCTCTCCTCACTCCCCCCCCATCCACTCTTAGCGGTTCTCCAGTGGTGCAGCTATTCCCTCCCATTGGGTTCCCATTGTGACCTAGAACACACGGGTATTACTGCGCAGGCGCAGCTGATGGGCTCGGCAAGTGGAAAGGGATTTATTAAAGCTTAAAATGTAAATAACTCTTAAAATATAGCAACAATTTAAATGTTAAAGAGGACATTTATTCAGTCCGTTCTTTCTTGGTGTGTCTCTTGTTGCGTTCTGCATCCGGGAAGGGGTTCGGCTTAAGATGGGGGTTGTCGGAGCCAATGGGAAGAGTGTCCTGCAGCCTGGGGAGGGGTACGGCTTCAGGCGGGGCTGTTCGGGGCCGGTTGGGGACGGGGGAGCGTACTGCAGCTGGGGGAGGGGGACAGCTTCAGGTGGTGGCCGTTGGATGGGGGGGGGGGGGGGGGTTCTGGAGGGCTAGTATAGGTGTTGAGGGCCAAAGGGACTGGTTTACAGAGGGCTAGTATGGACATTGTGGGCCGAATAGATTTGTGGGCTAGTCCCGCAGCTGGAGACAGGGAGGCTTCAGGTGGGGGCCTGCGGGAGCATTCTGGAGCTGAGGGAGGGGAACGGCTTCAGGACAGGGCCGGTGGGAGGGGGAAGCGCTGCCGTGGCCTGCTGCTGTCCTGGTCTACCGGTGGGAGGGGGGGTGGTGTGTGAGGGGAGGGGGATGGGGGTGTGTGGGCAGGGGTGGTGAGCCTTGTGGACTCACAGTTCACTCAGCTACGGCTTGTGGACTCAGTTCACTCAGCCACGGCTTGTGGACTCACAGTTCACTCAGCCATGGCCTGTGGACTCACAGTTCACTCGGCCATGGCTTGTGGACTCACAGTTCACTCAGCCACGGCTTGTGGACTCACAGTTCACTCAGCCACGGCTTGTGGACTCACAGTTCACTCAGCCACGGCTTGTGGACTCACAGTTCACTCAGCCACGGCTTGAGGACTCACAGTTCACTCAGCCATGACCTGTGGACTCACAGTTCACTCAGCCACAGCTTGTGGACTCACAGTTCACTCAGCCACGGCTTGTGGACTCACAGTTCATTCAGCCATGACTTGTGGACTCACAGTTCACTCAGTCACGACTTGTGGACTCACAGTTCACTCAGCCACAGCTTGTGGACTTACAGTTCACTCAGCCATGGCCTGTGGACTCACAGTTCACTCAGCCACAGCTTGTGGACTCACAGTTCACTCAGCCACGGCTTGTGGACTCACAGTTCACTCAGCCACGGCTTGTGGACTCACAGTTCACTCAGCCACAGCTTGTGGACTCACAGTTCGCTCAGCCATGGCCTGTGGACTCACAGTTCACTCAGCCACGGCTTGTGGACTCACAGTTCACTCAGCCATAGCCTGTGGACTCACAGTTCACTCAGCCACGGCTTGTGGACTCACAATTCACTCAGCAACAGGTCACTGATTGGGGATGACCACAATCCACTTATACCTGCACCTATTCCCTATGTTTCTAAAAGCTGGAGTAACTCAGTTGGTCAGGCAGTATCTCTGGCGAGAACATTACGGGTCTGAAGAAGGGTCTCAACCCGAAATGTTACCCTATCCTCTCCAGAGACGCTGCCTGTCCTGATGAGTTACTCCAACTTTTTGTGTTTATCTTTGGTTTAAACCAGCTTCTGCAGTTCCTTATTACACAGCTACATAGATGCGACAGCCAAGAAGGTGTACTAACTCATTTACCTCCTGAGAGGACAGCAGATATTTGGCATGTCTACAGTTACTCTTCAAAACGTCTGCAGACGCACCATAGAAAGCATACTGTTGGGTTGCACCTGAGTTTTGTTTGGAAACAGCTCTACCCAAGACCCCAAGAATTTGCAGTGAGTTGTTGATATAGCCCAGTCTCACAGAGGCCAGACTCCCCACCATTGACACCACCCACACTTCACGTTACTTGAGAAAAGCAAGCAACATAATTGGCCCGTCCCTATACTTCCTCTCTCGACTCTGTCCAGGGACCCCGACAGTCCTTTCAGGTTAGGCAGAGGTCCACTTGCACCTCCGCCAACCTTATCTACTGCATCCATTGTTCAAGGTGTTGACTCTAATACATCGGCGAGACCAAACGTAGACTGGGCGATCGTTTCGCAGAACACCTTTGCTCAGCCCGCCTGAACCTACCCGACCTCCTGGTTGCTGGACACTTTAATTCTCCTTCCCATTCCTGCACAGATCTTTCTGTCCTAGGTCTCCTCCATTGTCAGAGTGAGGCTAAATGCAGATCTCATATTTCACTTGAGCAGCTGACAGCCCAGTGGTATGAATATTGATTTCTCTCACTTCAGGTAGCCCCGGCATTCCCTCTCTCTCTATCCCTCCCCCACCCAAGACGCACTAGCTTCTCGTTTTTCACTCTATGAACAGCTAACAATGGCCTGTTTCCTTTATCATCGTTACTTTTTTGCATATCTTTTATTCATTGTACTTTATCTCTCCACATCATTGTCTATAATCTCTTGTTTCCCTTATCCTTAACTAGTCTGAAGAAGGGTCTCGACCCGAAACATCGGCCATCCCTTCCCTCCAGAGATGCTGCCTCATCGACTGAGTTACTCCAGCATTTTGTGTCTACCTTCGATTTAAACCAGCATCTTTCTTACATATTCAATCGTGGCTGATCTATCTTTCCCGCAACCCCAGTCTCCTGCCTTCTCCCCATAACCCCTTACACCCTTATATTGGCCTGACCTCCACAGCCTTCTGTGGCAAAGAATTCCACACATTCACCACCCTCTAACTAAGAAATTCCTCCTCATCTTCTTTCTAAAGGTACATCTTTTTACTCTGAGGCTATAGCCTCTGGTCCTAGACTGTCTAACCAGCGGAAACATCCTCTCCACATCTATTCAATGCAGGCCTTTCACTAATCTCTTATCCTTACTCCTTCATTCCCATGTGCCTATCAAAAAGGTTCTTAAGTGTGACGATCGTACCTGCCTCTACCATTGTCTCTGGTCCCTCCCGAATGTTTTGGTCAAAATTGGATTGATGAAAGGTGAGGGGGAAAAGATTTAATCGGAATCTGAGAGGTTACTTTTTCCACACAAAGTGTGGTGAATGTATCGAACAAGCTGCCAGAGGAGGTAGTTGAGGGAGGGACTCCCCCAATATTTATGAAACAGTTAGACAGGTACATGGATAGGACAGGTTTGGAGGGATATCTGTCAAATGGGGGCTGGTGGGACTAGTAAGCCGGTGTGGGCAAGTTGGGGTGAAGGGCTTGTTTCCACACTATTACTCAACGACTCTGAAAGCAAATTCAGCACACAGGTTTTTTGATTTTGCCCACCTTGTGAATGCAATATAGCTATATATTTCTCTAAAGATGGACACAGAATTCTGGAATAACTCAACGGGACAAGCAGCATCTCTGGAGAGAAGGAATGGGTGACGTTTCGGGTCGAGACATCACCCGTTTCTTCTCTCCAGAGATGCTGCCTGCCACGCTGAGTTACTTTGGGGTAAACCAGCATCTGCAGTTCCTTGGGTCTCGACCCGAAACGTCACCCATTCCGTCTAGCCAGAGATGCTGCCTGTCCTGCCGAGTTACTCCAGCATTTTGTGTCTATCTGCAGTTCCTTCCTACATGTTTAGTTCTCCAGCTCTGCAATCTTTCAAGGAGGCCTCTTCCATTCTGGCACATTTATGCCCCACCTTTGCCCAGCCACAGACGGTCATGTTCCATGCAAGCATCAACAGCCTGGATATTGGAAGCTCAGAAGCATAAAGACACTGTCGGCCAGTCAGACAAACAGACAGACAGGCCATTGTGGCAATGGTCCTTTCAAGCAGAATGCTTAAAATCACAGAGAGTGCTCCAGTCATCAGATGTAGCATTAACGCATTCCATGCTTATCAGTGCCGTGTCAGGTTTTACAATAGCCTTGATATCAGTACCACTGGGACCACATTTGAGAAGGACCCAGGAACTGCTTTGACTGGGCAGGAAAACTAAAGAACCAGTTGAAAAGGCCGGGTAACGATTTCAACAAACAATGATAAGGGGCTTTTCTGGATCGGAATCGGGACAGCTGCAGCTAAGGCCTTGCTACCTGCTGGGGGTTGCCTGGCAACAAGGTCTCCTTCACCCCCAGAGATTTGATAGTTCACAATTAAGGTTTACTCAGGGATTGTAAAAGCCCCTCTGTTATCCCACTAGCTGCTTGGGTGTTTGCTTGATATTTGTGGAAAATGGAACTTGATGTTTATTGGAATGGAACTTAGTTTAGTTTAGAGATGAGTTTAGTTTAGTTTAGCACGGAAACAGGCCCCTCGGCCCACCGAGTCCGTGCCGACCAGCGATCTCCTAGCACTATCCTACACACACCAGTGACAATTTACATTTATACCCAAGCCATTTAACCTACAAACCTGTAGGTCTTTGGCGTGTGGGAGGAAACCGATCTCGGAGAAAACCCACGCGGGTCACGGGGAGATCGTACAAATTCCGTGCAGGCAGCACCAGTAGTCAGGATCGAACCTGGGTCCCTGGTGCTGTAAGGCAGTAACTCTACCACTGCACCACCCTGAACCAAAGATAGACACAAAAAGCTCATCGGGACAGGCAGCGTCTCTGGAGAGAAGGAAAGGGTGATGTTTCGGGTCAAGACCCTTCTTCAGACCCCAAACGCCACCCTTTCCTTCTCTCCAGAGATGTTGCCTGACCCTCTCTGTTACTCCAGCTTTTGGAAACATAGAAAACAGGTGCAGAAGGAGGCCATTTTTGCCCTCCGAGCCTGCACCGACATTCATTTTGCATTTATGGGTCAAATAAATCCTTCTTGAAGTAAAAAATAATAAATATAACTTTAAAAGTGATCATATACACATGATCATAGCAAATAACTAAGCACATACATATGTTCATGGTAGGGGGGGATGAAAAACTATCGAGTTGGTGGATTCCATTTGCGTGATATATATAACATAATAACTGGCTCTTTTTTCTTTTTTTTTCTTTGTCTTTTTCCTTTTCTTTTTTTAGGGTCTATCTTTTAACCCCCTTTTCTAGTTCTTTGACCAAGGGTTTCTTCTCCCCTTTGGCACGCTCTTTCACTATCACAACTCTTTTCACATTTCACTCCCTTTCTCTCTATTCTTTTTCTTTAAAAGCCATAACATTATGGGGTACAATGATTGTAACAGTATATATGTGAAGTACATTGATGTATTTACCTCTAATAAATAAAATGTAAATAAATAAATAAATAAATTAATAAATTTATTTAAAAAACATATCTTCAGGTACAGCATACAGTGAAGAAACCGAATTGCATGTTGGTCCATATAATGAGAGTAGTTGAATATAGGAGCAAAGAGGTCCTTCTGCAGTTGTACAGGGCCCTGGTGAGACCACACTTGGAGTATTGTGTGCAGTTTTGCTCTCCCAATTTGAGGAAGGACGTTCTTGATATTGAGAGAGTGCAGCGTAGGTTCACAAGGTTAATTCCCGGGATGGCGGGACTGTCATGTGATCACTGGAATTTAGGATGAGAGGGGATCTTATAGAAACATATAAAATTATTAAAGGATTGGACCAGTGCTTCCGCACCTCATAAAATAAATTCTTTAAATAGAATCCCAAATTTCCTGGAATTAGATGGTATTTTTGTAATGCTTCCTGCGTGCTATTTGTTGTTGTTTTTTATTCGCGGGCACATGTTAACAACACAAAGAAGATCAAGGCAAAACTGATCTATGTAACAACACCGTATCTGCCTGTTTCTGTTACTCACTTGTAGACTGTTCAGCAAGGCAGCTTTTGTTGCCTCCAACAGCTTTCATTGTCTTAATTTTTTCAACCTGCTCTCATGTGTCTCAGTCTCTGCTCTCTCTCTCTCCCTCCCTCCCTCCCTCCCTCTCTCTCTCCCTCCCACCCCCTTTCCCTCCCTCCCTCTCTCCCACTCTCCCCCCCCTCTCCCTCTCTCCACCCCTCTCTCGCTCCCTCTCTCCCTCCCCCCCTCTCTCTCTCCCTCCCCCCCCTTTCCCTCCCTCCCTCTCTCCCACTCTCCCCCCATCTCCCTCTCTCCACCCCTCTCTCGCTCCCTCTCGCCACCCCTCCTTCTACCCCTCCCTCTCTCAGCCCCTTCAGCCCACCCACCGTTCTGTAAGATCAAGGCCAATTCCAATGAAATTGCAATCCCACCGTCGACTGGTAACCTTTCACCACTAGGCTTATCCAGAATTCTATCACTGCCTGAAAAATAATCAAAGGCTCAACTTCCACTGAGAAAGCGAATTTCAAAGAGAGTACGAGAATATACGAGAATTTTCCCGAACAGTCTGCAACCCATAAAAGCTGTGGCCATAGCGCTATGTTTAAAGCCCATGGCGCTGCAGCCGGTAGCGCTATAATTAGAACCCATAGCGCTGCAGCCGACTGCTCTGTTTAAATTCCCACTCATTAAACTGACAGCGCTCTGTTTAAACCTTTGAGCGCCAAAGCAGCAGTGCTGTATGTTTTACCTTCACACCCCTTCGTGGGCCAGATGTGGAAATTTCCCGAAATTATTCACTTTCCTTAAAATTACCTGAAGACAACCTGAATTTCTATCCATATAACCATATAACAATTACAGCATGGAAACAGGCCCTCTCGGCCCTTCCAGCCCGTGCCGATCATTTATTTTCCCCTAGTCCCATCTACCTGCACTCAGACCATACCCCTCCATTCCCTTCCCGTCCATATACCTATCCACTTTACTTTTAAATGTTAAAATCGATCCGGCATCCACCACTTCTGCTTGAAGCTCATTCCACACAGCCACCACTTTCTGAGTAAAGAAGTTCTCCCTCATGTTACTCCTACACTTCTGTCCCTTAATTCTCATGGTATGCCCTCTTGTTTGAATCTTCCCTACCCTCAATGGGAAAAGCTTATCCATGTCAACTCTGTCTATCCCTTTCATCATTTTAAAGACCTCAATCAAGTCCCCCCTTAACCTTCTGCGCTCCAAAGAATAAAGACCTAACTTGTTCAACCTTTCTCTGTAACTTAGTTGCTGGAATTTCCCGAATTTCGGGTAATTTCCTTCAGTGGAAACACTGGATTGGACACGCTAGATGCAGGAAACATATGCCTGATGGTGGAGGAGTCCAGAACCAGGGGCCACAGTTTAAGAACAAGGAGTAGTCCATTTAGAACAGAGATAAGGAAAAACATTTTCACACAGAGAGTTGTGAATTTGTGGAATTCTCTGCCTCAAATGGCAGCGGAGGTCGATTCACTGGATGCATTTTAAAGAGAGTTAGATAGAGCTCTTAGAGCTAGCAAAATCAAGGGGTATGGGGAGAAGGCACGAACGTATACTGACTGTGGGTGATCAGCCCAGATCACATTGAATGGCTCGAAGGGATGAATGGCCTATTCCTGCACCCATTGTCTATGTATCTATGAACATTTTCAGTATATTAACAAAAATACAATGTTGTTAAAATTAACCACACTATATAAGATAATTCATTGTCAATATTTCGACCTTGACATCAGCAATCCATGCATACAAATAGAGCACCCAGTCTGAAGAAGGGTCTCGACCTGAAATATCACCTATTTCTTTTCTTCAGAGGTGCTGCCTGACCCAAAGAGTTACTCCAGCTCTTTGTTAATAACGGTTCAGTGGGAATCAGTGGGAAGATTAGTCTTTTTTTAATGCCGTGAGTTGCCAGATCCAGATTCAGGGATCGTTTCTTCTTGGCTGTTATCAGGCAACTGAATCTTCCTACCACAACTAGAGAGCAGCGCTGAACTACTATCTACCTCATTGGTGACCCTCGGACTATCCTTGATCAGATTTTGCTGGCTTTAACTTGCATTAAACGTTTTTCCCTTATCTATACACTGTGAATGGCTGGAATGTAATCATGTATTGCCTTTCCGCTGACTGGATAGGATGCAACAAAAGCTTTTCACTGTACCTCGGTACACGTGACAATAAACTAAACTAAACTAAACTAGACAAACAATGCCTTCCTTCCCCCAGCCCCAACCCTTCCCTGTCACCACCACCAGAATGTGTTTCTGGGAGCTAAAAATATCAAGAGCCATTCAGTTATTCTCACTGGTGAAGTCAAAACATTCCTCTGTCAGCAAAGGAAGAGAGGCTTCATACAGACAGGCCTTCGTGCATTTGCTTGGCCAGGGAAAATAGCCGAGGGATCGGACTGCCATATCTGATCACTTAATTTCATAAAGCTGTTGACGTGTTGCACGCTCTTTCTCTTCCTTCTACACCCTCGTGAAGTGCTGCGTTACAGGCTGAGAGCAAAAGAAAAGACTTGCCTTTAGATCCGCTGATTCTCAGGGCATTGCAGAGTACTTCACACCTGGCACCGCATGCCTGATGCAATCGAGTCAAAGAATGATACAGCGTGGAAACAGGCCCTTCAGCTCAACTTGCCCACATTGCCCACACTAGTCCCACCAGCCTGCGCTTGGCCCATATCCCACTAAACCTGTCCTATCCATGTGCAATAAGGAACTGCAGATGCTGGTTTAAACCGAAGACAGACGCAAAAAGCTGGAGTAACTCAGCGGGACAGGCAACGTCTCTGGAGAAAAGGAATGGGTGACGTTTCAGGTCGAGACCCTTCTTCAGACAGTCCATGTGCCTATCTAACTGTTTCTTAAAGGTTGCAATAGTCCCTGCTCTGGCAGCTCATTCCATACACCCACCACCCTTTGTGTGAAAAAGGTTACCCCTCAAATTTCTATTAAATCTTTTCCCCTTCACCTTGAACCTATGTCCTCTGGTCCTCGATTCTCTGGGCTAGAGACTCTCCCGGCATCTACCCATCCCATTATCGGTGTGTAAATGCTGTTAGGTCCGCGATCTATTTATACACAGTGAGGACCAACAAATATTAAGGTTGAACGGTAACTATTGGCCGGGACACCAGGGAACATTGCCTATTACTCTTCAAAACTGTGCCATCTATCAAAAGCAGAGAGCTTTGATTTGACAAGGTGTATGTTTCACGTTTCAGAATATTTTTGGTCCTAGGGCTTCCAGTAATGAAATACAGGCACTCCTTGACGTACGAAAGGTCTATGTTCAGAGATACAGCGCGGAGACAGGCCCTTCGGCCCATCAGGTCCGCGCCGACCAGCGATTCCCGCAAATTAACACCGTCCTACACCCACTAGGGACAAGTTTTACATTTATCAAGCCAATTAACCTACAAACCTTTACGTCTTTGGAGTGTGGGAGGAAAACCGAAGATATCGGAGAAAACCCACGCAGGTCAAGGGGAGAACGTACAAACTCCACACAGACAGAACCTGTAGTCGGGATTGAACCCGGATCTCTGGCGCTTCATTCGCTGTAAGGCAGCAACTCTACCGCTGCACCACCATGACCGCCCATGTTCCATAAGAAGGAGTTCAAGGACATACTTCCTTGAAAGTGGCGTCACAAGCAGGTAGGGTGGTCACGTCAGCTTTTGGCACATTTGCCTCCAACCGTCAGAGTATTGAGTATGGATGTTGGGTGGTCATGTTACGGTTGCGCAAGACCTTGGTGTGGCCCCATGTGGAGAATTGCGCTCAGTTTTGGTCACCCTGTTATAGAAAAGATGTTGTCAAGCAAGAAAGAATGCAGTGAAGATTCACAGGGACGTTGCCAGGTCTCGAGGGCCTGAGCTATCGGGAGAGATTGAGCAGGCCAGGACTCTATTCCTTGGAGCGCAGGAGGGTGAGGGGTGGGCTCTCACTTCATTCATGGACACGATTTTGATACTATGGCACGAACGCAGGCTCGGCGATCGTTTCGCTGAACACCTCCGCTCAATCCGTCGTAACCTACCTGATCTCCCGGTTGTTCAGCACTTCGACTCCCACTCCCATTCCCAATCTGACCTTTCTGTCCTGGGCCTCCTCCATTGTCAGAGTGAGGCTCAGCGCAAATTGGAGGAACAGCACCTCATATTTCACGGGTAGTTTACACCCCAACATTGACTTCTCTAACTTCAGATAGCCCTTGCTTTCTCTCTCCATCCTCTTCCCGTTCCCAGCTCTCCCACTAATTTTACTGTCTCTGCCTACATTCTATTTTTGTCCCGCCCCCTCCTCTAACCTCAGACTGAAGAAGGGTCTCGACACGCAACGTCGCCCATTCCTTCTCTCCAGAGATGCTGCCTCGCCCGCTGAGTTACTCCAGCATTTTGTGTCTACCAGCAAGTAGTGACAATCAGTGTGGAGGAAAGAGTGCGGGAAGAAATCGAAGATCTCGGAGATCACGGGGAGAATGTACAAGCTCCGTACAAACAGCACTCGTAGTCAGGATCGAACGCGGGTCTCTGGCGCTGGAAGGCAGTAGCTGTACCACTGCACCACCGTGCCAACCTCCATACTCCAGTGGATGGAGTCTTTAGATATTTGGGGATTACTTGTTCAGTTAGTTTTCAGTTAAGTTTATTTTAATATCGTCATGTGTACCAAGTTAAAGCGCTGTAAGGCAGCAACTCTACCGCTGCGCCACCATATCAACAAAATAGCGAGAGTACAGAGGAGATTTACTAGAATGTTGCCTGGGTTCCAGCAACTAAGTTACAGAGAAAGGTTGAACAAGTTAGGTCTTTATTCTTTGGAGCGCAGAAGGTTAAGGGGGGACTTGATTGAGGTCTTTAAAATGATGAAAGGGATAGACAGAGTTGATGTGGATAAGCTTTTCCCATTGAGGGTACGAAAGATTCAAACAAGAGGGCATGACATGAGAATTAAGGGACAGAAGTTTAGGGGTAACATGAGGGGGAACTTCTTTACTCAGAGAGTGGTGGCTGTGTGGAATGATCTTCCTGCAGAAGTGGTGGAGGCAGGATCGATTTTAACATTTAAAAGTAAAGTGGATAGGTGTATGGACGGGAAGGGAATGGAGGCGTATGGTCTGAGTGCAGGTAGATGGGACTAGGGGAAAATAAATGGCCGGCACGGACTGGAAGGGCCGAGAAGGCCTGTTTCCATGCTGTAATTGTTATATAGTTATATGGTGTCTCTTGGAAATAAAATCTAGAAAAATAACGCAGTGTACTTTACAAACTTCCTCGGCTCTCACTTTGTTAATGCACAACTGACAATGGAGCAAGACTATATAATATCCTGTATTATGTACTGGAATTGACAATACAAAGCATAGCTGTTCTTATCATCATAATCGTACCAATTTAGATGTCAGAGGAGCTGGAGATCTCAGGCTTTACAACCAGCTGCACTGATTAAGGTGCCAGGAATCAAGAAGTAAAAAAGACTATTTTTTAAATGAAGAAGGGAAAGGTTCCAAAGTAAAACGACAGGCCCATTAGAGTTTGTGAGGGGAAAGACAGGTTAATTTTTTAAAATATATATATATTTTTTATAGAGAATCAGCTCGGAAACAAGTCCTTCGGCCCACCGACCGACCGGCCGAGCCGACCAGAAATCCCCGCACGTCAACATTATCCTGTACACACTAGGGACAATTTTTACATTTACCAAGCCAATAAAAAGATCTCGGAGAAAACCCACGCGGGTCATAGAAACATAGAAAATGGGTGCAGGAGTAGGCCATTCAGCCCTTCGAGCCTGCACCGCCATTCAATATGATCATGGCTGATCATCCAACTCAGTATCCTGTACCTGCCTTCTCTCCATTCCCCCTGATCCCTTTAGCCACAATAGCCACATCTAGCTCCCTCTTAAATATAGCCAATGAACTGGCCTCAACTACCTTCTGTGGCAGAGAATTCCACAGACTCACCACTCTCTGTGTGAAAAAAGATCTTCTTATCTCGGTCCTAAAAGACTTCCCCCTTATCCTTAAACTGTGACCCCTTGTTCTGGAGTTCCCCAACATCGGGAACAATCTTCCTGCATCTAGCCTGTCCAACCCCTTAAGAATTTTGTAAGCCTCTATAAGATGTCCTCCTCAATCTCCTAAATTACAGCGAGTACAAGCTGAGTCTATCCAGTCTTTCTTCATATGGAAGTCCTGCCATCCCAGGAATCAGTCTGGTGAACCTTCTCTGTACTCCCTCTATGGCAAGAATGTCTTTCCTCAGATTAGGAGACCAAAACCATACGCAATATTCCAGGTATTACTAGGGGTAACATGGGGGGAACTTCTTTACTCAGAGAGTGGTGGCTGTGTGGAATGATCATCCAGCAGAAGTGGAGGCAGGATCGATTTTAACATTTCAAAGTAAAGTGGATAGGTATATGGACGGGAAGGGAATGGAGGGGTATGGTCTGTGCAGGTAGATGGGACTAGGGGAAAATAAATGGTCGGCACGGACTGGAAGGGCCGAGAAGGCCTGTTTCCATGCTGTAATTGTTATATGGTTATATGGTTACAGGTGTGGCCTCACCAAGATCCTGTACAACTGCAGTAGAACCTCCCTGCTCTTGTACTCAAATCCTCTTGTACTCAAATCAGAGGGTCACGGGGAGAACGTACAAACGGCGTACAGACAGCACCTGTAGTCGTGCTTGAATCCAGGTCTCTGGCGCTGCATTCACTGTCAGGCAGCAACTCTACCGCTGCGCCACCGTGCTGCCTAGTCTGTAAAGAGGGCAGCCAGTTGTTCAGAAAATCAGAAGCATGCCGGAAGGAACTGCAGATGCTGGTTTTAACTGAAGAGAGACACAAAAAGGTGGAGTAACTCAGTGGGACAGGCAGCAGCTTTGGCCTGTCCCACTGAGTTACTCCTGTTCCGCTGTGTTACTCCAGCTTTTTGTGTCTCTCTTCAGTTAAAACCAGCATCTGCAGTTCCTTCCGGCATGCTTCTGATTCCTCTTCTGATTCCTCTTCCATGCTTCTGATTTTACAGAGCACCTTTCTCTGTTGCTAAGTGAATGGTTCCAGTTCAAATTTACTTGGAGCGGAAGATACTTAGAATAATTTCCAAGATTGAGATCGCACCAATCTCAAATTGCACATCTAGTTATGATCCATGTTCACCCACATGACTTTATAATGATAAGACACAAAGTACATGTGTAAGTCAGCATGTCAGGCAGCATCCCTGGAGAACATGGATAGGTGATGTTTCAATTTGGGGCCTGTTAAGAAGGAGGTGAGGAGGAACTTTAGTCAGAGGGTAGTTAATCTGTGGAATTCATTGCCACAGAGGGCTGTGGAGGCCAAGTTAGTGGATATTTTTAAGGCAGGGATAGACAGATTCTTGATTAGAATGGGTGTTATGGGGAGAAGGCAGGAAAATGGGATTAGGAGGCAGAGTGGACTCGATGGGCCGAATAGCCTAATTCTACTCCTATAACGTGTGAACTTGCATGTAACCAACACGCAGTTTTGGCCTGAGAGTCACTTATGGTCTAAATAAATAGCATTGCCTTGCCCCTACACTATTGAACTCCTCCCTGATTATAACACAGAGCACAGAAATACAGTGCACAGTTCATTAAAAATATATGAAAAGTATTTTATCAACTGCCGTTCTGCACTAAACTATGATTAGTCCGCAATTAAATGAGTCACCCAGCCACAGTAAATTATCAATTATATATGTGGAGTTTTCAATTAATTATATCATTAATTATTGTTCTAAGTTCATTAATTGATCCTGTAAATGATAATACAAAGAAGGCTAATTTAATAAAATATTTCCTAAATCTGTATGGATAAAGATGACCTATTCAATTTTATTTCCTAAGCCAATTTTCATAATTTTCCTTCAGGTACCAACATTTTCCTTCAAGTACCTACAGAGGTTTCACTTCCTTGTGCATGTCCCACTATCTCAATGGGATCAAAATTCTTGAATATTTACGAACTGTCATGAAAAGGTAATAGCCAATTATGAGGCACTTTGTACGGGTATTTGTTACACTGGCTCTAAGTATAGATTAGTTTAGAGATACAGCGCGGAAACAGGCCCTTTGGCCCACCGAGTCCGTGCCAACCAACGATCCCCGGTTTAAAATGATGAGGAGGGGGGACCTCATTGAAACTTAACGACTAGTGAAAGGACTGGATAGAGTGGACGTGTAAAGGGTGACCCCTGGTTCTGGACACCCACAACATGGGGACCATTTTTCCTTCATCCAGCCTGTCCAATCCCTTAAGAATGTTATATGTTTCTATAAGATCCCCTCTCATCCTAAACTCCAGTGAATACAAGCCCAGCCGATCCATTCTTTCATCGTAATGTCAGTCCCGCCATCCCGAAAATTAACCTGGTAAAGCTACACCGCACTCACTCAATAGCAAGAAATAGTGACCATCACCATTACACCACTGCCCTCTGCAGCTGGTTCTTCGACATCCTGACCCACAGACCACAATCAGCGTGGGTAGAGGACAAATCATCCTCCAATGGTGACATTGAAACATAGAAACATAGAAAAATAGGTGCAGGAGTAGGCCATTCGGCCCTTCGAGCCTGCACCGCCGTTCAATGTGATCATGGCTGATCATCCAACTCAGTATCCCGTATGTGCCTTCTCTCCATACCCCCTGATCCCTTTAGCCACAAGTGCCACATCTAACGCCCTCTTAAATATAGCCAATGAACTGGCCTCAACTACCTTCTGTGGCAGAGAATTCCAGAGACTCACCACTCTCTGTGTAAAGAATGTTTTCCTCATCTCGGTCCTAAAGGAATTCCCCCTTATCCTTAGACTGTGACCCCTTGTTCTGGACTCTCCCAACATCGGGAACAATCTTCCAGCATCTAGCTTGTCCAACCCCTTAAGAATTTTGTAAGTTTCTATAAGATCCCCCCTCAATCTTCTAAATTCCAGCGAGTACAAGCCGAGTCTATCCAATCTTTCGTCATATGAAAGTCCTGACATCCCAGGAATCAGTCTGGTGAATCTTCTCTGTACCCCCTCTATGGCAAGGATGTCTTTCCTCAGATTTGGAGACCAAAACTGTACGCAATACTCCAGGTGTGGCCTCACCAAAACCCTGTACAACTGCAGTAGAACCTCCCTGCTCCTATACTCAAATCCTTTCGCTATGAATGCTAACATACCATTTGCTTTCTTGACGTTTCGGGTCTCTCCAGAGATGCTGCCTGTCCCACTGAGTCATCCCACCATTTTGTCTCTATCTTCAGTTTACATCATCATCTGCAGTTCCTTCCGACACAAACCATCCTCCATGTTCATTCTCAATACTAGTGCCACACAGGGATATGTTCTCAGCCCCCTACTTTACTACTTATACGCTCACAACTACGCAGCCAAATACCAACCCAACTCAACATGGGGAGTCTGCATCCTCTGGGCTTAAACATTGAGTTTTCTCAATTCTGTTAACCCTGGCTGTCTCCTCCCCTTCCCACCTCTCCCTCAGCCCTCGGGCCCTGGCATTCCTTCTCTCTCTATCTCTCCCCCACCCAAGTCGCACTAGCTTCTCATTTTCACACTACAAACAGCTTACAATGGCCTGTTTCCTTTATCAGACCACACCTGGCGTATTGCGTACAGTTTTGGTCTCCAAATCTGAGGAAAGACATTCTTGCCATAGAGGGGGACAGAAAAGGTTCACGAGACTGAATATGAGGAAAGACTGGATAGACTTGGCTTGTACTCGGTAGAATTTAGAAGACTGAGGGGGGATTTTATAGAAATTTACAAAATTCTTAAGGGGTTGGATAGGCTAGATGCTGGAAGATTGTTCCCGATGTTGGGGAGGTCCAGAACAAGGTTTCACAGTCTAAGGATAAGGGGGAATTCATTTAGGACCGAGATGAGGAAAACTCCTGCACCTATTTTCTATGTTTCTATGTTTCTATGATTCTATGTTTCTAAGTTCTATCAGAAACGTATGACAATAAAACACTAATGACTCGTGACTCATATTCTGATGCAAGTGGATGGACTGCTAATATCCTGCATCTGCTCGTGTTTATACTGGGATTTAGTACCCTAATCCTAGTTCAGCACATCATCCACTGTGGGTAGATAAATTCAGCTGCCTCCTCCTGCACCTATTTTCTATGTTTCAGTGGGTTATTGATTGGGGACGATCCGCCATGATCGCAATGAATGGCGGTGCTGGCTCGAAGGGCCGAATGCCCTCCTCTTGCACCTATTTTCGCTGTTTCTATGTTTCTAAACCAAGATGAGATGTTATCCAATTTACACTTCACACTGCCTTGCCAAGGTCACCAGGATAATCAAGGGCCAATTTTACCCCAAGTCACTCCCTTCATAGAGGAGCAGAATTAGGCAATTTGGCTCATTGCATCCATTCCACCATTTAACCTTTTCCTCTCAACGCCATTCTCCTGCCTACAAACCTGCACGTCTTTGGAATGTGGGAGGAAACCGGTGCACCCAGAGAATGAATGCCCATGCAGTCACAGATAGAACGTAGAAACTCCATAAAGACAGCACCCGAGGTTAGGATCACACCTGGGTCTCTGGCACTGTAATCCAGCAACTCTACTGCTGCGTCACCATGCCGATCTTTGGGCACATTGTTGGTGGACATAAGTTCATGTTCTAGGAGTAGAATTAGACTATTCAGCCCATCAGGTCTACACTGCCATTCAATCATAATTGATCTATCTTTCCCTCTCAACCTCATTCTCCTGCCTTCTCCCCATAATCCCTGACACCCGTACTGGAATCAAGAATCAGTCAACCTCCACCTCATAAATATCCATTGACTTGGCCTCCACGCAGATTCATCACCCTCTGACTAAAGAAATTCCTCCTCATCTCCATTCTAAAGGTACGTCCTTTTATTCTGAGGCTCTGGCCTCTGGTTCTAGACTCTTCCACTAGTCGAAACATCCTCTCTACATCCACTCTCTGCAGGCCCTTCACCAATCGGTAAGTTTTAATGTGGATCCCCCTCATCCTTCTAAACCCCAGCGAGTACAGGCCCAGTGTTGTCAAACATTAAAAACATTTCAAAATGAACTTCATTCAAGTAATAAATATATACAATTCATCCGACATTTTCGGAGGCTATACAAACGTTCAATACTGTTTACACACATTGCACAAATTTATCCTCCACCCTTGCCACTCAAGTGGCCCCTTGGTGTGGAATCTCTTCCCTTATTTCTGATTGGCGTCTCCACCACACCCTGCCCCCCATGTCCAACAGCGGAAGGACCCTAGACTGTGGTCCTCCCCCACCGAGCCTTGGCGTTGGCTGCACCGTGCTTCAGTGCGTCCCTCAGCACGTACTCCTGCAGTCTGCAGCGGGCCAGGTGGCAACATTCCCTGACGGACATCTCGCTCCGCTAGGATGTCAACAAAGCTCAGGCAGACCAAAGAGTCCATGGGAAAAGTCCGTAAATCGCAGAGTCTTCTGTGATGGACCTATTCTTGGTTCGTGGTTCTTGGTTACTTGGTCCTCCAAAATATTCCAACTGGAATTTAAACTGGAGGTGGTGAAGGGAGGGGTTTAGCCAGAGAGGGTTATTGGGATGAAAGTGCCACTTTAAATTTAGTTGCATCTGGCTGGGCAACCATGGCTTGGTGGAGATTATTCCATGCTTTAATAGTGCGTGGGAAGAACAAATTGCTGGACACATCTGTCTTTGAGGCTGGGACCACAAATTGGATCGAATGCCCTCGTCTGCTCCTAATTGTTTTGGGGTTGGTGTAGGTCTTGTGATCTATGTCTAGCTGACCATTTAACATTTTGTAAAAACAGGTCAAACGGTGAGCTTCATGTCTGTCTTGGAGAGGGTTGCACCCCAGAGAATTCAGAAGTTTGGTGACACTCGCTTCTCTCTCGTAGGTGTTAGTAACAAATCGAGCGGCCTGTCTTTGGACACGTTCGATGGATGAAATGTTTTTATCTGTGTATGGGTCCCAAGCTGCAACTGCGTAGTCCAGATGAGGTCTAACGAGGGTGAAATACAGCTTCTCCTTGACAGAAGCTGAACAATGATGGAAGTTGCGCCTCAGGAAGTTTAGGACACCTGTTGCTTTCACTGTTACATGTTCTGAATAAATCATCATAGTCCATCATAGGGTCATCTGCTACAGTCCCATTCCAATCAACTTTAGCCAGCTCCTCCCTCATGTCTCTGTAGTGCTTTGCTCAACAGTACCTACATATCCAATTTCATCTTCTCCATCTCAAATTGCAGACTGAATTTTATCATATTATGGTCACTACCTCCTAGTGGTTCCTTTACCTTGAGTTGCCTTATCAAATCCGGTTCATTACACAATACCAAATCCAGAATTGCCTTTTCCCTGGTATACTCTACTGTAAATACGCTCTTCTCACGCTTACCCTCTAGTCTAGTTCAGTTAAAAACCACTGAGTCAAGCACTGGAACAACTAATCTTTATGTTTCGATTGAACAGCAAATTCCCCTATACGATAGCTAAACCACCGCGGGTGCGATCCTTGTATCTACCTGGCCAAGCCCTTCAGCCTTGTGCAAGCTGAAACACTCCAAAAGGTCACGCAGTCTCAAGCGTACTTCCAGAAGATCGAGTTTGATCTAAGATGGAGACACCTTTTATAAGTCCACGAACCTTGAGGGGCCGAACTACATAGGGGTTGTTTCTTTACAATCCAATTTAACATATTCATTACATCAGTACATTATTGACAGTTCCCCAAACCAAATACATTGTTTCCAGGAGAAGTTTCTAGAAGGAAGCTAACTTAACTGAATATTGCAACATTTGCCCTGGAACTCAAACAAACCTGCCAGGGCTTAACACTTTTAACCAATCAACAAACATCAGGGTAACCGTCTCGCAACATTATTTACACTATTTACAATTAGTTTGCAGTAATCCAATTACATTAATGCATTTAAGTTTGTTTGCAGAGTTTTTATACCTTTTATCAATTAAGGGGAAATGAGGAGAACACCTGGATCTTTCACCCCTACATATCAATCTGATGCTCAGACTGGCTGGCACCTGTAAATTTCCACTGACAAAAGTTAAGCAATTCTGACAAATGCAGGGATCCTCCATTTTATGGTGTCTTTAATTTGGTCAGTATTAACACTACTACAAGCTGTTCGAAGAAACCATCCTCTAGGCACTCTACAAATTCCCTCTCTTGGGGTCCAGTACCGACCTGATTTTCCCAGTCTATCTCTATATTGTAATCCCCATGACCACCGTGACATTGCCTTTATTACATGCCAATTGTATTTCCTGATGCAACTTGTACCCGACATCCTGGCTACTGTTTGGGGGCCTGTAAATTACTCCCATTGGGGTCTTTTTAGCCTTACAATTTCTCAGCTCTACCCACAATGACTCTACATCTTCTGATCCTATGTCACCCCTCGCCAAGAACCAAATTTAATTCCTTACCAACAGAGCTAGTCCATCCCCTCTGCCAACCTGTCTGTCTTTGCAATAGGACGCAAAACCTTGGATATTCAGCTCCCAGCTCTAATCCTCTCTCAGCCACATCTCCATGATGCCCACAATACCATACCTACCAATTTCTAACTGCACTATAAGCTCACTCACTGTTTCACAAGACACAGTTAGACAGGTACATGGATAGGTCAAGGTTGAAGGGATATGGACCAAATGCAGGCAGGTGGGTGTAGTGTTAGCCGGTGTGGGCAAATTGGGCCAAAGGACCTATTTCCACACTGTATGACTATGACTTTTTTCCATATACTACATGCATTCATATAGAACACCTTTGGTACAGTATTCATCACCTCACTTCTCACATTGGTCCCGATTTTACCTGACCTCACTCTCTTACCTTATCCCTCCTTAAATGTTCTGTCTAATTACTTCTGGAGACTTCAGTAACTTGAGAGAGTGTTACATTAATAACAAAATGCAATACCTGCACTGCCCTTCCCTTTAACTTCATCCACACATGTCCTTTAATACTGAGACCATGGCCTCTAGTCATAGACTCAACCAGTAGTGGTACAAGTCTCTCCACATCCATTCTATCAAATCCTTCATGTGCCTATTCAAAAGCCTCTTAAGCGCCACTATCGTATCTGCCTCCACCACCACCCCTGGCAGTGTGTTCCAGGCACCCACCAGCCTCTGTAAAAAAAAGCCTTTACCAAAAGGGCAGAATTAAGAATAAAGGGTAAGCCATTTAGAACGGAGATGAAGAAACACTTTTTCACACAACGAGTGGTGAGTCTGTGGAATTTCATTTCGGAGTCACGTGAGTGACTTCGTGAAGAGCCCGCCGGCGCGCATGCTCGACATATCGTCGTACCGCGTTGCTGCGACGGCTGGCGGTGGAGCGCGCTCCTCGCCAGCCCTTCATAAGGGGCCACGGAGGTAAGTATCCTACCTTTAGTTGGTGGTCCTTGTTGTTGGTTTTGTCTTGCAGCAAGGACATGGATGGGAGTTCCAAGGGCCGGAGGACGTCAGGACGAGTTCGCCGGTCAACAGTTCCGGGGCCTTTACCATCGGCAGTACCTGCAGCGCAGGCCGGGACTCAGGCGGAGATGTGGGTAAGCCCTGTGGTTACAGGTCCAGATCCGCCAGCACACCACAGCTCGGAGGAGTTCGACGAGGAGGAGTGTGGTGTGCCGCCAGAGCAGGGGGACCCTGCCATGGCAGTCAGGTCGTCAGCGGGCTCGCTGGCGACCTCGAGCTGGGTGCGTGCGGCTGCACGGCCCGTTCCACTCAGCCCTCCGAGTAGGGGAAGGGCAGCAGCCCAGAAGCCTAACCCTGCCAGGGCTAAGGCATTGCCTGACACGGAGGAGCGGTCAGGTTCCAGGGCGAGACCCGGGGTGGCTGTGAGGTCCAGCCGGCACACCCCGACTCTCGACGCCGGGACGGGTCGGTTGAGTCGGGTCTCGTCACGGTCGCCGAGCCCCCCATGGATGGGTGGGCGAGACCATGCGTCGGCAAAGTCCACGATGTGGGCAGCCGGCAAGCCTGCGCGGGCTTCAGGCAGCCATGCTTCGGCTGGTGCCGACACCACGCCGCAAGTGCCCTTAGTGGCAGCGGCTTCAGCTCCCGCTAAACGGAGGCGGTTGAACACGCCCGCGCGGGAATCGCGCAGTTTCGCCTCGGCGGCTGTTAGCGACAACTACCGGCACCGGCTGGGCCTCGATGAGGTGCGGGCCGATGATAGGAGCCCGGTTTTCTTTTCAGAGCCGGAGGACTCCGACCACCTGAGTGTTCAGGGTGAAGGGCGTATTGACCGTATGGAGCGGCTGCTGGAGCTCCTGCTTCAACGTCAACTACAGCAGGGCAGCAACAGGCACAGGGCGTCGTCACCAGCCTCTACCATTAGCCTGGAGCAGCAGGAGGAGGAGGTTTTGGTGGATTCCATACCACCTCCGTTGGAGGTGCCAGCGGAGGATCTTCTGGATGTGGCGACCAAATTTGCGGCCCCACATTCATCTGGACTTCCTTTAAACGCAAAGCTGGCAGCCACTGTGGACTTTCTTAACAACCAGCAACTGCAGGAAGAAGTCCTCATTCAGGCAATGAGCCGTCTCAAGGCTCCATCCAATTGCAACTCCCTCAACGTGCCTGTGGTCAATACGCCGATATGGGGCAACATCAGTGCGGCTATCCGTCAACAAGTGGTAAAATTGCAAACCACCGCCGCCGCCGCCGCCCCGTCAACTCTTTGGGGAGGACCTCTCGAAGAGAGTCAAAGAGCTTGACGAACAAGCCAAAACGGTGGGGATCATGCGCTCTCAGAGTGCCCCCACACCGTCAGGCTCAAAAGCTCCATACATTCGCTCACGAGGGTCTGCTAGTACCTCGACGAGGACCCACCCTCAAGCTCCACAACGACAGTAACATCAGACCCAGCACCAGGGGTCTTTTTTAGGACAGGGTCGGCAGAGACCCTGGTGGAAAATGAAGACGCCGCGCCCTCAAGCCAACCCAGCACCTCCACGTCCACCCACATGTGTCAAGGACCGCCGGTAACCACGGGGGTGAGGGGGTCTGGTTCTCTCTTTTCTCTTTGTTTAACTTCACATGTTGGTGGTCGCCTTCGGCTGTTTTTGGGTGCATGGGGTAATTTTACTGGTGACGAGTATGTGTTGCAGAATATTCAGGGGCATAAAATTGAGTTTATTAATGGCGACATTCCTCCATCCCCGCACATGCCCGGTCGAACGTTTAAATTATCTGCTGCAGAACAGGCAGCAGGCTACAAGGAAATTTTAAGGCTTGAACAGAAGGGAGTGATTGAGAAAGCGGTGCATGAGCCAGTTGAATTTGTTTCGAATATATTCACCAGACCTAAGAAGGATGGAGGTTGTCGTGTCATTATTGATCTAACCCATTTGAATACTTTTGTAACATATACTCATTTTAAAATGGATACGTTTGAAACAGCCATATCATTGATTTCTCATGGTTGCATTATGGCATGCATCGATTTGAAAGACGCATACTATTCAGTATCCATCCAGAAATACGACAGGAGGTTTTTGAAATTCATCTGGATGGGGCAACTCTGGCAGTACAAGGTTTTGCCTAATGGGCTCACCACAGCCCCTAGATTGTTCACTAAATTAGTGAAACCAATTATGGCTTATTTGAGACAGCGACATCATATAGTTATGGCCTATTTAGATGATATCTTACTTGTGGGCCGCACCCTGGAATTGGCTGAACAGGGAGTTGCAGCTGCTGTCAATATATTTCAACAATTAGGGTTTATTGTCCATCCAGAGAAATCAAAGTTCTGCCCTGCCCAGGTGATTAATTACCTAGGGTTCACGGTGAACTCTATGAGCATGAGGGTTACCATACCAATTAACAAGATTGAGGAGGTTACCCAGGTGTGTCAAGGTTTAATCCGCACCAATATACCATCGACTCGGCATACAGCTACAGTAATTGGTAAGCTTGTATCTTTGTTTCCGGCAGCGCGATATGGACCTTTGCATTATCAGAGTTTGCAAAGAGCTAAAATTGCTGCGTTAAAACAGGACGCTGGTCATTATGATCGATCAATGCAGCTGCCGTCCGAAGCGATAAATGAGTTGCAATGGTGGGTGTGCCACATTAGCAGCTCATTCAAGCCTATCAGGGAGGCTAATCCGGTGGTATATTTGCAGACTGATGCAAGCTCCAATGGCTGGGGAGCTACGGATAATTGCTCTAGTTGTGGGGGCAGATGGGACACCCTTGAGTCAACGATGTTGTTGACTCAAGGGATTAACTATTTGGAGTTGCTGGCAGCATTCCACGGACTTCGTGCGTATTGATCCAAGCTTGTTGGAGCACATGTCCGTCTCCAAATAGACAAAACCACAGCAGTGGCATACTTAAACCATATGGGTGGTACCAGGTCAGTTTCGTGTGACAAATTGGCTAACTCAATTTGGCTCTGGTGTGTTCAAAGAGACATTTGGATTTCAGCTACCTATTTGCCAGGTGAGCTTAATACTGTGGCGGACACCAGGTCACGCAAATTTAATGACAATATTGAATGGATGTTGCATCCTGAGATTTTTGCTAAAGTCACAGCCAAATTTGGTAAACCGGACATTGACCTTTTTGTGTCACGGTTGAACCATCAGGTACCAACCTACGTTTCATGGGAACCAGATCCTGGGGCTATAGATGCATTCGCGCTGGACTGGGGGAATTGGTTTTTCTATGCCTTCCCCCCGTTTTGCCTCATCAGTCGGGTATTGCATAAGATTCAGGCAGATGCTGCCAAGGTCATCCTTATTATACCCGACTGGCCCACACAGCCTTGGTATCCGGTGGTCTTTGACATGCTCAACGAACCTTGGGTCCTTTTGAAGGGTTGCCCACAATTGGTTACTCACCCTGTCTCAGGGGAGCCACATCCCTGCCATGGCTATTTAAATTTGTTGGCTTGCAGGTTCTGAACAGGCCGTTAGTCCAATACAGCCTCTCAGATCGGACCATGGATACCATCGGGGCGTCGTGTCGAGAGTCAACAAGGCGAAGATACCGCTTGCATATTAAGAAGTGGGAAGCCTACTGCAGCCGCTCTCGCATCACGTACGATGACGTGACAATAACCGACGTCCTGGAATTCCTCGCGGGGTTGCACCATGATGAACACTTAAGTTACAGTGCCATCAACAGCGCCAGAAGTGCGCTCTCATTCTACCTCAATATTGAGGTAGGATCCAACAGGCTAGTGTCCAGACTCATGCGGGGTATATTCAATATGAATCCGCCTACACCACGCTATAATATCACCTGGGATGTCAGGGACGTATTAAACCTGCTCAGGACGTGGTCTCCCATGGAAGGGCTCCAACTGGACCAACTCACCATGAAGCTGGTGATGTTACTAGCGCTGACTTCAGCTCAGAGGGTACAGACACTACACAAACTTCGTGTCGACAGAATGACATCTACCCCTACAGAAGTAGTCTTTTTCATTGACAAGCTACTAAAGCAGCATAGACCTGGGTGCACAGGGCTGCAGCTGAAGTTCCCGGCATACCCCGCAGATGCTAGGCTATGTTTAGCCTCACATATCCGCCACTATGTCAAGGTGACGGCATGCATCAGAGGAATGGAGAAGATACCTGCTGGTCACCTCATCATCGAGTGACAGTCCAGACGATATCCAGGTGGCTTTGAGTCGTCTTGGGTAAGTCAGGTATCGACACTAATGTGTTCAAGTCTCATTCCACCAGGGCTGCATCGACGTCAGCGGCGAGGATTATGGAGGTGCCTATGGACCAAATTCTCGCCACAGCAGGATGGGCTAATGAAGCTGTGTTCCAGCGTTTTTATAACAAGCCTGTTGCTGCTCCTCTACAGTTCGCAGAAGCCGTGCTGAATGCAGGTCAAGAACGTGGAGATGTCCCCGCATGAGGGGTTTTTGATTTGTTATTCATAAATATGCTCTTGTTTTGCAGTATGAACTATTGAGCAAGTTTGTTCCTCCCATCCATCCCTGGTAGTGGTGTGTCAGCATGGACGTGGTCCAGGGCGTGTAATCACAGAAGCTTTGAAGTCTTCACGAAGTCACTCACGTGACTCCGAAATGAAATAGTAAGATTGAACGAGAACTTACCAGTTCGAAGGTTGATCTTTATTTTATGAGGAGTCGAAGTGAGGGATTTCGTGCCCTCCTCGCCCAACCCTCAATCACCTTCATCTGGTAATCTTAGTCACTTCAATCTTACTATGCGAAGTCATTTCTATTGTTGGTTTCTGTGATTCTACGCCGCTACTTTGAAGTATGTCGAGCATGCGCGCCGGCGGGCTCTTCACAAAATCCCTCACTTCGACTCCTCATAAAATAAAGATCAACCTTCGAACTGGTAAGTTCTCGTTCAATCTTACTATTCTCTGTCTCAGAGGGCGGTGGAGACCGGTTCTCTGGATGCTTTCAAGAGAGTAGAATCCTAGATAGAGCTCTTGAAGATAGCTGAGTCCGGGGATATGGGGAGAAGGCAGGAACGGGGTACTGATTGGGGATGATCAGCCATGATCACATTGAATGGTGGTGCTGGCTTGAAGGGCCGAATGGCCTACTCCTGCCCCTATTGTCTATTGTCTACTGTCTATAAATCAAAAAGCAGCCACTGGCACTGGAGAAGGAGAGATGGGGGAGAGAGAGAAGGGAAGGAGAGAAAGGGGGGGAAAGAAAACATGGATGTATATGCAATGTGATGAAGGCTGTGCTCTGCTTTAAAGCATTGATTTCTATTGGGATTTAAACAGGCCCACATTTATACAACTTATCCACTGGCCTGCAAACTTTTGAATAATTGTAGGTATTTACAGATTTCGCCAGAAAGCCACATATTGCATTTTGTTATTAATGTAACACTCTCTAGACTGCCGCCCTGTTTCTTCTCTTAGTAATTGCAAATGAGACCAGGCAGTAAATAAGGAACAGTAAAATGTTCCTGGTTTCTTTCAACAAGTTACATCTCTCGCTCCGTGTCTTAAGTGGCGTTAATTTAGCTGAACAAGCTGTGACCAGTTGTCCTGACCCGGTCGGTGAACTGGGAGTATGATAGTGTTGCTTTGAATACAATCAGTTACCACAGTGCAAGCGAAACTCAAGCCCCAAGACTCCTCTCAATCTGAGGAAGGGTCTCGACCCGAAACGTCACCTATACCTTTTCTCCAGAGAGGCTGCGTGTCCCGCTGAGTTACTCCAGCATTTTGTATCAATCTGCAGTTCCCTCCTACACAAACTCAAGGCTCCACAGTATTGGACAGGGCCCTCTTTCTGTTCGTTTAAACCCCTTTTCATGTCCCTAAAAATGACATTTCCTGTGAACCGTTAAGAATTACATTAAGAATCTCCCTTAATATATTTCTGAGGTATATTTTGCAGTGTGGCTTGAATAATGTAGCTGAAAATGAACACGATCATAAAAAAATGATCATTTTAATAAAACTAAACCACTACGCCCAGGATGAGGTGTTCCATACTAGAATATCCGAGATGCAATCATTCTTTAGGGAATGGGGGTTCCACTCTCCCATCATAGATGAGGCCCTCACTCAAGTCTCCTCAGTACCCCGCAGTTCTGCCCTTGCTCCCCCTCCCCATTAGTCGCAACAGAGACAGTCCCCCTAGTCCTTACCTTCCACCCCATCAGCCGTCACATACAACACATAATCCTCCAAAATTCCTGCCACCTCCAACGAGATCCCACCACTAGCCACATTTTCCCATCTCCACCCCTTTCCGCCTTCCGCAGAGACCGTTCCCACCGCAACTCCCTGGTTACATCCCAGTGGGATGAATATTGATTTTTCTAACTTCAGGTAGTCCTGGCATTCCCTCTCTCTCCATCCCCCCCCCACTCAAGTCGCACCAGCTTCTCATTTTCACCCTACAAACAACTAACAATGGCCTGTTTCCTTTATCATCGTTACTTTTTTGAGTATCTTTCATTCATTGTTCTTTATCTCTCCACATCACTATCTATATCTCTCTTTTCCCTTAACCCTAACCACTCTGAAGAAGGGTCTCGACCCGAAATGTCATCCATTCCTTCTCTCCAGAGATGTTGCCTGTCCCGTTGAGTTACACCAGCTTTTTGTGTCTATAGACTACTTTGAATAGCTTAATTTAAAAAAAAGTTTTAAATTAATTTATGAAACTACATGCAACGATTTTCTCAGTAAAGAAAATGAGCAGCCATAAAGTCATAGGAGCAGAAGTAGAACATTTAGCCTATTAAGTCTACACCATTCAATCATGGCTGATCTATCCTTCCCTCTCAACCCCATTCTCCTGCCTTCTCCCCATAACTATTGACACCCTTTACTAGTCATGTCTCTGACAATCTCTGCCTTAAATATACCCACTGACTTGGCCTCCACAGCCTTCTGTAGTTGCCTTGCAGCTTCTTACCCGGGCTTTAACATCAGGAGCCTTGAGCGCCTCGACGCAGGAGAAGAATAAAGAACAGGGAAGAGATAAGACTTTTGCCTTCCATCAAAGTGAGGAGGTGTTTGGAGATTCACTGTGATGGATGTTTGTGTGAAACTGTACTTATTGTGTGTTATGTTTATTTTATTGTTATGACTGCAAGGTACAAGATTTTGTTCAATCCTCTGTCTGTTTGAATGACAATAAAGGCAATTTGTATTTGTCTTGCATTGGTATTGTTAAATTATGATCATGGGTGCTGTCTGTACAGAGTTTGTACGTTATCCTTGTGACCACAAGGGTCTCCTCCAGCTGTTCCGGTTACATCACACATGCCAAAGCTGTACAGGTTTGCTGGTTAATTGGCTTCTATGTGCAGTGAAGAAAGCAAATGGTAATGTTTGCATTCATAGCGAAAGGATTTGAGTATAGGAGCAGGGAGGTTCTACTGCAGTTGTACAGGGATTTGGTGAGACCACACCTGGAGTATTGTGTACAGTTTTTGTCTCCAAATCTGAGGAAAGACATTCTTGCCATGGAGGGGGTACAGAGAAGGTTCATCAGACTGATTCCTGGGATGTCAGGACTTTCATATGAGGAAAGACTGGATAGACTCGCTAGAATTTAGAAGATTGAGGGGGGATCTTATAGAAACAAAATTCTTAAAGGGTTGAACAGGCTAGATGCAGGAAGATTGTTCACGATGTTGGGGAGGTCCAGAACAAGGGGTCACAGTCTAAGGATAAGGGGGAATTCCTTTAGGACCGAGATGAAGAAACCATTTTTCACACAGAAAATCTCTGGAATTCTCTGCCACAGAAGGTAGTTGAGGCCAGTTCATTGACTATATTCAAGAGGGAGTTCGATGTGGCCCTTGTGGCTAAAAGGATCAGGGGGTATGGAGAGAAGGCAGATACAGGATACTGAGTTGGTTATATGATCATATTGAATGGCAGTGCAGGCTCGAAGGGCCAAATGGCCTACTCCTGCACCTATTGTCTTTGTTTCTATGTTTCTATGTATTGCCCCTGGTGTGAAGGATGCAAAACTGGAACAACATGGAACTAGTACACGAGTGATCGTTGGTCAACGCAGATTCAGTGAACAGAAGGGCCTGTTACCATGCTGCATGTCTAAACTAAGCAAGCTAAACAAAACTCCTGCCTCACCCCATATCTCCTGATACCCTGTGTTTAAGAGAGAACTGCAGATGCTGGTAAAATGGAAAGTGGACACAAACTGCTGGAGTAACTCAGCAGGTGAGGCTGCCTCACCCGCTGAGTTACTCCAGTATTCTGTGTCTACTGATACCCTTACTAATCTGGAATATGTCAATCTCCACCTTAAGTATACCCATTTACTTGGCATCCACTGCTGTCTGTGGCAATGAATTCCACATATTCACCTTCCCTCTGACTAAAGAAATTCCTCATCTTCTTTCGAAAGGTACGTCCTCTTATTCTGAGGCTATGACTCTCCCACTAGTGGAAACACCCTCTCCACATCCACTCTATCCAGGCCTTTCACTATTCTGTGTGTTTCAATAAGGTCCCCCCCCCCTCATCATTCTAAACTCCAGCGAGTACAGGCCCAGTGCCCAAACGCTCATCAAATGTTAACCTTCTCATCCCAATCACCCCAATCATTGAATGTGAAAGAAAATGATCACCCAGAGAGGGTACACAAAATGCTGGAGAAACCCAGCGGGTGCAGCAGCATCTAAGGAGCGAAGGAGATTGGCAACGTTTCGGGTCGAGACCCTTCCTCAGGTAGTTGTGAATCTGTGGAATTCTCTGCCACAGAAGGCAGTGGAGGCCGATTCACTGGATGTCTTCAAGGGAGAGATATACATAGCTCTTAGGGCTAATGGAATCAAGGGATATGGGGGGAAAAGCAGGAACAGGGTACTGATTTTGGATGATTAGCCATGATCTTATTGAATGGCGATGCTGGCTCAAAGGGCCAAATGGCTTACTCCTGCACCTATTTTCTATGTTTCTATGTTCGTAAACTTGGAATTAAATGTGCTTAGTTAAAGGAAATATGCAGAGCAGGTTTTTTTACACATGAGAGTGGTGGGTACATTATATCGCAATAAGCAAAGCTGAGTAATTCTACGCCCAAATTGCAGTTGGCTTTGGCTCTGCAAGTACTCCTCTGCTGCATCTATAACACTGTACATGGCTAACACCATCAAATGGGAGTACCTTAAGGGCCTGTCCTACAAGCATGCAACTCTATGCGATGAACGCGATCAAACTAGAAGCGGGGGCCACGCGGAGGTCGGGTGATCCCCTGTACAGGGCCGTTCCCACCAGCATGCGCCTGCATGTGGCAAGCGCAACCAAACCGGCAGTAGGGGCCGCGCGGAGGTCGGGTGAGTGGCGCAACGCGGCGCAAAGTGAGGCGAACTTGGAGCGAAGTCTAAAGGTACGTTCGCCAGGACAGAGAGGGGCACACAGAGAGGGGCACAGAGGCACACACACAGAGGGCCACGGAGCCACACACATAGAGGGTCACGGAGGCACCTACAGATAGGTTCACGGAGGCACGATGTCGAGGCGGTGTGTAAATGCGTCGAGGCGACTGCGAGCTGACAAGCCGTTGCCGCGCGGAATTTTTGGACATAGTCAGTTTTTCGGAGCCCCGCGCGATGTCGGGACGAACTCCGCACAATTCCGCACGGCTCCGGCGATCGAAGTGGGACCGGCCCCGCGACGCCGGACAGCTCAAGCGACCACGTTATGTCGCGCTAATCGCATAGAGTTGCATGCTTGTAGGACAGGCCCTTTAGATCGAGCATTTTGATCAGCATGTAGGCATTGGACCAGAAGGTTTGTTTCCGTGCTGTTCGACTCCGTTTGTAATGCATTTGCAGCTTCCTCTTAATTGTCTACCTTGTGTCTCATTTGCCTTTGCCCCCAATGTTTCAAACTGTCCCTGCGTGTATCATGCTGGCAAATTATTACACGTCAACCCGCCAGCTGAATTAAATCAACTACAAACTAAAGATGAATCTTTTATCAGCTTTAAACATTTCTCCTTGGGCATAGTTGTGAGACTCCAAGGCATCCAAAAACCCTTTCACGTGGCCTTTGTTGTGTCGAATCCCATTAAGCTGCAAAGCATAATCACTAACTTAGATAGACACAAAAAGCTGGAGTAACTCAGCGGGACAGGCAGCATCTCTGGAGAGAAGGAATGGGTGACGTTTTGGGTCAAGACCCTTCTTCAGACCAGTTAGGGATAAGGGAAACAAGAGATATAGACGATAATGTGGAGAGATAAAGAACAATGAATGAAATATATCAAAACAGTAACGATGATAAATGAAACAGGCCATTGTTAGCTGTTTGTTGTGTGAAAACGCAAAGCTAGTGTGACTTGGGTGGGGGAGGGACGGAGAGAGAGGGAACACTGGGGTTACTTGAAGTTAGAGAAATCAATTATTCATTCCACTGGGCTGTAAGCTGCCCAAACGAAATATGAGATGCTGCTCCTTCAATTTGCGTTTAGCCTCACTAAATGGTCAGAAGCAAGCTGATGTCTGCTACACTGGGACGGCGCAGGTGGGACCTCATTATAGATCTCACCACAAAGCTCGGGTTACCAAGCAAGGGAGATTTAACTCCAAACACCAGATTGGCTCCCTCTTCCCAGGGACACAAAGAACTTACGTGACCCTAGTCTGTCCCAAAGGGGACTCCGCAGTCAATGAAGATAAAGCCACCAAATTTACCCAGCGTCTTTGAAGGACTCATGACATCCCACAGCAAATGAACTCGCTGTAGGCAAGTTAAGTTTAGTTTAGTTTAGAGTTACAGCACGGAAACAGGCCCTTCGCCCCACCGACCAGCGATCCCTGCACATTAACACTATCCCACACACATCCGGGACACCGTGGATTGTCACCTTGTCGTGGTGGAGAAGCTTGCGTGGACCTGAGATCCTGGGAGCGATGCCGTCTGGAACTATGCTCCTGGTAGGGCCACCCATGGCGGTAAGGTCGAGGGGGAGGTCTCCGACAACGATGCAATCCAACCACGACCTCAACGGTGGAACAGGCGGGGGACGATGGCTGACCTTAGTGGAGCGTCACAACGGCTGGGAAGGCGGATGAAGGCTGCAGCAGAAAAGGGTCCCCGGTCGTCTCGGAATACATGCCACTGGATTCTGACTAATCTGTCAAGGACCGTGTGGTGGCTGTCAGTGCACCAGTCTCCCCACGTTAAAAAACGTCACGCACAGGCGTCCTCCATGAGAGGACAGTCATACTCGTTTCGTGTGACCATCGATGACTACACCAAGCCAATTAACCTACATACCTGTACACCTTTGGACGTTGCTCTTTGTGCACAAGAAACTCCACAAACAACAATGAGATAAATAACCTGTTCAATTCTACCTCATTGGTGACCCTCAGACTATCTTTGATCGGACTTTACTGGACTTTATCTTGCGCTAAACGTTATTCCCTTTATCCTGTATCTGTACACTGTGGACGGCTCGATTGTAATCATGTATTGTCTATCCGCTGACTGGTTAGCACGCAACAAAAGCTTTTAAATGTTGTTATTTTACTGTTTCAACTAATTAAGCGTGTCACCTTAAAGATGACATTGGCATGTCATACTTCCATGGACAGGGCATTTGTATGAATGTTTGGGTGAATATGAGAGGAATAGATTGGGTGGACACACAGAGCCTCTTCCCCAGAGTAGGGGAATCGAGGACCAGAGGGCATAGTTTTAAGGTGAAGGGGGAAAGATTTTACCGGAATCTGAGGGGTGACCTTTTCACACAAAGGGTGGCGGGGGTATGGAACGAGCTGCCGGAGGAGGTAGTTGAGGCAGGGATTATTGCAACATTTAAGAGGCAATTAGACAGGCACATGGATAGGACAGGTTTAGAGGGATATGGGCCAAACGCAGGCAAGGGGGACTAGTGTAGATGGGACATGTTGGTCGGCATGGGCAAGATGGGCCGAAGAGTCTGTTTCCGCACTGTATCACACTATGACTCTATATCAGAGATTCCACCAGGATCTCGTAAAGGTTTGGGCAGGCTAGATGCAAGAAAAATGTTCCTGATATTTTGGCGAGTCCAGAACCAGAGGTCTCAGTTTAAGAATAAGGGGTAGCCCATGTAGGACTGAGATGAGGAAAAACTTTTTCACCCAGACAGTTGAAAATCTGCGGAATTCTCTGCCACAGAAGGCAGTGGAAGCCAATTCTCTGCATGCTTTCAAGAAAGAGTTAGATATAGCTCTTTGGGCTAATGGAATCAAGGGATATGGGGAAATAGCAGGAACGGGGCACTGATTTTGGATGACCTGCCATGACCATACTCCTGCACCTATTTTCTATGTTTCTATGTTTACAATATGGGACCTGATTGTACGGCCAACTAGAGTTGGTATATACTTATTACATAATCCTGCCCCTTCAAACTCTTTATAAACTGAATAGGTAACTTACATTTAAGAATGTAATAATGTTATATTTATCAGATGAATCATATGAAATAAAGCAAGGAAACTGTGAGGATCATGAGAACTGGAATGCTTTTTATCGAATTAATGAACTGGGAGAAATTTATTTAGTCAGAAGGTGGTGAATCTGTGGAATTCATTGCCACAGAAGGCTGTAGAGGCCAAGTCGATGGATATTTTTAAGGAGGAGCTTGATAGATTCTTGATCAGTGAGGGTATCAGGGGTTATGGGGGGAAGGCAGGAAAATTAGGTTGAGAGGGACAAATAGATCAGCCATGATTGATGGGCCGAATGGCCTAATTCTGCTCCTGTAACCTATGAACTTATGAACCCTTAATGTAAAGAGATGTCGTTTTGAATCTCCAGATATATGAATTGTTTACAAGAGCAGGACTGGTATCTCCGGCAGATATAATATCTCTCTCCATAGTCAAATTGCAGCCGCTGCTTTGTGTTTAACAAACGTGGTGCACTTAATGCAACTGTGATGAAAACAAGGATGATCTGTTCTTCTGTGTGAAGTTTAGAAGAGTAATAGTTAGATCATCTGATGACACTTTGACATGCTATACATAATTTCAATTCACAATTTTGCAATCAGAATATTTTAGCATGCCTCGTGCTATTTTGGTATCGAATCATATGATTCACACATGACTGAAGTATGCAAAGTAGGCAGCAATTATGTCAGTGGTCATGCAACACTCATTGGCCCACTGCCCTGCCACATTGCGTGTGTGTGTGTATGTGTGTGTGCACGTGTGTGGCTGTGTATGTGTCTGTGTATGTGTGTGTATGTGTGTGTGTGTGTGTTGGCAAGTGCGTGTGTGTATGTTGGCATGTGCTTGCGTGTATGTGTGTGTGTTTGTATGTGTATGTGCTTGTGTATGTGTGTGTCTGTATGTGTATGCGCGTGTGTGCATGTTTGCACGTCTCCTTCTTATCGAGTCCACACACCAGATTAAAAGTTGTTCATCAGAGCTAAACACACTTCTCGGCATCTGCATACAATGGTGTCTGTCTTGTTGCTTCTTGTGCTTCTTGTTCGTGGTGGTGGAAAGATTGGTGGAAACTCACGTGAACGCTCTTTCCTTGACCCCTGTTTGCACGTGAATGTGTGTGTGTGTGCGTGTTTGTGTATGTATGTATGTATGTGTGTGCATGTGTATGTGTGTGTGCGCATGTGTGTGTGCACGTGTGCGCATATTTGCACATGAGGGTGTGTGTGTGCGTGTTTGTGTGTGTGTGTGTCCGTGTGTGTGTGTGTGTCCGTGTGTGTGTGTGTCCGTGTGTGTGTGTGTCCGTGCGCGTGTTTGCGTGTGTGTGTGTGTGTGTGTGTGTGTGTGTGTGTGTGTGTGTGTGTGTGTGTGTGTGTGTGTGTGTCTTTGTGTGTTAACAATCTTTTAATTTTTTGGAGGTGTCTGCAGGCGATTAAGATGGACATGTCTTTTCTCTGAAACCAAAGGTTTTGGGTTGACATAGAAAGGAACTGCAGATGCTGGTTCATACTGAAGATAAACACAAAGTGCTGGAGTAACTCAGCTGTTCAGGCAGCATCGCTGGGGAAAAAGGGTGGGTGACGTTTCTGGTTGGGACCCTTCTTCAGACTGAAAGTAGAGGGGAGGGAACTGGAGGCAGGGAAAGGCCAGAACAAAGCAGGATAACCAAGGAAGGGTGGAGCCCATAATGGGCCTTTATCGCTGGGGAAGAGGTGATAAGGAAGGAATACAAGGATGCAGACAGTGGAGCTAGCTGGATGCCTAGGGTGGGGAGTGGGGGTAGAGAGAGAATGTAGGGGTTACTTGAAATTAGTGAAATCAACGTTCATACCACTGAGTTGCAAACTGCCCAGTTACTTCCAGTTCCCTCCACTTTAGACAATAGACAATAGCCAATAGGTACAGGAGTAGGCCATTCGGCCCTTCGAGCCAGCACTGCCATTCAATGTGATCATGGCTGATCATCCCCAATCAGTATCCCATTCCTGCGTTCTCCCCATATCTCCTGACTCCGCTATTTTTAAGAGCCCTATCTAGCTCTCTCTTGAAAGCATCTAGAGAACCTGCCTCCACCGCCCTCTTACTTTCAGTCTGAAGAAGAGTCCCGACCTAAAACGGGTTTGTAGGTAAATTGGCCTCTGGAAAGTAACCATTGGTGTGCAGGGAGTGGATGAGAAAGTGGGATAACATTGAATCAATGTGAAGAGGTGCCTGACAGTTGGTGTGATCTCAGTTGGCCAAAGGGCCTATTTTCATGAAGATACTGGTTTAAACTGAAGATAGACACAAAAAGCTGGAGTAACTCAGCGGGACAGGCAGCATCTCTGGAGAGAACTCTGGGTGACGTTACGTGTCGAGACCCTTCTTCAGACCGGTTTCATCAGTAGCCCTATGATAACAGGCTGTTCATTGATGCGAGCTAAACAGCTGTATTCTTTCAAACAGTACTGCGGGATCTTTGTGCCCGTGAGCAGAGAGGGCCTCAGTTTAACGTCACATCAAAAGACCAGAAAGGCTTTCTGCTCACCCCTCACTTTTCGGAGGCATTTCTACTTCCTTTCTCAACAGATGGCAAGAGTTCTGAGTCTGCCCTCGGGCATTTCAGGGAGGGGAGGAAAGGACTTTCAACCACACTCGTTCCACCCGCACACACGCACACACAGAGGCAAGATCTTCAAAAGTATTTTAGTTTCAAAGCCAGGAGGGGATGAGCGAGGGCACATCGCAGTTAGCTTTCATCTGACAGGAACGTGACAGAGGCCCTGAGTGATCGCCGGGGCCCCTTTCAGACTGTGCGTAAAACCTTTGCCCCAACAACTTATGGGTCAGCAAGGCTCAACTCCTGCCCGATTCCTTTTTTTAAATGTTTTAATCAAAAATATTTATTCAAATATTAAAATAATATATACAGGACAGTAAAAAACACAACAGAACCCACCAACCATTATACACGACAAAAGATGAATTATTATACAACTATCCTACACTCCTTGTCAAGGATGAATTCAACGCCCCGCGGTGCGTAGCGGTCCAGGAAATCCCCCAAGGGGCCCGTGGACAGCGGTGGACTCTCTCTAACACCACCCGGGCACGGACGTAACCCCGGAAAAGGGGCAGGCAGCCGGCTCGGGCAGCCTGCCCGATCCCTTGGCCTATCTAACATGGCAGGGTGGGGCGGGGAGTGTGGAGAGGTTGGTGGGGAGATAGGAGGGGAGAGGAGGGGGTGGTGGGGGGGAGACAGGAGGGGTCAGTGGGGAGGGAGGGTGAGGTGGGTGGAGAGAGGGGTGAGAGGAGGGGGCAGAGGGGAGATAGGAGGGGAGAGGTGGGGGAAGAGAGGGGGAGGTGGGATGGAGGAGGGGTGGATGGGGAGAGAGAACGAGTGGGTGGGGAGAGTGGAGGGGTGGCTGGGGAGGTAGTTTGTGCCATCCACTGATGTGTCAGCAAGACCCGACTCCTGCCCGAACGCACGGTTTATCTGAGTAACATTACAGGGTGGGGTGAGGACAGAGGACGGGGTGATTGGAGATGGTGGAAGAGGGGTCGGTGGAGGGAATGGTTGGGTGGGGAGAGTGGAGAGGGTGGTGAGGAGATGGGAGAGGGTGGTGAGATGAGGGAAGAGATGAAAGTGGAGGTGTGGTAGTGAGAGGTGAGGAGAGGGGGTGGGGAGAGGTGAGGAGAGGGGGTGGGGAGAGTTGCGGGGAGGTTGATTGGGGAGTAGCGGAGAGGGGTGGTGGGGAGAGGGGAGGGGGTGGTGGGGAGGGAGGAGGGGGTGGGAAGAGTTGAGAAGAGGGTGATGGGGGGAGTAGCGGAGGGGAGGGAGGAGAGGAGTGATGAGGAGAGTAGAGGAGAGGGTGGCGGGGAGAGAGGCGGGCTGGTAGAGAAGGAAGAAGGTTGGGGAAAGGAAGGTGTGCAATGAGACGAAGGGTGAATGGGAAACGAGGAGGGGTGTGATGGTGGAGGAGTGGAGTGTGGGGGGGAATCGCAGGTGAGCGGGAAGAGAGGAGTGGTGGGTGGGAAGAATGGCAGGGTGGTGGTGGAGGGAGTAGGTGGAGAAAGAGGAGAGGTGGTTGAGAAGGGGCTGCAGGGGAGAATGGAGGGGTGGTGGGTGAAGAGGAGGGGTGGGTGTGGAGAGAGATTGGGCGGGGTGTGTGGCTGGGGTGTTGACTAACATGCAACAAGGAAGGCAGAGAAACTCTTCCTCACTTGTAACAGAGTTTAGTTAAAGGAGGACAGATCATTTATTTTTGAGGGTTACACAAAAGGCTGGAGAAACTCAGCGGGTGCAGCAGCATCTAAGGAGCGAAGGAGATAGGCGACGTTTCGGGTCGAGACCCTTCTTCAGACTCCTTCGCTCCTTAGATGCTGCTGCACCCGCTGAGTTTCACCAGCCTTTTGTGCACCCTCGATTCTCCAGCATCTGCAGTTCCTTCTTTAATAATTTAGTTTTGAAGTAGGTTTGAGGGCGAACTTTACAGAAAACTTCAGATGTATGTAATAAGGGGGACTTGTGTGTAAAAATAGTAAACTAGCTGTTCCGCCTCTGCCTTCCGCCCATGATTAGAGCCACTGTGTTAGATCACTCCCAGACCTGCTGCCGATTGGCTCCATTGTCTCCGGGCGACTGGGATCCATGTTCCACTGGCTGGAATAATACAGACAAGAAGCATAGAGACAGAATGGGAAACTGCTTTAAAGCAACATTCCTAGAGCAATAATTTGATACATTAGGATTTTTAAAACACGTGCAGTGCAGGTCAGCCTTTATTAGGGTTAACGCTATGAGGTTTAAGAAGAAACTTTAGATGCTGGTTTAAACCGAAGATAGACACAAAAAGCTAGAGTGACTCAGCGGGACAGGCAGCATATCTGGAGAGAAGGAATGGGTGACTTTTCTGGTCGTGTCCCTTGTTCAGTCTCGACCTGAAATTCACCCATTCCTTCTCTCCAGAGGTGCTGCCTGTCACATAGAAACATAGAAACATAGGTGCAGGAGGAGGTGTTTCGGCCCTTCGAGCCAGTACCATTCATTGTGATCATGGCTGATCGTCCTCAATCAATAACCCGTGCCTGCCTTCTCCCCATATCCCTTGACTCCACTAGCCCCTAGAGCTCTATCTAACTCTCTCTTAAATCCATCCAGTGACTTGGCCTCCACTGCGCTCTGTGGCAGGGAATTCCATAAATTCACAGCTCTCTGGGTGAAAACGGTTTTTCTCATCTCAGTCCTAAATGACCACCCCTTTATTCTAAGATTGTGGCCCCTGGTTCTGGACCCGCCCAACATTGGGAACATTTTCCCTGCATCTAGCTGGTCCACTGCTTTTATAATTGTATATGTTTCTATAAGATCCCCCCTCATCCTTCTAAACTCCAGTGAATACAAGTCTAGTATTTTCAATCTTTCCTCATATGACATAATTTTATATGTTTCTATAAGATCCCCTGAGTTACACCAGCTGTTTTGCGTCTATCTTCCTATTAGGATTCATTTTAGTTTAGAGATACAGCGTGCAAACAGGCCCTTCGGCCCACCGAGTTCGCACAGACCAGCGATCCCCACGCACTAACACCATCCTACACACTCAAGGGACAATTTTTACATTTATACTGAGCCAATTAACGAACAAACCCGCACGTCTTTGGAGTGTGGGAGGAAACTGAAGATCACGGAGAACACCCATGGGGTCGCATGGAGAACGTACAAACTCCGTACAGAAAAGCACCCGTAGTCAGGATCGAACCCGGGTCATTGGCGCTGTAGAGAAGCATCTCCACCACTGCCCCACCTTGCTACCACTTCGCAATTGCTTTGGGAAGATTATTTAAATTATCTGCCTGCTGAAGTAACTAAATTAAACGTGCAGGAAGGAACTGCAGATGCTGGTTTACATCGAAGATAGACACAAAATGCTGGAGTAACTCAGCTGGATAGGCAGCAACACTGGAGAGAAGGAATGGGTGACGTTTCTTCAGACTGCACATTAAACGATTGCCTGGATTTTTAAGTTTCCTTTTAACTCCCACTGAAATATGTTGTATCCACAGGGCTTCCTATTCCAAACAGCTTTCCTTCATCACCTCTCTCTTTCAGGACTAAATTTATAAACAGGAATTCAAACTGTTTTTATTGTGTATATGGGAACTGCAATGCTGGTTTATACCGAAGATAGACACAAAGTGCTGGAGTAACTCGGCGGGCCGGGCAGCATCTTTGGAGAAAAAGGATGGATGACGTTTCGGGTCAAGACGTCTGAAGAAGGGTCCTGACCCAAAACATCACCCATACTTTTTTCCAGACAGCGGCAGAGTTGCTGCTTTACAGAGCACCTTAAGGGTGCTGTCTGTACGGAGTTTGTACGTTCTCCCCATGAGCTGTGCGGGTTTTCTCCAAGATCTTCGGTTTCCTCCCACACTCCAAAGACGTACACGTTTGTAGGTCAATTGGCTTGGTAAAGGTACAAATTGCCCCTAGTGTGTGTAGGATAGTGTTAATGTGCGGGGATCGCTGGCCGGCGGGGCAAAGGGCTTGTTTCCGCGCTGTATCTCTAAACTAAATGAAGCATCTGACCCGCTGAGTTCCCCCAACATTTTGTGTCCATCTTTGGTTATTTTATTGCTTTGGCTTCTAACCCTTCGAGACGTCTCAACTGGAAGCTGGGCAGGAACTCTGTGGCTGAGGCTGGTTACCTCCACAGGGACGAGGCAACGATGCAAAGGCAGCTCCACTTGTCAACATGTTGTATAATGTATGGAAATCACCACAACAACTTAGATCAAAGACTTCTTTTAATGTGCTGGATAAATTAATATTGTTGCCCTGGAGAAGGCTGTTTGGAAAATCAATCATGCCAGTCTCTGCTCACAACAGTTCACATCAAAAGGCTACCTAACCTGTGTCCTGAGTTTCAAAGAGAAATGTAAAGCAGAATTTCCATTTAGTTTCATAGAGTCATAGAGTGATACCGAGTAGAAACAGGCCCTTCGGCCCAACTTGCCCACACTGGCCAACATGTCCCAGTTGCACTAGTCCCACCTGCCCACATTTGGTCCATATCCCTCCAAACCTGTCCTATCCATGTACCTGTCTAACTTGTTGTGATAGTCCCTGCCTCAACTTCCTCCTCTGACAGCTTGTTCCATACACCCATCACCCTTTGTGTGAAAACGTTGCCCCTCAGGCTCTTATTAAATCTTTTCCCCTTTGCCTTGAACCTATGTCCTCTGGTCCTCAATTCCCCTACTCTGGGCAAGAGATTCTGTGCATCTACCTGATCTATTCCTCTCATAATTTTATTTACCTCTATAAGATCACCCCTCATCCTCCTGCGCTCCAGCTTACTCAACCTCTCCCTATAGCTCAGACCCTCTAGTCCTGGCAACATCCTCGTAAAGGGCCTGTCCCAATTTCCCGAGTTACTCACAAATTCTCCCAGGTTTTCCCCTTGATTTAAACTCGGAGATACTAGCCATAGGTACTCGGGGCTATTTCTTTTACTCGTGGACATTTTTCAACATGCTGAAAAAACGTCCCGACTTACCTGATGCCCCGAGTACCTACGGCTGGCTTGACGAGCCGCTACGAAATATCTACGAACTCCTACGGCCTCCTACGGACTCGATAGGGACTCCTATGGATTCACTACGAACATTCTCCGAGTTTGAATCGAGGGAAAAACTCGGGCGAATTCGTGAGTAACTCAGGATAGTGGGACAGGGGCTTAAATCTTCTCTGAATTCTTTCGAGCTTCACAATATCTTTCCTGTAACATGGTGCCCAGAACTGAACACAATACTCTAAATGTGGTCTCACCAACGTCTTATACAACTGCAACACGACCTCCCAACTTCTATACTCAGAGTATTCTCTGAATGATGAAGGCTAATTTGCCAAAATCCTTTTTGACCACCTTATCCACCTGCGACTCGACCTTCAAGGAACCATGCACCTGTACTCCTAGACCCCTCTGCTCTACAACACTACCCAGAGACCTACTATTTACTGTGTAGTTCCTGCCCTTGTTCGACGCCCCAAAATGCAACACCTCACATTTCTCTGTATTAAATTCCATCAACCTGGGGAGGTCCAGGACAAGGGGTCACAGCTTAAGGGTAAGAGGGAAATCCTTTAGGACGGAGATGAGAAGGATTTTTTTCACACACAGAGTGGTGGGTCTCTGGAACTCTCTGCCACATAGGGTAGTTGAGGTCAGTTCATTGGCTATATTTAAGAGGGAGTTGTATATGGCCCTTGTGGCTAAGGGGATCAGAGGGTATGGAGAGAAGGCAGGTACGGGATACTGATTTGGATGATCAGCCATGATCATATTGAATGGCGGTGCAGGCTCGAAGGGCCGAATGTCCTACTCCTGCACCTAATTTCTATGTTTCTATGTAAGCATTCCTCAGCCCACCTGGCCAATTGATCATATCGAAAGATATAAAAACATTTAAAAGACATTTGGGCAGGTACGTAGATAGGAAAGGTTTAGAGGGATATGGACCAAATGCGTGCAAATGGGAAAAGCTTAGGTAGTGCATCTTGGTCGGCAAGGGTAAGTTGGGTTGAATGGCCTGTTTCCGTGCTGTATGACACTATGAATCCTTTGGTGAAGTACCTCTGGACATGATGCTTTGCTAAATACACTACAATGAATGTAGGTGGTTATTTTTTATTTCCTATTGCATCTTTCTTTAGTTTAGTCTTGGTTTAGTTTCGCGAGGAAACAAGCCCTTCGGCCCACCGAGTCCACGCTGACCAACGATCACCCGTACACTAACACTATGCTAAACACTAGGGACAATCAACCTGCAAATCTGGAGTCTGGGAGGAAACCGGAGCACCCAGGGAAAAACAACATGGTCAAGGGGAGAACGTACAAACTCCGTACAGACAGCACCCGTGGTCAGGATCGAACCCGGGTCTCTGGCACTGCCCAGTTTGCCTCATCTTCCTGATATTGCCGGCCAGCACTAGGTCATCAATCTCAGCCCAACATTACAAGAATCACACCTCTCCACGGTTAACCACAGCATTCCCTCTCTCTCCATCCCTCCCCCACCCAAGTCGCACCAGCTTCTCATTTTCATCCATATCGTCGATACTTTTTTTGCACATCTTTCATTGACTGTTTTCTTATCTCACTACATCATCATCATCTATATCTCTCATTTCACCTTTCCCCTGAGTAGTCTGAAGAAGGGTCTAGACCCAAAACGTCACCCATTCCTTCTCTCCAAAAATGCTGCCCGTCCCGCTGAGTTACTACAACATTTTGTGTCTGTCCACAGTTCTCAGCCCAAAATTACAAGTCACCCCACTTTAAAAATACTCCACGACTAACCCTTTATTCTAAGACTGTGGCCCCTGGTTCTGGACTTGCCAAACATTGGGAACATTTTTCCTGCATCTAGCTTGTCCAGTCCATTTATAATTTTATATGTTTCTATAAGATCCCCCCCTCATCCTTCTAAACTCCAGTCTCAACCCCATTCCTTCTCTCCAGAGATGCTGCCTGTCCCGCTGAGTTACTCCAGCATTTTGTGCCTGTCCATGGTTCTCAGCATGGTTTGGGACATTCCAAGGTCATAAAGAAGCCACTATCTAACTGCAATTTCTTTCTGACCTGCTCTGGTTCCACTCTCACTGATACCGTTAAACAGATCAGGCTGCACAGACAGATAATCAGAGGGCATTCTACCCTTAATCATTTATCTGCACTTCTGCATGGCTGGGAATTGTATGGCTCAGTGCAGCAGAGAGATTTAAAACATGTCAGAACGAGGAATTATGTCAAAGTAATGTTTACAACAGCATGCCAGCATTTAGTAATAAAGTTAAAAATAGGGAATATTATCATAGTTAATAAAGTAACCACCTTCCTATTGTTATGCAAAATTCACCCTTCATCAGCTAAATATTATAGCATTTGTAACAAATTATTTAAATAAAGCCGGTATTGAATACAATTAAATCATCGTGGCTTGGTTCGGCAACTTGAGCATCCAGGATCGGAAAAGAATGCAGAAAGTTGTGACCACTGCCCAGTCCACCACCGGCTCTGACCTCCCCACCATCGAAGGGATCTATCGCACTCGCTACCTCAAAAAGACTGCCAACATGATCAAAGACCCATCCTGGCCACACATTCATCTCTCCGTTGCCATCGGGAAGAAGGTACAGGAGCTTGAAATCTGTAACATCCAGGTTCAGGAGCAGCCTCTTCCCCACAGCCATCGGGCTATTAAACACGACATCAAACAAACTCTGAACCATCCTCGCGTCTCGTCTGCCGCCACAGAATCTCCTGTCCACTCCTCGGACAAGCAGCAATCAAAGAGAAGCAGGTAGAAGAGCTTATTGGCTGAAACCCGTGGGAAAGGCGAATCAGAGGTGAAAAGCTGTTTAAAAAGAGCGCCAAAAAGCAAGTGTTAGCCCAGTGCTTACATGTATCTTGGACAAGCGGCAATCAAAGAGAAGCAGGTAGAAGAGCTTATTTGCTGAGTCTTTGCCTCGAGAGTCTTCGCCTCGAGAGTCTTAGGAGAGGAGGCCACGCAAAAAGCTAGAGGGGACGTGGTGAACACATGTCGGGCCAGATGAGACAGTGTAAGGCTTGCAGAATGTGGGAGCCCAGGGACACAGATGGAGCCTCTGGCTGCTACAACTGTGGCAAGTACATCCAGGTCCAGCTCCTGAAGGACCGTGTTGGGGCACTGGAGATGCAGCTGGATGACCTCAGGGCCATCCGGGAAAACGAGAGTTTCCTGGACAGGACCAACAGTGAGGTTGTCACGCCGAGGATACGGGAAGAACGAAGGTGTGTGACGGAGAGAAAGGGTGGCAACCGTGGAGTGCAGGAGACCCAGGTGGCTGTGCCTAATGAAAACGGGTACGCCCTCTTGGGAGCTGTCCGGGGAGACAATGTTTCCAGTCCGAGCGGCGGACACGTCGGTGGCTTCAAATCCTAGAGGTGGGACTCGACCGGCGAGACCGACGTTGGGAAGAGCCCTAGTGGTGGGTGACTCCATTGTCCGAGGAGCAGACAGGAGATTCTGTGGCGGCAGACGAGATGCAAGGATGGTCTGTTGCCTCCCTGGTGCCAAGGTTCAGGATGTCACGAGCCAAATTCAGAACATCCTCGAGAGAGAGAGAAGGTGAACAGCCGGCAGTAGTTGTGCAGGTAGGCACAAACGACATCGTGAAGAAGAGGAAGGAGGTTCTCCAACATGAGTTCAGAGAGTTGGGAAGGAGACCAAAAAGTAGGACTTTTAGGGTGGTTATCTCTGGATTGCTTCCAGTACCTCGTGCTAGTGAGGACAGGAACAGGGAGATAGGGGATCTGAATGTGTGGCTGAGGGGCTGGTGCAGGGAGCAAGGATTTAGATTTATAGACCACTGGGATCTCCTCTGGGTTAGCGGTGACCTGTACAAAAGGGACGGGTTACACCTTTACTGGAGGGGGACTGACATTCTGGCAGGCAAGTTTGCTAGGGCTACACGTGTGGGTTTAAACTAAATAGTGGGGGGGATGGATTGACAAATTGGGAGTATAAAAATGGAGTTAAAGGGAAAGTGAGTACAGGAAAAATTACAAAAGATTCTCGAATTAATGGGAAGGAAAGTTCGAGAAGGGATAAAAGAGTAAAGTCAGGGCCAATTACGAGCGGTGCGAGGGGGGACGTGAATACGGAGGTCAAAGTGTTGTATATGAATGCGCGAAGTATAAGAAATAAAGTGGACGAGCTTGAGGCGCAGTTAGAAATTAGCAAGTATGATGTTGTGGGAATTACAGAGACATGGCTGCAAGAGGGCCACGGCTGGGAACTGAATGTTCAAGGTTAAGATCAGTCAAAGTCAAACAAACTTTATTGTCATTTAGAAATACATTGAGATATGCAGTTCCAAACAAAATTACGTTGCATTTGGCTCCCTGTAACGTAATTTCGTTTGGAACTGCATTTATCAAAGTTGGACACTTGAAGACTGAAAAATGTGAATTTATCATGGGGAACAAGGAAATGGCAGATGAGTTGAACAGGTACTTTGGATCCGTCTTCATTAAGGAGGACACAAACAATCTTCCTGATATAGTAGTGGCCAGAGGATCTGGGGTGACGGAGGAACTGAAGGAAATCCACATTAGGCAGGAAATGGTGTTGGGTAGACTGATGGGACTGAAGGCTGATAAATCCCCAGGGCCTGATGGTCTGCATCCCAGGGAACTTAGGAAGTGGCTCTAGAAATCGTGAATGAATTGGTGATAATTTTCCAATGTTCTATAGACTCAGGATCAGTTCCTGTGGATTGGAGGGTAGCTAATGTTATCCCACTTTTTAAGAAAGGCGGGAGAGAAAAAACAGGGCATTATAGACCAGTTATCGTGATATCTGTGGCGGGGAAGATGCTGGAGTCAATTATTAAAGATGAAATAGCCGTACATTTGGATAGCAGTAACAGGATGTGTCCAAGTCAGCATGGATTTACAAAGGGGAATCATGCTTGACTAATCTTCTAGAATTTTTTGAAGATGTAACTAGGAAAATGGACAAGGGAGAGCCAGTGGATGTAGTGTACCTGGCCTCATGGGCAAAATGAGGGCACATGGTATTGGGGGTAGAGTACTGACATGGATAGAGAAGTGGTTGGCAGACTGGTAACACAGGGTTGGGATAAACGGGTCCCTTTCAGAATGGCAGGCAGTGACTAGTGGGCACCACAAGGCTCGGTGCTGGGACCGCAGCTATTTACAATATACATCAATGATTTGGATGAAGGGATTCAAAGTATCATTAGCAATTTTGCAGATGACACAAAGCTGGGTGGCAGTGTGAACTGTGAGGAGGATGCTATGAGAATGCAGGGTGACTTGGACAGGTTGGGAGGATGGGTAGATGCATGGCAGATGAAGTTTAATGTGGATAAATGTGAGGTTATCCACTTTGGTATCAAAAACAGGAAGGCAGATTACTATCTAAAAGGTGTCAAGTTGGGAAAAAGGGAAGTACAATGGGATCTGGGGGTCCTTGTTCATCAGTCTATGAAAGTAAGCATGCAGGTACAGCAGGCAGTGAAGAAAGCGAATGGCATGTTGGCCTTTATAACAAGAGGAGTCAAGTATAGGAGCAACGAGGTCCTTCTGCAGTTATACAGGACCCTAGTGTGACCACACCTGGAGTATTGTGCATTGTGTACAGTTTTGGTCCCTTAATTTGAGGAAGGACATTCTTGCTATTGAGGGAGCACAGCGTAGGTTTACAAGGTTAATTTCCGGGATGGCGGGACTGTCATATGCTCAGCGAATGGAGCAGCTGGGCTTGTACACTCTGGTGTTTAGAAGGATGAGAGGGGATCTTATTGAAACATATAAGATTGTTAAGGGTTTGGACACGCTAGAGGCAGGAAACATGTTCCAGATTTTTGGTGGTCACAGTTTAAGAATATTGGTAAGTCATTTAGAACGGAGACGAGGAAACACTTTTTCTCACAGAGAGTGGTGAGTCTGTGGAATTCTCTGCCTCAGAGGCCGGTGGAGGCCGGTTTTCTGGATTCTTTCAAGAGAGAGCTAGATAGGGCTCTTAAAGATAGCGGAGTCAGGGGATATGGGGAGTAGGCAGGAACGGGGTACTGATTGGGGATGATCAGCCATGATCACATTGAATGGCGGTGCTGGCTCGAAGGGCCGAATTGCCTCATCCTGCACCTATTGTCTATAACAGCCTATTGCACTTTATCTGTTTATTTATGTATATATATATATATATATATATATATATATATATATATATATATAACCATATAACAATTACAGCATGGAAACAGGCCCTCTCGGCCCTTCCAGTCCGTGCCGACCATTTATTTTCCCCCAGTCCCATCTACCTGCACTCAGACCATGCCCCTCCATTCCCTTCCCATCCATATACCTGTCCACTTTCCTTTTAAATGTTAAAATCGATCCTGCCTCCACCACTTCTGCAGGAAGATCATTCCACACAGCCACCACTCTCTGAGTAAAGAAGTTCCCCCTCATGTTACCCCTAAACTTCTCTCCCTTAATTCTCATGTCATGCCCTGTTGTTTGAATCTTTCCTACCCTCAATGGGAAAAGCTTATCCACGTCAACTCTGTCTATCCCTTTCATCATTTTAAAGACCTCAATCAAGTCCCCCCTTAACCTTCTGCGCTCCAAAGAATAAAGATATAACTTGTTCAACCTTTCTCTGTAACTTAGTTGCTGGAACCCAGGCAACATTGTAGTAAATCTCCTCTGTACTCTCTCTATTTTGTTGACATCCTTCCTATAATTAGGCGACCGAAATTGTACACCATACTCTAGAATTGGTCTTACCAATGCTTTGTACATTTTTAACATTACTTCTCTACTCCTACATTCAATGCTTGGATTTATAAAGGCCAGCACACCAAAAGCTTTCTTTACCACCCTATCTACATGCGATTCCACCTTCTGGGAACTATGCACAGTTATTCCTAGATCCCTCTATTCCACAGCATTCCTCAATTCCCTACCATTTACCATGTACGTCCTATTTTGATTTGTCCTGCCAAGATGTAGCACCTCACACTTATCAGCATTAAATTCCATCTACCATCTTTCAGCCCACTTTTCCAAATGGCCCAAATCTCTCTGTAGACTTTGAAAATCTACTTCATTATCCACAGCACCCCTTATCTTAGTATCATCTGCATACTTACTTATCCAATTTTCCACCCCATCATCTAGATCGTTGATGTACATGACAAACAACAGTGGACCCAACACAGATCCCTGAGGCACCCCACTGGTCACCGGCTTCCAACCTGACAAACAGCCTTCCACCATTACTCTCTGGCATCTCCCATTCAGCCACTGTTGAATCCATCTTGCTACTCCGCCATTAGCACCCAAAGATTGAACCTTCTTAACCAACCTTCCATGAGGAACCTTGTCAAAGGACTTACTGAAATCCATATAGACAACATCCACTGCTTTACCCTCACCAATTTCCCTAGTAACCTCTTCAAAAAATTCAAGAAGGTTTGTCAAACATGACCTTCCATTCACAAATCCATGTTGACTGTTCCTGATCAGACCCTGTTTATCCAGATGCTTATATATATTATCTCTAAGTATCCTTTCCATTAATTTGCCCACCACTGACGTCAAACTAACAGGTCTATAATTGCTATATATATATATATATACACTGAACTGTTCTGTATTATGTTTACATTTTCTGTTGTGCTGCAGCAAGCAAGAATTTCATTGCCCTATCTGGGACACATGACAATAAAACTAACTTGACTATTGCCACTACAAAGACAATTATCTTTAAATCCCATCAGCAAACCAAATATGTGATCACCCACATCCTCACGTGCTTCAAAGAATAAAGTCCTGGCCCGCTCAACCTCCCGAGTCCCAACAACAGCCTTGTAAATCATTTTTGCAGCCTTTCCAGTCTAACTAAATTTTTCCTATAACAGGGTGACTAAAGCTGAACACAATGCTCTACGTGTGGCCTCAACAATGTAATGTACAACTGTAAAGGGCCTGTCCCACTATACGGGTTTACCCAAGAGCTCTCCCGAGTTTAAAAAAAAATCAAACTCGTGGTAAGTACGTAGCGGGTACCTTGGAGCTCGGGACGTCTCTTAATGGCTCGTAACGCTAACGGCAGCTACTTGGGAAACGCGGTAAGCTCGTGAAGTTTTTTCAACATGTTGAAAAATGTCCACGGGGGCCCCCGAGTACCTACGAGCTTATTACGAGGCTATTACCGTAATTCTCTGAGTTCGAATCGGGGACACTCGGGAGAACTCTTGAATTACCTTGTACAGTGGGACAGGCCCTTTACATTAGCTCCTAACTTCTATACTAACATGCCACATCTACACTAGTCCCACCTGTCCGAGCATGGGCCATATCCATCTATACCCATCCTATCCATGTACCTGTCCAAGTGCCTTTGAAGTGTTGCTATAGTATCTGCCTCAACTACCTCCTCCGGCAGCCCGTTCCATACACCCACCGCACTCTGTGTGGAAAAGGTTCACCCTCAGGTTCCTATTGAATCACTTGAAGAGTCCTGACCTGAAACATCACCCACCCCTGATCTCCAGAGATTCCGTCTTGCCCGCTGAGTTACTCCAGCACTTTGTGTCATTTTTCTGATCTCCCCATATGTGGCTCGGTTTTAATTTTTCTTTCATACTCTTTGAAACTTTTTAGGATGCTTTGCTGTGCTAAAGACATTGCACAAATACATTTCTGCTCTTCTTGTAAATGGATAGTAATCATTCCTTTTAAATCCTGTGTTGTTATCTCCCTTTCAACACCAAGAGATAGTCATTAAGAGAAACTTTCCATTTCAAACTCCACATGTGATTCTCCTGAGATATATATTCAGCTGTGAGATAAACAGCAGGTGATAAGAGATGAGTTTTCTACATTTTGTGAGATTACGTTATGTACTGTACTTTAACCACCTGTCCTCGGATTTTTTTTTTAGTGTTTGTCAGTATGGTTTATCTTCCTTTAACATTTTCCCCCGGTAATGAAGAGGAGTTGTTCACTTTTTTCTCTTTTTTGTTGGTTTGACGCCTTGTGTGAGTTGGTTAGCTGGAAGTTGGTAGAAGGGTGCAAGATTTCTCCAAAGTCAAATTCTGGATGCCATATGGCCCCAATAAATGGCCTCTGTCCCAGCACTCTCTTAGTCTCCGAGCTCCGCTGCATGAAATTGTGCAGCTGTCCAATATATCGATGAGGATCAACAAACTCATCAGGAAGGTTGGCTGCAGAGTTGGATTCAAGGGAGATGGTCTTGGAGGGGAGGATGCTCGTCAAACTGCAGAGCGTCTAGGACAATACAGCTCACCCCCTCCATGACACACTGGTCCGCCTGAGGAGCACCTTCAGCAACAGACTGGTTCCACCAAGATGCAGGACAGAGCGCCACAGGAGATCCTCCTTCCCTGTGGCTGTCAAACTGTACAACTCCAACCCCTCCTGTGGTGGGGTAGACTGAGACTGACTCCCCTCCCCCCCCACGCCCCCCTCCCCAATCTTTGCACATCCCCAATCCTTTCCATTCGTCACATTAATTCCATGTTTCATGTACCTTGTGATTTATGACTGTTGGCGGATCAATTTCCCTCCTGGGATAAATAAAGCTCTATCGTATCGAATGGACATTATATTCACACCAGGCCAAGATCTGCATGACTGAGAACGATATCTGCCTCATCTGTAAAATTAAAGTTCAAAACCTTTGGATAAGTGAACTTCGAGTAGCGTTTTCATCAGCTGAAGATTTTCTCTTGCTTACTTTTGGACAATTGTTCAGGTTGAAGAAATACTGCAGTTCTGCTCTAGAACTGCTTATAAAGCTTTCAAAATGAGTAAGGAAATACATACCATGGAAAATATATAACTTTACCAATCCATTGCCCTAACAATGGTCAATAATATGCTTATAAAAAGCCTAACAACAATACTACAAATTATTAATATAACAATAGACATGTGGTACCAGCTATTTTACATAAATATACTATTAAAAGTATCATCTTGTTTGTGTATTACGTGCGTGTGTGTGTGTGCATGTTTCCATAAGTGCTCTTCTGCCTTCGTCAAGACGCTACGTGCTTCAGTTGAGATTTTTACAGATTATTACTCACATTAACCTGATTGATGCAATAAACAGGTTCCCTTCACATTTCATGTTATATTCCACAAGTTATTGATGATTCAAGTTTATTAAAAATGGCAAAAGACGCACAGCCTTTTTCCAGGACTTTCCACTGATGATGTCACAATGCCACTCACAGTGCACCAATCGCAATGGGCTTTCAAGCTGCCGAGTGCCACAATTACATCACAATGGGACGTTGCCAACGGTAACCGCAGCTTCTCACAGACAGCACTTTTCCAGGAGCTTCCAGTGATGTTGTCACAATGAGCTCTCAAGCTGCTGTGTGCCACACCCCCCGCCTCCTTCCACCCCCTCCCCCTTCCCCCCCCTCCAGATTATTCATACCCCCAGCCCACTTCCTACCCCCCCCGCCCCACGGGTTATGATTAACGCTTCAAAAAAAGCAAAACAAAACTTTTAAAACAGCAGCTTCCAGTGATGTCACAATGCCCCCCCCTCCCCCCCAATGGTACAGTGAAACATCCAGGGGAAGGGCCTCATTTCAAAAACAGCTTCATCAGGTCCCCAACGCACACCCAGAGCAGACTTAGTCTAGTAATTTATAAAAAGTGGAACCATCAATATGTGCCATCAGCATTGTATAACTCCACAGTAACATTTAACATTGGTTCCTCTTATAGATTGGCAGGAATGGTAGTATGATACACAAGTTCGCAAGTTATATGAGTAGAATTAGGCCGTTCGACTTATTGAGTCCATTCCGCCATTCAATCATGGCTGATCTCTGCCTCCTAATCCCATTTTCCTACCTTCTCCCTTTCTCCTTTGACACCCATTCTAAACAAGAACTTGACTGTCTCTGCTTTAAAAATATCCACTGACTTGGCCTCCGCAGCCCCCTGTGACACAGGTTAACTATCCTCTGACTAAAGGAGTTCCACCTCACCTCCTTTCTAAAAGAGCGCCCTTTAATTCTGAGACTGTGACCTCTGGTCCTAGACTCTCCCACCAGTGGAAACATCCTTTCCACATCCAGCCTATCTGTGCCTTTCATTATTCTGTAAGTTTCAATTAGATCCCCCCTCAACCTTCTAAACTCCAGCAAGTGGAGGCCCAGTGCTGTCAAACGCTCATCATATTTCCCTCCTGGGATAAATAAATAAAGTTCCATCGTATAGTATCATTTCGTATCATGTGCTAACCCACTCATTCCTGGAATTATTCTTGTAAACCTCCTCCGGACCCTCTCCAGGGCCAGCACATCCTTCCTCAGTGTGGAGTTGGGTGTGGATTCCCTGTCTGCAGCTGCAGTCAATTCACACACTGTAATGCAATCACCATTCACGGTGCCATTGTGGTGCATCAGTGCAGCTGATGCACCTGAACAAAATGGAGTCAATGGTCCATCAATGGTCAATGAAGTTAAAGAAGGAACTGCAGATGCTGGAAAATCGAGGGTACACAAAAGGCTGGAGAAACTCAGCGGGTACAGCAGCATCTAAGGAGCGAAGGAGATAGTTGTGAAACTGTCTTCAAAGTAGGCATACCTTGAGGAGATATCACAGTGGAGTAGACAAAGTGTTAAAGAAGGAACTGCAGATGCTGGAAAATCGAGGGTACACAAAAGGTTGGAGAAACTCAGTGGGTGCAGCAGGTCTGAAGAAGGGTTTCGGCCCAAAACGTTGCCTATCTCCTGCGCTCCTTAGATGCTGCTGCACCCGCTGAGTTTCTCCAGCCTTTTGTGTACCCAATGGTCAACGGATCTTTGTTGCCACATACAGGGGGCACGGTGGCATAGCGGTGGAGCTGCTGCCTTACTGCGCCAGAGATATGGGTTCAATCCTCACTACAGATGCTGTCTGTATGGAGTTTGCATGTTATTCCCGTGACCGCGCGTGTTTTCTCCGCGATCTTCGGTTTCCTCCCACACACCAAAGACGTGCAGGTTTGTAGGTAAATTGGCTTGGTATAAATGTAAATTGTCCCCAGTGTGTGTAGGATAGTGTTAATGTGCGGGATCGCTGGTCGGCATGGACTCGGTGAGCCAAAGGGCCTGTTTCCGTGTTGTATCTCTAAACTAAATAAACAAACCTAAATATGCAATTAAACATCACACAGTGAAATTCATTTTGTGTACACCAATGCCACAGATTCCCGCATGTTCATTCCCGATCCCCTCATTCGACCACAACCGGCTCGGTCTGCGAGCCGTTCTTCCTCTCCTTTCCTCGCCGGCCATCTTGTTCCCCTCGCCACGGGTACCATGTAATCCCGTGCGACCTGCTCCATGGTCGGATAGTCGACGACTAAACTGTCACCTCCACCTGGTTTGCCAGGTGGGGAGGGGGCTGCGGACCCCCAGCAGGATCTAAAACAAGACCTGTCAAAGGGCGGATGAGCTTCGAGCGAGCCAACGGCCATCCACATTTCAGTAGGAGTTGCGATCACTGTCGTACATAGCAATGTAAGGAATGATGATAAAGCACACACACCAAAATCCTGTACTTCCAGCGGCGGAAGTCCGCAGGAACTGGAGGACAGACATGTGTAGTGCGGCCGTCACCGTTCCCATTGGAAACCAGCACCTCTGCATCGCTAATGTTTTCAACGACGATGAATGATGAATGAAAATCTTTAGTCCCGGGGGCAACATCCTGCAGCCTGCCTAAACTCGCTGGAGGCATTGCCTCAGTTCACGGGCCAGCCAGCATCACTAGAGAAAAGGAATAGGTGGTGTTTCAGGTCAGAATGCCTGAAGAAGGGTTCCAACCCAACCCAACCCGTCGCTTATTCCTGTGCTCCAGAGATGCTGCCTTACCCACTGAGTTACTCCAGCATTTCAGTGTAATTGACTTTGCTGTGTTGAAGTTGGACCCCAGACCCTAGCCTGTGGCAGCATCTGCTGAGATTTACAGAGATCAAGAGAACTGAGGGGGGATATTCTGCCGATGAGTGATTCAACATGTTTCGATGTTAAATTTAGAAAACATCTTAAGGTGCTTCATCGAGGAGAAGCAGATGTGAACAAGCAACAGGCACAAAAAGGTATATTCTGCGCAAACCATTCATGTGGGCACAAGGAATGGAAGATGGAGGATGTTTACAGTCCAAAAAACAGGGCTGGGAGGCAAATCCTGTCTGAAGAAGGGTCTCGACCCACAATATCACCCATTCCTTCTCTTCATAGAAGCTGCCTGTCCCACTGAGTTACACCACCTTTTTAAAGCCTATCCCCTGTTACTGAAGGTCAAGTGTGGAGGGTCGGCAGGTCAAAAACAGATGACCAAAGGACCTGGGCTGGATGTCAGGACCGGAGATGTTACAAGAGATTACAAAAGGCAGAAGACAGATACAAAAAGCTGGAGTAACTCAGTGGGTCAGGCAGCACCTTTGGAGAAAAGGAAGAGATGACATTTTGGGTCGAGTCCCCTCTCGCCACCTATTCTTTCTCTCCAGAGATGCTGCCTGACCCGTTGAGTTACTCCAGTCTTTTGTGTCAGTCTTCAGCTTAAACCAGTATCTGCAGCTCGTCCCTGCACATTACAAAAGGCAGTACGGGTTGAGGTCATGGGGAGTTTTTGCCAAAGAGATTGATGAGGAGGATATTTGAATTGGACACATGGTTGAGATCAAAGAGTGGAATCTTAGCTGCGAGCGTAGGAACTTTAATCAGAGGGATTCAGTGGGAGGAGTTGGCAAGATCAGGGGCGGTGGGTGAAAGGCACTTTGTGTGAACTGCGGAGTTTTGAGTTCTTAAAAGGAGGAACTTACAAGGTCGGGATCAGTGCCTTGGTGAATTCGATCCAGTAGGTGAAGAGATGTGGGGAAGGATCTGTTTCTAGAAGTGAGCCTTATTGAAACAACCCACATTAAAATAGAAGATAGGCACAAAATACTGGAGTAACTCATTGGGTCAGGCAGCATCTCTAGAGAAAAGAAATAGATGACGTTTGGGGTCAGAGCACCTGAAGAAGGGTTCCAACCATTCCATTTAAAACGTTTCAATTTCCATTCCATTTAAGCTGTCATTTTATTCATTTTCTCCAGTGATTCTCCAGTGAGTTACTCCAGCATTTTGTGTCTATCTTCAGTGTAAACCAGCATAAGTTCATACTGTAAGTGATAGGATCATAATTAGGCCATCAAGTCTACTCCGCCATTCAATCATGGCTGATCTATCTTTCCCTCTCAACCCCATTCTCCTGCTTTCTCCCCATAACCCCTGACACCCACAGTAATCAAGAATAGTAAGATTGAACGAGAACTTACCAGTTCGAAGGTTAATCTTTATTTTATGAGGAGTCGAAGTGAGGGATTTCGTGAAGAGCCCGCCGGCGCGCATGCTCGACATACTTCAAAGTAGCGGTGTGGAATCACAGAAACCAACAAAAGAAATGACTTTGCATAGTATGATTGAATTGACTAAGATTACCAGATGAAGGTGATTGAGGGTTGGGCGAGACGGGCACGAAATCCCTCACTTCGACTCCTCATAAAATAAAGATCAACCTTCGAACTGGTAAGTTCTCGTTCAATCTTACTATTTCATTTCGGAGTCACGTGAGTGACTTCGTGAAGACTTCAAAGCTTCTGTGATTACACGCCCTGGACCACGTCCATGCTGACACACCACTACCAGGGATGGATGGGAGGAACAAACTTGCTCAATAGTTCATACTGCAAAACAAGAGCATATTTATTAATAACAAATCAAAACCCCTCATGCGGGGACATCTCCACGTTCTTGACCTGCATTCAGCACGGCTTCTGCGAACTGTAGAGGAGCAGCAACAGGCTTGTTATAAAAACGCTGGAACACAGCTTCATTCGCCCATCCTGCTGTGGCGAGAATTTGGTCCATGGGCACCTCCATGACCCTCGCCGCTGACGTCGATGCAGCCCTGGTGGAATGAGACTTGAACACATTAATGTCGATACCTGACTTACCCAAGACGACTCGAAGCCACCTGGATATCATCTGGACTGTCACTCGATGATGAGGTCTCTTATGAGTGACAAGCAGGTATCTCTCCATTCCTCTGATGCGTGCCGTCACTTTGACATAGTGGCGGATATGTGAGACTAAACATAGCCTAGCATCTGCGGGGTATGCCGGGAACTTCAGCTGCAGCCCTGTGCACCCAGGTCTATGCTGCTTTAGTAGCTCGTCAACGAAAAAGACTACTTCTGTAGGGGTAGCTGTCATTCTGTCGACACGCAGTTTGTGTAGTGTCTGTACCCTCTGAGCTGAAGTCAGCGCTAGTAACATCACCAGCTTCATGGTGAGTTGGTCCAGTTGGAGCCCTTCCATGGGAGACCACGTCCTGAGCAGGGTTAATACGTCCCTGACATCCCAGGTGATATTATAGCGTGGTGTAGGCGGATTCATATTGAATATACCCCGCATGAGTCTGGACACTAGCCTGTTGGATCCTACCCCAATCTTGAGGTAGAATGATAGCGCACTTCTGGCGCTGTTGATGGCACTGTAACTTAAGTGTTCATCATGGTGCAACCCCGCGAGGAATTCCAGGACGTCGGTTATTGTCACGTCATCGTACGTGATGCGAGAGCGGCTGCAGTAGGCTTCCCACTTCTTAATATGCGAGCGGTATCTTCGCCTTGTGGACTCTCGACACGACGCCCCGATGGTATCCATGGTCCGAGCCGAGAGGCCGTATTGGACTAACGGCCTGTTCAGAACCTGCAAGCCAACAAATTTAAATAGCCATGGCAGGGATGTGGCTCCCCTGACACAGGGTGAGTAACCAATTGTGGGCAACCCTTCAAAAGGACCCAAGGTTCGTTGAGCATGTCAAAGACCACCGGATACCAAGGCTGTGTGGGCCAGTCGGGTATAATAAGGATGCCCTTGGCAGCATCTGCCTGAATCTTTCGCAATACCCGACTGATGAGGCAAAACGGAGGGAAGGCATAGAAAAACCAATTCCCCCAGTCCAGCGAGAATGCATCTAGCGCTATTGCCCCAGGATCTGGTTCCCATGAAACGTAGGCTGGTACCTGATGGTTCAACCGTGACGCAAAAAGGTCAATGTCCGGTGTAAATAAGCAATTTACAAACTCTAAAAGTGTTCAACACATTTTAATGATAGCACAAGGTATTACATACATCCTCAAATACTGGCTACATTCTTCTAGTGAACCGTATCCAGGAAGGGGAAGGCGTTATGATTGATGTTAACGGGGCGGGGTTAATGGTACTGAGGTAACTATGTTATTGGTTGCATGCAAAACCATCTACATCCTTCCCCTTAGAAAATTTAAAAGAAACAGACCGTTGTCACTACAACAGAATTAAACAGAATCGCCATAACGAACAGGTGGCTTGCTGATCCGGTTGCATGCAAAACCATCTACATCCGGTTTACCAAATTTGGCTGTGACTTTAGAAAAAATCTCAGGATGCAACATCCATTCAATGTTGTCATTAAATTTGCGTGACCTGGTGTCCGCCACAGTATTAAGCTCACCTGGCAAATAGGTAGCTGAAATCCAAATGTCTCTTTGAATACACCAGAGCCAAATTGAGTTAGCCAATTTGTCACACGAAACTGACTTGGTACCACCCATATGGTTTAAATATGCCACAGCTGTGGTGTTGTCTATTTGGAGACGGACATGTGCTCCAACAAGCTTGGAACAATATGCACGAAGTCCGTGGAATGCTGCCAGCAACTCCAAATAGTTAATCCCTTGAGTCAACAACATCGATGCCTCAAGGGTGTCCCATCTACCCCCACAACTAGAGCAATTATCAGTAGCTCCCCAGCCATTGGAGCTTGCATCAGTCTGTAAATATACCACCGGATTAGCCTCCCTGACAGGCTTAAATGAGTTGCTAATGTGACACACCCACCAATGCAACTCAGTTATCGCTTCGGACGGCAGCTGCATAGATCGATCGTAATGACCAGCGTTCCGTTTTAACGCAGTAATTTTAGCTCTTTGCAAATTCTGATAATGCAAAGGTCCATATCGTGCTGCCGGAAACAAAGCCACTAACTTGCCAATTACTGTGGCTGTATGCCGAATCGATGGTATATTGGTGCCAATTAAATCTCTGCACACCTTAGTGACTTCCTCAATTTTGTTAATTGGTATAGTTATCCTCATGCTCATTGAGTTCACCGTGAACCCTAGGTAATTAATTACCTGGGCAGGGCAGAACTTCGATTTCTCTGGATGGACAATGAATCCTAATTGTTGAAATATATTGACAGCAGCTGCAACACCCTGTTCAGCCAATTGCAGGGTGTGGCCCACAATAAAGACATCATCTAAATAGGCCATAACTTTATGATGTCGTTGTCTCAAATAAGCCATGATTGGCTTCACCAATTTAGTGAACAATCTAGGGGCTGTAGTAAGCCCATTAGGCAAAGCCTTATACTGCCAAAGTTGCCCCATCCAGATAAATTTCAAAAACCTTCTATCATCTTTCTGGATGGATACTGAATAATATGCATCCCTCAAATCAATGCATGCCATAAAGCAGCCATGAGAAATCAATGATTTGGCTGTTTCAAACGTATCCATTTTAAAATGAGTATATGTTACAAACGTATTCAAACGGGTTAGATCAATAATGACACGACAGCCTCCATCCTTCTTAGGTCTAGTAAATATGTTCGAAACAAATTCAATTGGCTCATGCACTGTTTTCTCAATCACACCCTTCTGTTCCAAACTTAAAATTTCCTTGTAACCTGCTGCCTGTTCTGCAGCAGACAATTTGAACGTACGACCAGGCATGTGCTGGGATGGAGGAATGTCGCCATTAATAAACTCAATTTTATGCCCCCGAATATTCCGCAACACATACTCATCACCAGTAAAATTACCCCATGCATCCAAAAACAACCGTAAACGACCACCAACATGGGAAGTTAAACAGAGAGAAAAAAGAGAACCAGACCCCCTCACCTCCGTGGTTACCGGCGGTCCTTGACACGTGTGGGTGGCCCTGGAGGTGCTGGGTTGGCTTGAGGGCGCGGCGTCTTCGATTTCCACAAAGGTCTCTGCCGACCCTGTCCTAAAAAAGACCCTTGGTGCTGGTTCTGGTGCTGTTGTCGTTGTGGAGCTAGAGGGCGAGTCCTCGTCGAGGCACCGGCCGACCCTCGTGAGCGAATGTATGGAGCTTTTGAGCCTGACGGTGTGGGGGCACTCTGAGAGCGCATGATCCCCACCGTTTTGGCTTGTTCGTCAAGCTCTTTGACTCTCTTCGAGAGGTCCTCACCAAAGAGCTGACGGGGCGGCGGCGGCGGCGGTGGTTTGCACAATCCTGCAAACTTCGGGTTGAGTGCTGGGCGGATGCTGTTTTTGCGAAACCCGTTGATTTCGTGCTGGGTCGCGCACAATAAGGCCAGAGCATCTTCCTGGTCCAAATTCAGTTCGTCCCCGTCCACCGACCGCGCAAAGGCGGTAATACCGGCCGTGAGGAGTTTCAGGATCCGCTGCAATTTTAGCTCCTGTTGACGGATAGCCGCACTGATGTTGCCCCATATTGGCGTATTGACCACAGGCACGTTGAGGGAGTTGCAGTTTGATGGAGCCTTGTGCCGGCTCATAGCCTGGATGAGGACTTCTTCCTGCAGCACCTGATTATTAAGAAAGTCCACTGTGGCTGCCAGCTTTGTATTTAGAGGAAGACAAGCCGTATGTGGGGCCGCGAATTTGGTCGCCACATCCAAGAGTTCTTCCGCTGGCACCTCCAACGGAGTTGGTACGGGATCCACCAGAACCTCCTCCTCCTGCTGCTCCAGGCTGATAGTAGATGTTGGTGAAGACGCCCTGTGCCTGTTGCTGCCCTGCTGTTGTTGACGTTGAAGCAGGAGCTCCAGCAGCCGCTCCATACGGTCAATACGCCCTTCACCCTGAACACTCAGGTGGTCGGAGTCCTCCGGCTCTGAAAAGAAAACCGGGCTCCTGTCATCGGCCCGCACCTCGTCGAGGCCCTGCCGGTGCCGGTAGTTGTCGCTAACAGCCGCCGAGGCGAAACTGCGCGATTCCTGCGCGGGCGTGTTCAATCGCCTCCGTTTAGCGAGAGCTGAAGCCGCTGCCACTAAGGGCACTTGCGGCGAGGTGTCGGCACCAGCCGAAGCATGGCTGCCTGGGGCCCGCGCAGTCTTGCCGGCTGCCCACATCGTGGACGTTGCCGACGCATGGTCTCGCCCACCCATCCATGGGGGGCTCGGCGACCGTGACGAGACCCGACTCGACCGACCCGTCCCAGCGTCGAGAGTCGGGGTGTGCCGGCTGGACCCCACAGCCGCCCCGGGTCTCGCCCTGGAACCTGACCGCTCCTTCGCGATAGGCAATGCCTTAGCCCTAACAGGGTTAGGCTTCTGGGCTCCTGCCCTCCCCCTTCTCGGAGGGCTGAGTGGAACAGACCGTGCAACGGCACGTGCCCTGCTCGAGGTCGCCAGCGAGCCCGCTGACGACCTGACTGCCATGGCAGGGTCCCCCTGCTCTGGCGGCACACCACACTCCTCCTCGTCGAACTCCTCCGAGCTGTGGTGTGCTGGCGGACCTGGACCTGTAATCACAGGGCTTACCCACATCTCCGCCTGAGTCCCGGCCTGCGCTGCAGGTATTGCCGATGGTAAAGGCCCCGGAACTGTTGACCGGCGAACTCGTCCTGACGTCCTCCGGCCCTTCGAACTCCCATCCATGTCCTTGCTGCAAGACATACTCAGACAACAAGGACCACCAACTAAAGGTAGAATACTCACCTCCGTGGCCCCTTATGAAGGGCTGGCGAGGAGCGCGCTCCACCGCCAGCCATCGCAGCAACGCGTTACGACGATATGTCGAGCATGCGCGCCGGCGGGCTCTTCACAAAGTCACTCACGTGACTCCGAAATGAAATCTGTCAATCCCCACCTTAAAAATATCCATTGACTTGGCCTCCACAGCCATATGTGGCAAAGAATTCCACAGATTCACCAACCTCTGACTAAAGAAATTCCTCCTCATCTCCTTTCTAAAGGTTCATCCTTATATTCTGAGGCTCTGGCACCTGGTCCTAGACTCTCCCACAGGTGGAAACATCCTCTCCACATCCACTCTATCCAGGCCTTTCACTATTCAGCATCTGCAGTTCTTCCCTGCACATTAAAATAGAAATGAATATTCACTATTTCCAACATACATAGAAACATAGAAAATATGTGCAGGAGTAGGCCATTCGGCCCTTCGAGCCTGCACCGCCATTCAATATGATCATGGCTGATCATCCTGTACCTGCCTTCTCTCCATACCCCCTGATCCCTTTACCCATCTAGCTCCCTCTTAAATATAGCCACTGAACTGACCTCAACTACCTTCTGTGGCAGAGAATTCCACAGATTCACCACTCTCTGTGTGAAAAATGTTTTTCTCATCTCGGTCCTAAAAGATTTCCCCCTTATCCTTAAACTGTGACCCCTTGTCCTGGACTTCCCCAACATCAGGAACAATCTTCCTGCATCTGGCCTGTCCAACCCCTTAAGAATTTTGTAAGTTTCTATAAGATCCCCCCTCAATCTCCTAAATTCCAGCGAGTACAAGCCGAGTCTATCCAGTCTTTCCTCATATGAAAGTCCTGACATCCCAAGGCAGATTGCATGGTACTGATATGTCAGTGCATAGAAGCTGCCTTTTCCCAGTCTCAGCAGTAGACTCACTCAAGTTACCAAAACTCAAGATGGCGCCCAACACAGGCGACTATTTGCGTGCTATCCACAGAAGCAGATCTACAAACTCATATTTATACCAACTCCACACTCTTAAATCTCTATTCCTACAGCAACATTTCTTATTTTAACGATGTAAACTATGATCTTTACCTTGCACTAAATGTTATTTCCTTATCATGTATATATATACACTGTAAAAGGCTTTTGTAATCATGTCTTGTCCTTCCGCTGACTGGTTAGCATGCAAGAAAACACAAAGTGCTGGACTAAAGGGCCTGTCCCACTTTCATGACCTAATTAACCATATAACCATGTAATAATTACAGCACGGAAACAGGTCCTCTCGGCCCTTCCAGTCCGTGCCGACCATTTATTTTCCCCTAGTCCCATCTACCTGCACTCAGACCATACCCCTCCATTCCCTTCCCGTCTATATACCTATCCACTTCACTTTTAAATGTTAAAATCGATCCTGCCTCCACCACTTCTGCAGGAAGATCATTCCACACAGCCACCACTCTGAGTAAAGAAGTTCCCCCTCATGTTACCCCTAAACTTATGTCCCTTAATTCTCATGTCATGCCCTCTTGTTTGAATCTTCCCTACCCTCAATGGGAAAAGCTTATCCACGTCAACTCTGTCTATCCCTTTCATCATTTTAAAGACCTTAATCAAGACCCCCTTAACCTTCTGCGCTCCAAAGAATAAAGACCTAACTTGTTCAACCTTTCTCTGTAACTAAGTTGCTGGAACCCAGGCAACATTCTAGTAAATTTCCTCTGTACTCTCTCTAGTTTGTTGACAATTCACGACCTCTGCCGAGTTTGCCCTTGACTCATACTCACAGCATGGTCGTCACAAGGTCGCAGGAGGTCGTAGGTAGGTCGTAGGTAGGTCGGGATGCTAGTTGTAGGTACTCGTGGCATCAAGTAGGTCGGGGCGTTTATCTAACCTGATGAAAAATGTCCATGAGTAAAAAACGTTGTGAATTAGGTCGTGAAAGGTATAAATGTAAAAATTGTCCCTAGTGTAGGATGGGCCTTAACTCAGCAGGTCAGGCAGCATCTCTGAACAGATAATATTTCGGGTCGGGAACCTTCTTCAGACTAATTGGAGTGGAGAGGAGAAATCTGTACAAGAGGTGAGGGTTGGACAAACCAATGCAAGTGATAGGTGGATACGGGGGAATTAAAGCGGTTAGCAACCGGGGAGATCCAGCAGGTGTAGGAGGCACCTACTCTAAACTCATCGGTGCTCTGGATGACGCCTCCTTTACACTGGCGTAGTGCGGGCAACCATTTTGCCAAACACTTGGGCGGCACGGTGGCTCAGCGGTGGACATGCTGCCTTACAGCACTTTCAGCGCCAGAGACGCGGGTTCGATCCCGACTACGGGTGCTGTCGGTACGGAGTTTTTACGTTCTCCCCATGACCGAGTGGGTTTTCTCCGAGATCTACGGTTTCCTCCCACACACCAGAAACGTACAGGTTTGTTGGTAAATTGGCTTGGTGTAACTGGAAATTGTCCCGACTGTGTATAGGATAGTGTTAGTGTGCGTGGATCGTTGGTTAGCATGGACTTTGTGGGCTGAAGGGCCTGTTTCCGTGCTGTAACTGTACACTAAACTAAACTAAACTTGCTGACGGAGCCGTGGTGGTTAGATTTGAATTATTTCTGCCTAATGAGGATAGATTAAAACAGAGACTGGCTGGGTGACAACAGGTCTGAATTTGTGCTGGAACCGTTTGGCTGGTGATGTGGAGAAGTCCACAGAGCAGTTCCTCAGCATCATGGATCAGTATAGATAGGATCTCATTGGTAGACACAAAGTGCTAGAGCAACAGCGGGTCAGGCGGCATCTCTGGAGAAAAGGAACAGGTTTTGGGTCGGATCCCTTCTTCAGACTTTAGGGGCATCACAGTGGAGTTGCAGCTCTACAGCGCTTCCAGTGCCAGAGACCCGGGTTCGATCCTGGTTACCGGTGCTTGACTGAACAGAGTTTGTAGGTTCTCTTCCTTCGGGGGGGGATGCGACCTTTTCTTTGTCGTATCTCCGTCTCCGCCTGCGCTGAGGCCTAATCGCAGTGCCGCCGGCCTCCAACTTGGACCGACCTCGAGGCTCCTGGAGGCAGAGGTGCACAGTAGAGAGCTTGCTGTCCGGTTGCATCGTGGCTTGGTTCGGCAACTTGAGCGCCCTGGAGAGGAAAAGACTACAAAAAGTAGTAAACACTGCCCAGTCCATCATCGGCTCTGACCTTCCTTCCATCGAGGGGATTTATCGCAGTCGCTGCCTCAAAAAGGCTGGCAGCATCATCAAGGACCCACACGACCCTGGCCACAAACTCATCTCCCTGCTACCTTCGGGTAGAAGGTACAGGAGCCTGAAGACTGCAACAACCCGGTTTAGGAATAGCTACTTCCCCACAGCCATCAGGCTATTAAACCTGGCTCGGAACTCTGAACATTAATATCCCTCCATCTGTTATTTGCCTTTATTAATTTATTAATTGATGGGTGTATTTACGTATAGAATTGTAGTCAATGCCTTCTATGTTCCGTTGTGCTATGCAAAGAAAGATTTTCATTGTCCTGTAAGGGACACATGACAATAAACTCTTTTGACTTTGACTTTGACTTTTTGACAGAGCCAGGACTTACCATGGCGAAGCTGGCCGACTTCGGGGCTGTGGTGCGGCTGCGGCGGCGGCGGCGGCGGCGGCGGCCCGACTTCGGAGCCTCGGAGGCTTCGGCCGCGGGCCCAGTGGACGACAGGCTCAGGCTGGTGACCGATTGTCCGGAGCTCCCGCAACAACAGCTTCGTCCGCTGGACTGGAGGGTGGCAGCTTCGACCGCCCCGGGCCGCTGAGTTTGAACCGGCCCGTTCGCGGAGCTCGGATTCGATCCGTTTGACTTACCATCACCCAGCAGGGGGCCCAACATTGCAAGCCTGGATCGCCTCAATGCAGAGGGAGAACAAGGAAGGAAGAGATAAGACTTTAAGACTTTTGTCTTCCATCACAGCGAGGAGGTGCCTGGTAGACTCACTGTGGTGGATGTTAAACTGAGTTTGTTGTGTGTTTTGGGATTTTATTCTCTGTTATGACCGCAAGGTATTTAATTTTGTTCAAACTGGAGACAGTTTGAATGACAATAAAGGATAATTCATACTTTATACATTCTCCCCATGACCTGCGTGGGTTTTCTTTGAGAACTTTGCTTTCCTCCCACACTCCAAAGGCGTACAGATTTGTAGCATATTCCGCTTGGGGAGTCTGCATCCTCTGGGCCTAAACATTGAATTTTCTCAATTCTGTTAACCCAGGCTGCCTCCTCCCCTTCCCACCTCTCCCTCAGCCCTCGGGCCCTGGCATTCCTTCTCTCTCTATCTCTCCCCCACCCAAGTCGCACTAGCTTCTCATTTTCACACTACAAACAGCTTACAATGGCCTGTTTCCTTTATCATCGATACTTTTTTGCATATCTTTCATTCATTGTTCTTTATCTCTCCACATCACCGTCTAGAAGGGGGCGCCGTCCTGTATGGTATGGCTGCCCAGCCTGCAGCTGTATGTCTTTCCCCCTTTTCTTTTTTTTTGTGTGTTTAAAGTGTTTTGTTTTTGGAGCCTATTCATTTTTATGTGGGGGTGAGGGGGGGGGGGGGGGAAGGGGGAAACTGCTTTACCTGGACCCTACCTGGTCGGAGAGGCAGCTTTTCTCCAGGCCGCATCTTCGACCCGTCCTCGCGGCCTACCAGCGGGCCTGGAGCGGCGTTTCCTGAGGGGACCGCCCAGAACCTCGGCTTCGGCAGCGGCGGAGCCCTGGAGCGCCATCGCGGGACGGAGCGGGCGATGCCTTGCCTGGGTCGCTGTGCTGGAACTCCGGTGAGCTGAGACCGCCGAGACAAACATCGCGAAGCCGCGGGCCTGTGGAGCGGCCGGCTGCAGGCGGCGGCGCTGAACTTTAACATCGCGAGCCAGGGAGGAGCTCCATTCAGCACGGCCTTGTCGGCTGTGGAAGCCGCGGACTCCCGTAAGGAAGCGGCCGTTCCGGGTGTCCCAAGCCGCTGAGAGGATTCTCCCGACGCCGGAGCACCATCACCCGGCGAGAACGGCCTGGAACATCGGGCCTCCGTGAAGGCGACTGTGGAGGCCTCAATAGGCCTGACTATGGGTGGACATGGGATGGGGACTGGACTTTGTGCCTTCCCTCATAATGGGAACCATTGTGGGGGGATGTTTTTTATGTTTAAATCTCTTTATTAGTATTGTGTCTGTATTCTTTATTTTATGTGCTGCATGGCAAGAAGCATTTCACTACACCAATTGGTGTAGGTGACAAATAAACTAACCTTGAACCTTGAACCTCTATATCTCTCGTTTCCCTGATCCCTGACCAGTCAGAAGAAGGGTCTCGACCCGAAACGTCGCCTATCTCCTTCGCTCCTTAGATGCTGCTGCACCCGCTGAGTTTCTCCAGCTTTTTATGTAACCCTCGATTCTCCAGCATCTGCAGTTCCTTCTTTAACAATTTGTAGTTTCATTGGCTTGGTATAAATGTCAAAATTGTCCCTAGTGTAGGATGGTGTTCATGTGCGGGGATCGCTGGTCGGTGCAGACTTAACCATATAATATAACCATATAACAATTACAGCATGGAAACAGGCCATCTCGGCCCTTCAAGTCCGTGCCGAACAACTTTTTTCCCTTAGTCCCACCTGCCTGCACTCATACCATAACCCTCCATACCCTTCTCATCCATATGCCTATCCAATTTATTTTTAAATGATACCAACGAACCTGCCGCCACCACTTCCACTGGAAGCTCATTCCACATCGCTACCACTCTCTGAGTAAAGAAGTTCCCCCTCATGTTACCACTAAACTTCTGTCCCTTAATTCTAAAGTCATGTCCTCTTGTTTGAATCTTCCCTATTCTCAAAGGGAAAAGCTTGTCCACATCAACTCTGTCTAACCCTCTCATCATTTTAAAGACCTCTATCAAGTCCCCCCTTAACCTTCTGCGCTCCAGAGAATAAAGACCTAACTTATTCAACCTATCTCTGTAACTTAGCTGTTGAAACCCAGGCAACATTCTAGTAAATCTCCTCTGTACCCTCTCTATTTTGTTGACATCCTTCCTATAATTGGGCGACCAAAATTGTACACCATACTCCAGATTTGGTCTCACCAATGCCTTGTACAATTTTAACATTACATCCCAGCTTCTATACTCAATGTTCTGATTTATAAAGGCCAGCATACCAAAAGCTTTCTTTACCACCCTATCTATATGAGATTCCACCTTCAAGGAAATATGCACGGTTATTCCCAGATCCCTCTGTTCAACTGTATTCTTCAATTCCCTACCATTTACCATGTACGTCCTATTTTGATTTGTCCTGCCAAGGTGTAGCACCTCACATTTATCAGCATTAAACTCCACCTGCCATCTTTCAGCCCATTATTATTGCACTATATTTGTTATTTATTGAGTAGGTGTGAATGTGTAATCACACACTGAACTTTTTTCCTTCTCCCATTATGTACTTTGTTTACATATTCTGTTGTGCTGCAGCAGAGAGCAGAGGCCACCCCGACTGAAGTCCTGTCACCCCTTTGCTCCACATGGAAAACAACTCCTAGCATCCATCCAGCCAACTGAGACAAAAGCACACTGGATAGCCACCACGTGGTCACAGGAGTGGAAGGCAACCTCATCTCCATTACACAGCTACATCTCGTCACCAGATAAAAGCTGTCCAGTGTCTGACCTCCCCAGAGGAGCATGGGTGAAGCTCAACAGACTTGGTACTGGAGTTGTGCGTTTCAATGCCAGCGTGTGGTGATGGGGGCTCCGTCAGAACCCAGCCTGTGAATGCAGAGCAGAACAACAGACAGCCAACCATGTCATCTCTGGGTGCCCGCTCTACCGCCCACCAAATGGAGCTCAGGGCCTGGCAGACATTGACGCCAACAGAGACAACAACCTGGCTGCTCAACACCTGGCTTGAGATCTAACTATTCTTTGGTTTATGTTTCATTCGCAAGAAGAAGTAAGAATCTCATTGTCTGAAGGGGTTGGACAAGCTAGATGCAGGAAGATTGTTCCTGATGTTGGGGGAGTCCAGAACAAGGGGTCACAGTCTTAGGATAAGGGGGAATTCCTTTAGGACCGAGATGAGGAAAACATTCTTTACACAGAGAGTGGTGAGTCTCTGGAATTTTATTTCGTAGTCACGTGAGATAAACGCAACGCATTGCTGCCGACGGCTGGGGGTGGGGTGCGCTCCCCGCCAACCCTTCATAAGGAACCTCTTAGGTAAGTTAAACTAACCTTAAGTTGGTTGGCCCTTGCTGTCTGTTTGTCTTTCAGCAAGGGCGTGGATTGGAGTTCCTTGGAAATGTCTGGTCGAAGTCGTCGTTCGACCGGCCCGGCGCCCTCATCATCGTTTACACCTGGGGCCGGGAGAAAGGCGGGGAAACCGATGCCTCCTGCTTCCGCAGGTCGGGACCCGCTGACTCGCCACAGCTCCAAGGAGGAGTTCGTGGAGTTCGTGGAGGACGACAACGGGGTGCCATCCGAACAGGTGGACCCTGCCACATTCAGGTCGCCAGCGGCGACCACGGGGAAGGGGTCTCGTGCGGCTGCACGACCCCCCTCCGCTAGCCCTTTGATGAAGGGCAGGGGAGGAGCCCGTAAGCCTAACCCGGTACGGGCTAAGGCTTCACCTGCCGCCGAGTTGCGGTCTGGTGCAACGGCGGGACCTGGGTCTGTGAGGTCTGCTACCCAACTCCCAAACCCCGCCGCCGGGTACGGTCCCGCCTCGGTCGCCGAGTCCCCCATGGATGGGTGGACGAGACCATGTGTCGGCATCGTCCACAATGTGGACAGCCGGCAAGCCCGCGCGGGCGTCGCTCCATGCTTCTGCTGGAGTCGACCCCAAGCCGTCAGGGCCCTTTGTGGCAACGGCTTCCGCTCCCGCTAAACGGAGGCGGTTGAACACCTCTCCCGCGCGGGAATCGCGCGGTTTCGCTTCGGCGGCCGATAGCGACAGCCTCCGGCACCGAGATCACCTCGACGAGGTGCGGGCCGATGACAGGAGCCCCGGCAATTTTTCTGAGCCGGAGGACTCCGACCACTCGAGTGTTCAGGGTGGTGGACGTATTGACCGTATGGAGCGGCTGCTGGAGCTTCTGCTCCATAATCAACAGCAGCAAGCGTCCACCAACATCGACAGGCACAGGGCCGTCTCACCAGCCTCCATCGTCAGCGAACTACCGGAGGAAGAAGGATTTGACCCTACACCAGCTCTATCGGAGCCACCGACAGAAGAGCTACTGGATGTAGCGGCAAAATTCGCTGCCCCGGTCACAACTGGACTTCCGCTTCACCCCAAGCTGGCGGCCACGGTGGACTACCTTACGAACCACCAGCTCCAGGAGGAAGTCCTCTCGCAGGCCATTCATCGCCACAAACCTCCCTCCAACTGCAATGCCCTCAATGTGCCTGTGGTCAATACGCCCATATGGGGCAACATCGGCGTGGCAATCCGCCATCAGGAGCTGAAGCTCCAGCGGATTTTAAAACTCCTCACGGCCGGTATTACCGCCTTTGCGCCGTCGGTCAATGGTGGTGATCTCTCATTGGACCAGGAGGATGCTTTGGCACTTTTGTGTGCCACTCAACATGAAATCAATGCCTTCCGCAAAAACAGCATCCGTCCATCCATCAACCCTAAGTTCGCTGGGTTGTGCAAACCACCACCGCCACCGCCGCCCCGACAACTCTTCGGAGAGGACCTTCCGAAGAGAGTCAAAGAGCTTGACGAGGTAGCCAAGACGGTGGGACTCATGCGGTCTCAGATCGCCCCCAGACCGTCGGTGCCAAAAGCTCCACCTGCTCGACCGGGAGGCTCGGCCGCTTCAGCAGCCAGACCATATGGTGCGACACCACACCGATATCAACAGGGCCAGCAGCAGCGGTCTTTTTTGGTGTCAGGTCCACAACGACCCCAGTGGAAAATGAAGCCACCCCACCATCAACCCAACCCAGCACCTCCGCGGCCAACCAAACATGTCAAGGACCGCCGGTGACCATGGAGGTAAGGCGGTCTGGTTTTCTTTTTCCTGTTCCTTTAACATCACATGTTGGAGGGCGACTCCGGTTCTTTTCTGAGGCATGGGAGACTGTTACTTCAGATGAGTTTATTTTGCAGAATATTCGGGGTCATGCTATTGAGTTTATTCATGGGGACATTCCTCCATCCCAGCATATGCCTAAACAGAAGTTTACGCTGTCTGCCGTTGAACAGGCAGCAGGCACAGCTGAAATTTTTCGTTTGGAACAAAAAAGGCGTGATAGAGAAAACTATGCACGAACCTATTGAATTTGTCTCCAATATCTTTACTAGACCAAAAAAGTATGGAGGTTGTCGAGTGATTATTGACTTGACCCAGCTGAATACTTTTGTAACATACACTCATTTTAAAATGGACACTTTTGAGACAGCCAAATCACTGATTTCGCATGGTTGCTTTATGGCATGCATTGATTTAAAAGATGCATACTATTCAGTATCCATTCGGAAACATCACCGGAAGTTTCTGAAATTTGTTTGGATGGGTCAGCTCTGGCAATACAGGGCTTTGCCAAATGGGCTTACAACCGCCCCTAGGCTGTTTACTAAATTGCTCAAGCCTATTATGGCCCAATTACGAAAACAACAACATATTGTAATGGCCTATTTGGATGATATCCTGATTATTGGCAAAACCCTGGAGGCAGCTGAGAGGGCAGTTTCGGCCACTGTCACGATATTTCAGCGGCTGGGGTTTATTGTCCATCCAGACAAGTCCAAGTTCTGCCCGTCCCAGGTTATGGATTATCTGGGCTTCACGGTGGATTCCAATCGAATGAGGGCCACCATACCAACTAACAAGGTGGAGGATGTCACCCATGCATGTCAGGATCTTGCATTCGCCAGTATACCATCTATCCGGCAAACAGCTAAGGTGATTGGCAAAATCGTAGCATTGTTTCCGGCAGCCCAATTTGGGCCTTTGCATTATCAAAATTTGCAAAGAGCCAAGATTGCCGCATTGAAAAAGAACGCTGGTCATTTCGACAGACCAATGCGGCTGCCTCCTGATGCTGAGGTTGAGCTGCAATGGTGGGTGTCCAATATTGGCAGGTCATTCAAACCCATTATTGTGCCCAATCTGGTGGTATATTTGCAAACTGACGCAAGCTCCCAAGGCTGGGGAGCTACGGACAGCTGTTCTAGTTGTGGGGGCAGGTGGGACACCCTTGAAGCTAGCATGTTGCTATCGCAAGGGATAAACTATTTGGAGCTGCTTGTAGCATTTCACGGACTGCGGGCTTATTGTTCCAATCTCGGTGGAGCTCATGTCCGTCTCCAAATAGACAACACCACGGCGGTGGCATATTTAAATCATATGGGCGGTACCAGGTCAGTCTCTTGTGACAAATTGGCTAATACCATTTGGCTCTGGTGTATTGATCGGGATATTTGGATTTCAGCCACCTATTTGCCAGGTCGGCTTAATACTGTGGCAGACACCAGGTCACGCAAATTTAACGATAATATTGAGTGGATGTTGCATCCTCAAATATTTGCCAAAATTGCAGCCAAATTTGGTCAACCGGATATTGACCTTTTTGCGTCATGGTTGAACCATCAGGTACCGACATACGTTTCATGGGAACCAGATCCTGCGGCATTAGCGATGGATGCATTCTCGCTAGACTGGGGGAGTTGGTTTTTCTACGCATTCCCCCCGTTTTGCCTCATCAGTCGGGTGTTACAAAAAATCAAGATGGATGTCGCTCGGGGCATTCTTATCATACCCGACTGGCCCACACAGCCTTGGTATCCGGTGGTCTTTGACATGCTTAGTCAACCCTGGGTCCCTTTAGAGGGTTGCCCGCAATTGGTTTCTCACCCTGTCTCAGGGGAGTCACACCCCTGCCATGCCTATTTAAAATTACTGGCTTGCAGGTTCTGACCAGGCCATGGTTGCAGTATGGCCTCTCCACCCGGACCATGAACACCATTGGGGCATCATGTCGAGAGTCAACCAGGCAAAGATACCTCTCCCACATCGCCAAGTGGGAAGCCTACTGCAGCCGCTCTCGCATCACCTATGATGATGTCTCCATAGCCGACGTCCTGGAATTCATTGCGGGGTTGCACCACGATGAACACTTGAGTTACAGTGCCATCAACAGCGCCAGGAGTGCGCTGTCATTCTACCTCAACATCGAGGTCGGATCAAACAGGCTAGTGTCCAGGCTAATGCGGGGTATATTCAATTTGAATCCGCCTACACCACGCTATAACATCACCTGGGATGTCAGGGATGTACTAACCCTGCTCAGGACGTGGTCACCCATGGAAGGGTTACAGCTGGACAAACTCACCATGAAACTGGTGATGTTACTAGCGCTGACTTCAGCACAGCGGGTTCAGAAGCTCCACAAACTCCGTATTGACAGGATGACGTCTACCCCTGGAGAAGTAGTCTTTTTCATTGATGAGCTACTTAAGCAGCATAGACCTGGGTGCACAGGGCTGCAGCTGAAGTTCCCGGCATACCCCGCAGATGCTCGGCTATGTTTAGCCACTCATATCCGTTACTACGTCAAGGTGACGAGGAGCATCAGAGGAATGGAGCAATACCTGCTTGTCACTCATAAAAGACCTCACCATCGAGTGACAGTACAGACGATATCCAGATGGCTTCGGATCGTCTTGGGTAAGTCAGGTATTGACACTAATGTGTTCAAGTCTCACTCCACCAGGGCTGCATCGACGTCGGCGGCGAGGGTCATGGAGGTGCCCATGGACCATATTCTCGCCACAGCAGGATGGGCAAACGAAGCTGTGTTCCAGCGGTTCTATAATAAGCCTGTTGCTGCTCCCCTACAGTTCGCGGAGGCCGTGCTGAACGCCGGGCAAGAACGTGGGGATGTCCCCGAATAAGGGGATTTTGCTGTGTTATTAATAAATATTCTTTGTGTTTCAGTATAACCTGGTTTCATCAACTTGTTTACTCCCATCCATCCTTGCTAGTGGTGTGTCAGCATGGACGTGGTCCAGGGCGTGTAATCACAGAAGCTTTGAAGTCTTCACGAAGTCACTCATGTGACTCCGAAATGAAATAGTAAGATTGAACGAGAACTTACCAGTTCGAAGGTTGATCTTTATTTCATGAGGAGTTGCGGTGAGGAATTTCGTGCCCTCCGCTCCCAACCCTCGATCATACTCAACTGGTAATTAGAGTCTCCTTAATCTTACTATGCCAAATCATTTCTGTTGTTGTTTCTGTGATTCCACACCGCTACTTTGAAGAATGTCGCGCATGCGTGCCGGCGGGCTCTTCACGAAATCCCTCACCGCAACTCCTCATGAAATAAAGATCAACCTTCGAACTGGTAAGTTCTCGTTCAATCTTACTATTCTCTGCCACAGAAGGTCGTTGAGGCCAGTTCATTGGCTATATTCAAGAGGGAGTTGGATGTGGCTCTTGTGGCTAAAGGGATCAGGGGGTATGGAGAGAAGGCAGGTACGGGATACTGAGTTGGATGATCAGCCATGATCATATTGAATGGTGGTGCAGTCTCGAAGGGCCGAATGGCCTACTCCTGCACCTATTTTTCTATGTTTCTATGTTTCTATTGTCCTATCTGGGACATATGACAATAAAACACTATCTTGACTCTCTTGATGTATCCCTGTAAATGCATTGATTGGAATCATGTATTGTCTTTCCGCTGACTGGTTAACATGCAACAAAAGCTTTTCACCGACACGTGACAATAAACTAAACTGAACTATCCATGTACCTGTCGATCTATTTCTTAAACATTGCAATAGTACTTGCCTCAACTCCCTCCTCTGTGTAGGCCAGGACTCGAGGGCCTGAGCTGTTGGGAGAGGTTAAACAGGCACCCACCACCCTTTGTGTGAAAAAGGTTACCCCTCAGTTTCCTATGGAACGGAGGGATTGGGATGGAGTGCAAGCAGGGGAGATAGTCTAACTTGGCATTATGGACATTGTTGGTTAAAGGCCTGTACCAATTCTACACTGTGTTCTGTTTTATGCTCTGTGACTGTGTCTATGACAGCAACTAACCATGTTCTCCCATCACGACTGTGTTTATCCTATGCTGATTTCCAGAGCACTCTCATCTTTCACACTCTCATCTTTGTGGGTAAATCCTACATGGATCTCACCTCTTCTTTCCTCTGTATTTTCCTCCAGTCTAACCACCTTTCTCTTTTTACCTCACACACCCGAGCACTGTGAGAGTATCTTCACCAATTCTTCAACTCTACTTCAGCTGTTGAGACCTCCAACGATGGAACACCTTACCTTAAGAATCATCTTGAACGGTCTGCCTCCCTTTGTTATCACCTCCAGCGCGGCCTACAATGGACTATTGTGGGCTCCACCTTTCCTGACTCACTTCCTGTGTCTTACCTGTGCCGGCTATGATTTATTCTGTACCTTTTCATACCTCTGGTCTCCCTTTCCCCTGATTCTCAGTCTGAAGAATGGTCTTGACTCGAAACGTCACCCATTCCTTTCCTCCACAGATGTTGCCTGCCTGCTGAGTTTCTCTAGCATTTTGTGTCTATCTTCGGTGTAAACCAATACCTGCAGTTCCTTCTAATAATAATAATAATAATATATTTTATTGTCATTACACATAAGTGCAACGAGATTTGGTTTGCAACTTCCATCCGATATCATAACTTAAACGACTAATAACATTTAGGCTTAGATACCCCGAGGACAAGGTCTGTAAAAGTTTGTAAAAAGCAAGGTTTCTTGCTCATCTTAAAGTGCACCATCCTATTCTCTAGCTTCTTACTTGTCTTATTTTGTTTGCGAAACAGAAAAAGCAAAAATACCAACGAGGAATTTAAACTACCTTTGAGTCATTCTAAAAGTGCAAGATTGCATTATTCCACACAATCATTTGGACATTGTTAACTAATGAATGAGCTCTGTACAATGCGGGTAGGAAGGAACTGCAGATGCCGGTTTACAGCAAATCAAAAAAATCCAACATGATGTGTCTGTCGTCGAGTTTTGTACAGTGCTCACTTTCTTAAAAAGATCATCTGGCCACTTACATTTTTTTCAAGGTTTAAGGTGAAGGGGAAAAGATTTAATAGGAATCTGAGAGATAACTTTTCCATACAAAGGGTGGTGGGTGCATGGGACAACTTGCCAGAGGAGGTAGTTGAGGCTGGGACTATCCTAATGTTTAAGAAATAGTTAGACACATACATGGATAGGATACTCCCTTCTTGCCATGTAGGGAGTACAGAGAAGGTTCACCAGACTGATTCCTGGGATGGCAGGACTTGCATATATAACCATATAACAATTACAGCACGGAAACAGACCATCTCGGCCCTTCCAGTCCATGCCGATGCCGTGTCGTGCATATGAAGAAAGACTGGATAGACTCGGCTTGTACTCGCTAGAATTTAGAAGATTGAGGGGGATCTCATAGAGACTTACAAAATTCTTAAGGGGTTGGACAGGCTAGATGCAGGAAGATTGTTCCTGATGTTGGGGAAGTCCAGGACAAGGGGTCACAGTTTAAGGATAAGGGGGAAGTCTTTGAGGACTGAGATGAGAAAATCATTTTTCACACAGAGAGTGGTGAATCTGTGGAATTCTCTGCCACAGAAGGTAGTTGAGGCCAGTTCGTTGGTTATATTTAAGAGGGAGTTAGATGTGGCCCTTGTGGCTAAAGGGATCAGGGGGTATGGAGAGAAGGCAGGTACAGGATACTGAGTTGGATGATCAGCCATTATCACATTGAATGGCAGTGCAGGCTCGAAGGGCCGAATGGCCTACTCCTGCACCTATTTTCTATGTCTATGTCTATTTAGCCCACCGAGTCTATTCCATCATTCGCTCATGGTTGATCTATTTTTTCCTCTCAACCCCATTCTCCATCACCTTTAACCATATAACCATATAACAATTACAGCATGGAAAGCATGGCCTTCTCGGCCCTCCCAGTCCGTGCCGACCATTTATTTTCCCCTAGTCCCATCTACCTGCACTCAAACCATACCCCTCCATTCCCTTCCCGTCCATATACCTATCCACTTTACTTTTAAATGTTAAAATCGATCCTGCCTCCACCACTTCTGCTGGAAGCTCATTCCACACAGCCACCACTCTCTGAGTAAAGAAGTTCCCCCTCATGTTACCCCTAAACTTCTGCCCCTTAATTCTCATGTCATGCCCTCTTGTTTGAGGGCATGACATGAGAATTCTCTTTGATGCCCTTACTAATCAAGAATATTCAAAAATCACTAATCAGAGGGTCTCACTGCAAGATTTATCACCCATTTTATCATCTTCAATCACTGCTCATGCTGGAATATAGTGGAGACAAAATAAATTGTTCAGCCATTTAGTTTAGTTTAGTTTATTGTCACTGGTACCGAGGTACAGTGAAAAGCTTTTGTTGCGTGTTAGCCAGTCAGCAGAAAGACAGTACCCGATTACAATCGAGCCATTCACGGTGTAGAGATACATGGTAAGCAGAATGATGTCGAGTGCAAGATAATGTATAGTAAAGTCTGATTTTATTTTTATTTTTTAGATTTTTAGTTCAGATTAGAGATACGGCGCAGAAACAGGCCTTTCGGCCCACCGAGTCCGCACCGACCAGCGATCCCCGCTTATTACTACCATACACCAGGGACAATTTATCCCAAACCAATTAACCTACAAACCTGTACGTCTTTACAGTGAGGGAGAAAAGCCACACAGGTCATGAGGAGAAACTACAAATGCTGCACAGACAAGCAGCCCCCGTAGCCAGGATTGAAACCAGGTCCGTGGTGCTGCAAGTGCTCTACTGCTCTACTGCTGCACCACCGTGCCACCTCTTAGAAGAAGGCATCAATAGACAATAGACAATAGGTGCAGGAATAGGCCATTCGGCCTTTCGAGCCAACACCGCCATTCAATGCGATCATGGCTGATCATCCCCAATCAGTACCCCGTTCCTGCCTTCTCCCCATATCCCCTGACTCCGCTATTTTTAAGAGCCCTATCTAGCTCTCTGTTGAAGGCATCCAGAGAACCTGCCTCCACCGCCCTCTGACGCAGAGAATTCCACAGACTCACCACTCTCTGTGAGAAAAAGTGTTTCCTCGTCTCCATTCTAAATGGCTTACTCCTTATTCTTATACCGTGGCCCCTGGTTCTGGACTCCCCCAACATCGGGAACATGTTTCCTGCCTCTAGTGTGTCCAAACCCATCGTTTTGGATGTTTAATGTTGGAAAATATGAGGGAACATTGATATAATGTATATTGAAGTACATTGCTACAATCACCTTCGCGGGCAAAGTAGCAGGGCCAGACATGGCGATTGTCGCCCAATTAATGAAACAAAGGAAAGGATTGGTTATGCATCTTAAATTGACGCTAATAACGTTTGACTCTTACTGAGCTTTTAGACGAAACACTGCCTCCTATCACTGAAGTGGAAATGACACACTGCCACACAGACAGGGCAGTCAATGCTCACATATCTCGCTTGTTTATTCGGGAAGGGCCACGTATAATCATCTGGCAGAGAACCGACAATCCGTACTGTCTGAGACAGGCATCACTGGAGCTGGAGTGTAGAATCATTCAGACAGGGAGTCGGCAATAAGGTAACAAGGTGGCTGTCAAATAAACTCAGTGAGGCACTGAATCATGCACAATATACTGACTGGGAAATAATTCAGAGTGTAATGACTCCAGTCTTAGCAAATGTCCACATGAATTACGCCCTGTGTTCCAAATTCATCATGTGAATATATCATCTGAAGAAGGGTCTCGACCCGAAACGTCACACATTCCTTCTCTCCAGAGATGCTGCCTGTCCCGCTGTGTTACTCCAGCTTTTCCTGCCTATCTTCGGTTTAAACCAACATCTGCTGTTTCTTCCTACACATAATATATATTCTATTCATAAGGTCTTAAGGGATAGGAGTAGAATTAGGCCATTTGACCCATCAAGTCTACTCCGCCATTCGATCACGGTTGATCTATTTCCCCGTCCGAACCCCCTTCTCCCCATAACCTCTGACACCCGTACTAATCAAGGATCTATTTATCTATGCCTCAAAAATATCCACTGACTTGGCCTCCGCATCCTTCTGCGGCAAAGAATTCCACAGATTCACCACCCTTCAACTCATCTCCTTCCTAAACGAACTACCTTTAATTCTGAGTCTATGACCTCTAGTCCTCGACTCTCTCAGTAGTGGAAACATCTTCTTCACATCCACTCTATCCAAGCCTTTCACTATTCTGTGCGTTTCAATGAGGTCCCCGCTCATTCCTCTAAACTCCAGCGAGTACTAGGCCCAGTGCTGACAAACGCTCATCATAGGTGAACCCACTCATTCCTGGAATCATTCTTGTAAACCTCCTCTGGACCCACTCCAGAGCTAACACACATTCCTCAGATATGGTGCCCAAAATTGCGCTCGATATTTCAAATGTGGCCTTACCAGCCCTTCTGGAGCCTCATGATAACATCCCTGCTTTTGTATACAAGTCCTCCTGAAATAAATGCTAGCACTTAGTTTACTTTCTTTATTGCCTATTCGACTTGCAGATTAACTTTTTTGGGAATCCTGCACCAGCACTGTCAACTAGGGTTGCCAACTGCCCCGTATTAGCTGGGACATCCCGTATTTTGGGTTAAGTTGGTTTGTCCCATACGGGACCGACCTTGTCCCGTATTCTACTACACGGGTCGAGAGAACCGTCGGGTCGGAGCGCCACGTCCGGCCCCGCCTCACCCATCCTGATGTAGTGTAGCATTAGCGCCTTTTCCCAACTGTCCGACCTTCGGACCTTCGCTTACAGCCGACACCACTCTTTCTCATGGCCGATCATCGGTTCATGAGTTGGACGGGGCGCCGGACTTTGTGCGTGACGTCACGCGGGCCAAAACTCCTCAGCTGGCCCGCCAGCTGGGCTTTGTGTGCAGTCCAGCACCCGGGCCAACTCATCATTCACCCAGCCACGGCTGAGTCAGTCAATGAATTGCCGTTTGGAATTTGTCCTGTATTTTGACCTTTTGTCCCTTATTTGGGATTGAGAAAGTTGGCAACCTTCCTTTCAAGTCCCTTTGCACCTCAAATTTTGGATTCTCACACTTTTTAGAAAACAGTCTACAACTATATTCCTACACCAAAATACATGACTCCACACTTTGCTACACTATATTCCATCTGCCACTTCCCTAACCACTCACCCAACCTGTCCAAGCCCTTCTGCAAAGTCCCTGCTTTCTCGACACTATTTGCCTCTCCACCTGTTGTTGTATCATCCCCAAACTTTGCCACAAAGCCTTCAATCCCCTCGTCCAAATCATTCCTTAGAGTGCAGGAGGATGAGGGGGAAATCTTGTAGAGGTGTAAAATTTAATGAGAGGAATAGATCGGGTAGATGCACAGAGTCTCTTGCCCAGAATAGGCGAATCGAGGATCAGAGGACATACATTTAAGGTGAAGGGGGAAAGATTTAATAGGAGCTAAGGGCTACCTTTTCCACACAAAGGGTAGTGGGGACTTGGTACAAGCTGACAGAGGAGGTAGTTGAGGCAGGGACTATCCCAACATTTAAGAAACAGTTAGGCAGGTACATGGATAGGACAGGTTTGGAGGTGTATGGGCCAAACGCTGGCAGGTGGGACTAGTGTAGCTGGGCCGAACAGCCTGTTTCCACACTGTATCACTATGACTCTATATGACCCTTTAGTTACAAGCAACACATCAGCAAGTAAAAAGAAATTGCAAGCATACTGAAAACTCCAGTAAGGCTGCATGTAATGAGAAAATGAAAGAGTTTGGATAATGTTTATCAGACTCAAAATCCTCCCACTGTGTGGTGGTTGTGTCACTGTTGTGAATCTGTGGAACTCTTTGCCATAGAGGGCTGTGGAGGCCATCAGTAGATATTTTTAAGGCAGAGATGGATAGATTCTTGATTAGTATGGGTGTCAGAGGTTATGGGGAGAAGGGAGGAGAATGGGGTTGACAGGGAGAGATAGAGCAGCCATGATTAAAATGCGGAGTAGATTTGATGGGCCATATGGCCTAATTTTATTCCGATCACATGAACATAAAATAGTACAGAATTTAGTGTCCAGCACCAAGCACTTAAAGGCCTGTCCTACCAGCATCCGACTCCATGCGATGAGCGCGATCAAACTAGAAGCAGGGGCCGCGCGGAGGTCGGGTGATCCCCTGTACAGGGCCGTTCCCACCAGCATGCGCCTGCATGCGGCAAGCGCGACCAAACCGGCAGCGAGGGCCAAGCGGAGGTTGGGTGAGTGGCACAACGCGGCACAAAGTGAGGCGAACTTGGAGCGAAATCTTAAAGGTAAGTTCGCCAGGACAGAGAGGGGCACACAGAGAGGGGCACAGAGGCACACACACACAGAGGGCCACGGAGCCACACATATAGAGCGTCACGGAGGCACCCACAGATAGGTTCACGGAGGCACGATGTCGGGGCGGTGAGTATTGCGTCGAAGCGACTGCGAGCCGACAAGCCGTTGCCGCGCGTAATTTTTGAACATAGTCAGTTTTTCGGAGCCCCGTGCGATGTCGGGACGAACTTCGCACAATTCCGCACGGCTCCGGCGATCGAAGTGGGACCGGCCCCGCGGCGCCGGACCCCTCAAGCGACCACGTCAGGTCGCGCTCATCGCATGGAGTTGCATGCTGGTGGGACAGGCCCTTTACACCTTGCTTTCATTCTCACGCTCTTCCTCTACTTGTTTGTTTTTAAGTTAGAGATACTGCATCGAAAAAGGCCCTTCGCCCCACCGAGTCCGTACTGACCAGCGATCCCTTGCACACTAACTCTACCCTACATATACTAGGGACAATTTACAATTTTACCGAAGCTGTACGTCTTTGGAGTGCGGGAGGAGACAGGAGGTCTAGAAGAAATCTGTAGAAAGGGCCCAACTCAACACATCATCTGTCCTTGTCCTCCAGAGCTGCTGCCTAACCCGATGAATTACTCCAGCACTTGCAGCATTTGCATTCTTTGTGTCTTTCCAAGATTATGTCAATTGACACCAATCATCCAATTCCAGATGTTATGCCATTTCTTAATCCTCCAAGAATTTCACAACTGCTGTTCAAGTGCGCCGACCATGAAAATACATGGAGCATATATAATCTTTTCTTAATCTGTTGAAAGCAGACGCAGAATGCATTGAGTTCATTGGGGAGGGTCATTGGTGCCAGTGATCCTGCCTGCCTTCATTTTGTGGCATGTTATGACGTGCAAGTCTTGCCACAATCTACGGATATCCATGTGGAACTCCAGCTTGGTCCAGAATTCCCACTTGGCATCCTCAGTGCCTATGTGAAGCTTAGTCATAGAATCATAGAGTCATAGAGTATTACAATGTGGAAACAGGCCCTTCAGCCCGACTTGCCAACACCGGCCAACAATGTCCCGGCTCCACTAGTCCCACTTGCCTGCGCTTGGTCCATATCCCTCCAAACCTGTCCTATCCATGTACCTGTCTGACTGTTTCTTAAGTGATGGGATATTCCCTGCTGCATCTACCTCCTCTGACAGCTTGTTCCATACACCCACCACCCTTTGTGTGAAAACGTTACCCCTCGGATTCCTATTAAATCTTTTCCCCTTCACCTTGAACCTATGTCCTCTGGTCCTCGATTCCCCAACTCTGGGCGAGAGACTCTGTGCATCTACCCAATCTATTCCTCTCATGATTTTGTACACCTCTATAAGATCACCCCTCATCCTCCTGCGCTCCATGGAATAGAGACCCAGTCTACTCAACCTATCCCTATAGCTCACACCCTCTAGTCCTGGCAACATCCTTGTAAATCATATCTGAACCCTTTCGAGCTTGACAATATCTTTCCTATAACTGCTTGTCAATAGATATCTTGTGCCTCTCGGGATTATTTGACTTGAATGTTGCGGATGTGGACTTTACCTGGGAGTAGACTTTGCGGTTTATCCGTGGTTTCTGGATCAGGAGCATGTCCCCCGTCACCTTTGGTACATAATGCCCTACACACTTGCTGACACTCACAGACAAGCCCTAATAGAGCCATAGGGCGATACAGTGTGTAAACAGGCCCTCATGCCCAACGTGCCCACACTGACCAACATGTCCCAGCTACACTTGTCCCACCTGCCTCCATCTGGCCCATATCCCTCTAAACCAGTCCTACCCATGTACCTGTCTAGATGTTTCTTTAACGTTGCATTAGTACCTGCCTCAACTAACTCCTCAGGCAGCTCAATCCATACACCTACCACCCTTTGTGTGAAAGTGCAAAGTGGGGAAATAAAGAGGCGGTGGAATGTGCACCGTCAAATTCCTTTCATGTATACATACTTGGGTAATAAATTTATTCTGATTCTGATTCTCAATCCGATTCTCATATATCAGCAGGTACAGCCGGCAGGGTTCCTGAGGTCAATTTGCTGAGAGAGAAGACCGGATGGAGTTCATAATGAAGGCAGTCTGATTTGACCAACGTACAGCTGTGGCTGGAAGGGTAGCCCACACATACCCACTTTAAGAGGAAGAAAAGGTGATGCATTTCACTTATTTTGTCAAATGCCGTCTTTTTTCTCATTTCTCACCTAACGAACATGGAATCACTTCCAAATATGTGGATATTATTCTGATCACTGAATCTAAATGGGAACTGCTGTTAGCCCCTGGATGTAAGGTTTGCGTTTGAGTTTGATTTATTGTCACGTGTACTGAGGTACAGTGAAAAGCTTTTGTTGCATGCTCACCAGCCAGTGGAAAGACAATACATGATTACAATCCAGCCATCCACAGTGTACAGATACATGATAAAAGGAATAACATGCATAAGGTTTAGTGCAAGATAAGGTCCAGTAAAGTCCGATCAAAGATAGTGCGTGGGTTTCCAATGAGGTAGATAGTAGTTCAGGACTGCTCTCCAGTTGTTGGTTGGATTGTTCACCTGCCTGCTGAACCAGCTGGGAAGAAATCTGGAGTTAGACAAAAATGCTGGAGAAACTCAGCGGGTGAAGCAGCATCTATGGAGCGAATTAAATAGGCAACGTTTCGGGCCAAAACCCTTCTTCAGATGATCTCTACTAAATATGGAAGTGTGCATTTTCACACTTCTGTACCTCTTGCCTGATGGGAGCGGGGAGAACAATGAGTGACTGGGATGCAACTCGTCCTTGATTATGCTGCTGGCCTTGCCGAGGCAGTGCGAGATATAAATGGAGTCAACCAGAAGGGAGGTTGGTTTGTGTGATGGTTCTGGGCTGCGTCCACAATTTACTGCAATTTCTTGTGGACTTGGATGGAGCTGTTCCCAAACCAAGCTGTGATGCATCCAGATAAAATGCTTTCTATAGTGCATCTGTAGAAGTTGGTGAGAGTTGTGGGGGACATGCCAAACTTTTTTCTAAGGAAGTAGAGGCCTTGGTGTGCTTTCTTGGCCCTTGCTTCAATATGGGTGGTCCATGAGAGATTAGTATGCAAACGTAAAGCACACGGTATTGGGGGTTCAGTATTGATGTGGATAGAGAACTGGCTGGCAGACAGGAAGCAAAGAGTAGGAGTAAACGGGTCCTTTTCAGAATGGCAGGCAGTGACTCGCGGGGTACCGCAAGGCTCGGTGCAGGGACCCCAGATATTTACAATATATATTAATGATTTGGATGAGGGAATTGAATGCAACATCTCCAAGTTTGCGGATGACACGAAGCTGGGGGGCAGTGTTAGCTGTGAGGAGGATGCTAGGAGGCTGCAAGGTGACTTGGATAGGTTGGGTGAGTGAGCAAATGCATGACAGATGCAGTATAATGTGGATAAATGTGAGGTTATCCACTTTGGTGGCAAAAACAGGAAAGTAGACTATTATTTGAATGGTGGCTGATTAGGAAAAGGGGAGATGCAATGAGACCTGGGTGTCATGGTACACCAGACATTGAAAGTAGGCATGCAGGTGCAGCAGGCAATGAAGAAAGCGAATGGTATGTTAGCATTCATAGCAAAAGGATTTGAGTATAGGAGCAGGGAGGTTCTACTGCAGTTGTACAGGGTCTTGCTGAGACCACACCTGGAGTATTGCGTGCAGTTTTGGTCTCCTAATCAGAGGAAAGACATTCTTGCCATAGAGGGAGTACAGAGAAGGTTCACCAGACTGATTCTTGGGATGTCAGAACTTTCATATCAAGAAAGATTGGATAGACTCGGCTTGTACTCGCTAGAATTTAGAAGACTGAGGGGGGATCTTATAGAAACGTACAAAATTCTTAAGGGGTTGGACAGGCTAGATGCAGGAAGATTGTTCCTGATGTTGGGGAACTCCCGAACAAGGGGTCACAGTTTAAGAATAAGAGGGAATTCTTGTAGGACCGAGGTGAGAAAAACATTTTTCACACAGAGAGTGGCGAATCTCTGGAATTCTCTGCCACAGAAGGTAGTTGAGGCCAGTTCATTGGCTATATTTAAGAGGGAGTTAGATGTGGCCCTTGTGGCTAAGGGGATCAGGGGGTATGGACAGAAGGCAGGTACGGGATACTGAGTTGGATGATCAGCCATGATCATATTGAATGGCGTTGCAGGTTCAAAGGGCCAAATAATCTACTCCTGCACCTATTTTCTACGTTTCTATGTTTCTATGAGAAGATGCTGATGATATTTATTCCTAGGAATTTGAAGCTTTCAACCATCTCGACTTTGACGCTGTCAATGCAAACTGGGGTGTGTGTACCACTTCACTTCCTGAAGTCCATCACCATCTCCTTTGTCTCGCTGACAGCGAGAAAGGTTGTTGTCTCGACACCAGGACACGAGGTTATCAATCTCCTTCCTGTACTCAGTCTCATCATTATTCGATATCTGTTGTCTGCGAATTTGTAAATTGAGTTGGATTTGTACATGGCTGCACAGTTGTGGGTGTACGAGGAGTAAAGAAGGGGGCTGAGTACACATCCGTGTGGAGCCCCCCTGTCTTGAGGATTACCATGGAGGACGATTTGTCCCCTATCCTCACTGTTTGAGGTCTGCTGGACAGGACGTCAAGGATCCAGTTTCAGAGACGAGTGCTGACTCCAAGTTCCGTGAATTCCCAAGAAGACGGTTCTGTCCCGTTTTCCAGAGGAATGCTTTGCCTGGACACATAAGACTTGCAATCACTGGCAGAGTGCTGCTTATTACAATGGACGGACTCCCAGTGATTGCAATTCTTATGTGTCCGTCCATTGTAATAAGCCTGCCGTGAAACATTGTAGAGAAACAAAAGATGGCTGTTTGTGGTTCAGAGATACGGCATGGAAACAGACCCTTCGGCCCACCGGGTCCATGCTCACCCATTTACACTAATTCTATGTTCCCACTTTCCCTACACATTATGGGGAATTTAAAAAGGCCAATTAATCTACAAACCCACACTTTCTCTGGGAAGTGCGAGGAAACTGAAACACCCGGAGACACAGGGAGAACGTGCAAACTCCACACAGTCAGCACCCGAGGTCAGGAGCAAAGCTGGGTCTCCGGCACTCCACTAGCTGCACCACTGTGCCCCTGCAACTTGCTTTCATCAGTTATTGTTTAGACCATTGCCATTTAAAAAACTCACTGCAGCCGAACTTAGGCTGCACGTGCTGATATACACCTTGGAAGAACCTTCACTGCTCTCAATCCTGCACTGCAGGAGTTAAAGAGCTCATGGTGTGATTGCAATCTTGGTAGCCAACGCATGCAGAGCCATTTGCGGGCCAAATTTGGCCCTAAGGGAGGGGAAGGGCAGTTGGTTAATAATATATGCTGCAGTAGGTCCTTGGCTCTACAGGTAGATAGAGCAAAGACCAGCTATTGTCATGCTGTCACTTGAAATATGTCTACCACCTTTCATAGGAAGCAGCGGTGTTGCTTGACCTTTCTATGTGACAGGTATCAAAATGTTAATTTCATATCAAAGAGCTTTCTTTAGTTCAGTTCCATTCACAACTTGGTAAAAACGGTTGGGCGATGTATAACTGTGTAGCGGTGATGTGCGGTGAGGTCAATGGCTGGGGAGGCACTGGCTGGTATCAGTGGCCCGGCCCTCCCTGTATTGAACACCGCGTCTCCCCGGGGAAAGAGAGGGGTGGAGCCGGGGCTGTGTCCGTGAAGCACAGTGACTGGGGGGGCAAGAACGTTGCCCTGGGACAGTGAGGGAACGACTCACCTCCCCCTCTCCCCCTTCTCCATTCCCCCTCACACCCCCCTCCCCGTCTACCCCTTGCTTCCCCCTCCACCCTTCTCTCCCCCCCTCCACCCTCCACCCGGATAACATCTACCCGAGCCGAGAGTACATTACTCCAGCGCGGGGCCCCCTTAGGCGCGGGGCCCAATTGGGAGCTCTCAGCGGCCCAGAGCCTCCGAATCGGCTGCTACAAATCAACGAATCAACCTACCAGTCAGCGCCGCCAGCGGTGGAATCCAGTGCTGCGCCGCCGCTGCTGAAGCCAACTAACGTGGAGGGAGAGTGAGGTAGCTTCAATTACGTGGGATGAGCCGAGGTAATTGACGCTCGCCCTCCCTCCACTGGGCTCAAGACACGCCCCCTCAGTGAGGCAGATGTGATCGCTGCCTCCCCTAGTACTTTTTCATTGCAGTTTTATGCCGAGACCAGCGAGCCTAAATGTAATATATTTATACGTGAAATACGTTACCTGGATTATGGAAGGCGAGGACATGTAATGAAGGGGTTTACAAACATTACATTGGTGACATACAGAGAGATAGTAACAGGCACACGCTTATTGCCCGCGCTCCATCCAGTTTCTGTGGGGTTGCACAATCAGAGGGGAGGCTCAGCTCGTCACTGCCTCACCTCTCACCTCTCCCTGTATTTGCAGTGGTGCTGTGCAAATTTGGCGATTTTGACTATAAAAAATGATTAGATTCATATAGAAATGACATTTTGTAACAGATCAGTGGAAAAATATATTTATTTTATTTTATTTTATTTTTCTTTACTTTTCTTAACAGCTTTTTTCTTTAGGAGTATGACAGTTGAGGCCCTGCCTCCCCTGCCTCCCCTGACCGCAAGTCCCGGCTGTGTACAAAGAATGGCAGATGCTGGTTTCCACCGAAGATAGACACAAAATGCTGGAGCAACTCTTTTGCCCTGTCACGAGTGCCGTATAACCCCGTGAGGTCGAGTTGTGAGCACGAACTGGAGAAGGGTCTCGACCCGAAACATCACCTATTCCATTTCTGCAGAGATGTTGTCTGACCCGCTGAGTTACTCCAGCTTTTTGTGACTATCAACCATTCACTTGATGTTCGTTCGTTTGTTCGTTCGTTCGCTCGTGTCAGACCATGTCGCTCGCTGTTGGCTTCTGTCGTCATAGAAACATAGAAACATAGAAAATAGGTGCAGGAGTAGGCCATTCGGCCCTTCGAGCCTGCACCGCCATTCAATGTGATCAATGTGATCATCGTCATCCAACATGTTGACATAATTGTCGCCCGACGCGCCGCAGAGTGCATCGCGCCGTCGCTTCCAGGGATCGCCACGAGGAGGCTTCTGTCATGATCTCATGATGTGATAGGAAGGAACTGCAGATGCTGGTTTACACTGAAGATAGACACAAAATGCTGGAGTAAGTCAGTGGGACAGGCAGCATCTCTGGAGATTAGGAATGGGTGACGTTACGGGTCCAGACCCTTCTTCAGACTTGATCCGAAAAATCACCCATTCCTTTTCTCCAGCAATCCTGCCTGTCCCGCTGAGTTACTGAGTTTTACGTCTATCTTTGGTGTAAACCAGCATCTGCAGTTCCTTCCTAAGCATCCATCAGGGGCTGGGTTAATGTTTAGTTTAATTTATTGCCACGTGTACCGAGGTACAGTGAAAAGCTTGTGTTGCGTGCTAACCAGTCAGCGGAAGGACAATATATGATTACAATCGAGCCATGTCGGCTGTGGTTTAGTTAGTTTCAGTGTTGATTTTGAGCATCATGGGTTTTGGTTCAAGGTCAATCCCCAGGTCTATTGAAAACAAAAATCGCGGCTTTGGATACAACTTTAAGCCAGGGTTTCACCTATCTTCACAAGGGTATAAAAGCTCCCATTGTGCTATACAAATAGTTTCCAGGACCATATCTGCACAGGTCGGTCATTTGCGGCACGGTGGCACAGCGGTAGAGTTGCTGCCTTACAGCGCTTGCAACGCCGGAGACCTGGATTCGATGCCGACTACAGTTGCTGTCTGTGCGGAGTTTGTACGTTCTCCCCGCGACCGCGTGGGTTTCCTCCGAGATCTTCGGTTTCTTCCTTCACTCCAAAGCCGTACAGGTATGTAAATGAATTGACTTGGTGTATGTGTAAATTATCCCCAGTGTATGTAGGATAGTGTTAATGTGCGGGGATCGCTGGTCGGCGTGGACTTACTGGGCTGGGCCGAAGGGCCTGTTTCCGCGCAGTATCTCTAAACTAAACGAAACTAAACAGCGCTGCAACACAAACCTCAAAGGTCTACTCGCTAAGAGCCAACTTTGTTTCTCTCTCCACATGTGATGTCTGGCTTGTCCCCTCTACTGTTTAACTTTCACAAGCCCATGAGATGGTGTGAACTGTGCTGGGATCATCAAAGGCTCTAAATCCAACTTTATCTTTCTCTTTGTATCAAGTCCTTGATGGCGAACAGCAGGGAGCCTTGGCAGTGATGCCCAGATACCCAAAATAAATAATATCCATCTCTGTAGATCTGCAAAATACTCATTCTAACCATCCCCCCAGTCTAGTTTCAGTCAAAAATCACCGAGTCACTTGAGCATCTAAACTTTATTTTGACAAAACACAATTATAGTTCAACTACTATAGCTAACCACCGCAGGTTCGATTTTCATATCTGCATGATCAAGCCCTCTAGGCTTCGCTCAAACAGAGACACTCCAGAAGGTCACACAGCCCCAAGCGCTCTCCCAGAAGATCGATGCAGGACCTCGTGGCAACAGACTTTTATATGTCCCAGGACCACGAGAGGCTGAACCACATGGGGGTGGTCTCTTTACGATCCAATTACAAATATCGATTAACCCCATACATGACAGACATTTCCCTAACCCAATAATACAGGGGCTAATACATTGTATTCAAACAGTGTTTCTCAGAGGAAACGGACATTGCAAGATTTGCTCAGATATGCAAGAAAACCAGACAAAGCTCAATACCACATCCAATCAGCAAATTAAAGCTTTGCAACATTATTTACAATCATTTACAAAGTGTATGTCTGGTTTGCATTCATCCAATCCATTCTATTGATTTTGCACCTAATTGTCAGGGTCTGCAGATGTTCCCATTCTCTTCGTGCATCTCTGATCTAGGCTCTAGACACACTGACACCATTCTGCAGCTTGCCCCATTTCTACAGAAAGCACTTTTTAAATTGACCAAATGGTCTAGCAGCCCTGAAGCCTTTACTCAATGTTAAGGCCCTGGCATCCCCAATTTGACCAGGATTAACATTTCATGAAAATGATATAAGATTCTGATGAACAATCCCTGAAAGGTCTGGTGTATTCAATACTGATGTATTCAAGAGAGAGTTAGATTTAGCACTTGGGGATAACAGAATCAAGGGATATGGGGAGAATGCAGGAACAGGGTACCATTTTTGGATGATCAGCCATGATCATATTGAATGGTGGTGCTGGCTCGAAGAGCCGAATGGCCTATTCCTGCACCTATTTCCTATGCTTCTATGTTTCTAGCTCACCAAACCCCTCGCCAGTGGAGTTGTCCATGCATACAATGGGCCATTGCTTCGTTGAAGCCTGTAGGTTTGTAACGTGTGGAGTCTCAGTGACAACTGATTTACCTGAGGATGGGTCACACCAGCATGGCTCAACAAGAACTGAACATGAGACAGTGGATTAATTCGCAAGGTACGAAACATTGGTCTTGAGCAAGTCATGAGCCCAACATTATTGCATGACATGGCCATTATTAGCTCTGATTGGAAAGAACCTGGAGGTCCACCAGGATATTGCCTGGATTAACGAGGGTTGGCTATGAAGTGAAGGGGCGGCACAGTGGTGCAGCTCAGGTTCGATCCTGACCAGGGGTGCTTTCTGCACAGAGTTTGCATGTTCATAAGTTCACAAGTTATAGGAGTAGAATTAGGACATCCACCATTCAACCAGGGCTGATCTCTGCCACCTAATCCCATTTTCCTGCCTTCTCCCCATAACCCTTGCCACCCATTCTAATCAAGAACTTGTCTGTCCCTGCCTTAAAAATACCTACTGACGAGGCTTCAACAGCCCTCTGTGGCAATGAGTTCCACAGATTAACTGCCCTCTGACCAAAGAAATTCCTCCTCACCTCCTTTAATTTTGAGGCTATGACCTCTGATCCTAGGCTCTCCCACCAGTGGAAACATCCTTTCCACATCCACTCTATGCCTTTCATTATTTTATAAGTTTCAATGATGTCCTCTCTTAACCTTTTAAACTCCAGCGAGTAGAGGCCCAGTGCTGTCAAACGCTCACCATATTCTAACCCACTCATTCCTGGAATCATTCTTGTAAACCTCTTCTGGACCCTCTCCAGAGCCAGCACATCCTTCCTCAGATTTGGGGCCAAAATTTACCCACAGTACTCCAAATGTGGCCTGACCAGCGCCTAATAGAGCCTCAGCATTACATCTCTGTTTTTGTATTCCAGTCCTTTTGATATAAATGCTAGCATTGAATTTGTCTTCCTTACTACCGATGCGACTCGCAAATTAATTTTTTCGGAGTCTTGCACCAGCACTCTGATTTCTGGATTCTCTCTTCACGACATCCCTGTGACTGCATGGGATTTCTCCGGGTGCTCCGGTATCCTCCCACACTCTTTGTAAGGTAGGGTTACACAAAAAGCTGGAGAAACTCAGCGGGTGCGGCAGCATCTAAGGAGCGAAGGAGATAGGCGACGTTTCGGGTCGAGACCCATCTTCTGAAGAAGGGTCTCGACCCGAAACGTCGCCTATCTCCTTCGCTCCTTAGATGCAGCCGCACCCGCTGAGTTTCTCCAACCTCGATTCTCCAGCATCTGCAGTCCCTTCTTTAACTCTTTGTAAGGTAAATGGCTTCAGTAAAATTGTCCCTAGTTGTTAGTGTACAGGGATCATTGGTCATCGCGGACTCGGTGGGCTGAAAGGTTTGTTTCCGTGCTACATCTCGCAAGAAGGCACGTGGCGCAACGGTAGAGTTGCTGCCTTACTGCGAATGCAGCGTCAAGACCCAGGTTTCATCCTGACTGCGGGGTGCTGTCTGTATGGAATCTGTACTATACGTTCTCCCCGTGATCTGCGTGAGTTTCCTCCGAGATCTTCGGTTTCCTCCCACACTCCAAAGACGTACAGGTATGTAAGTTAATTGGCTTGGTAAATGTAAAAAAATGTGCCTAGTTTGTGTAGGATCGTGTTCTTCTTCTACTTCTTGCATATGGCGTGCACAGCCTAAAGTTGTCGGACAACCTGTTCTATTGGATCTTATTTGATTGTGCACGCCGGGTTGATTGCATTTGTTGAAACAGGGCGGACCACGTGAAGGTTGCAATCTCCCACCCCAAGGATAGAAACATAGAAACATAGAAATTAGGTGCAGGAGTAGGCCATTCGGCCCTTCGAGCCTGCACCGCCATTCAATGTGATCATGGCTGATCATCCAACTCAGTATCCTGTACCTGCCTTCTCTCCATACCCTCTGATTCCCTTAGCCACAAGGGCCACATCTAACTCCCTCTTAAATATAGCCAATGAACTGGCCTCAACTACCCTCTGTGGCAGAGAGTTCCAGAGACCCACCACTCTCTGTGTAAAAAAAAGTCCTTCTCATCTCGGTCCTGAAGGATTTCCCCCTTATCCTTAAGCTGTGACCCCTTGTCCTGGACCTCCCCAACATCGTGAACAATCTTCCTGCACCTAGCCTGTCCAACCCCTTAAGAATTTTGTAAGTTTCTATAAGATCCCCTCTCAATCTCCTAAATTCTAGAGAGTATAAACCGAGTCTATCCAGTCTTTCTTCATAACACAGTCCTGACATCCCAGGAATCAGTCTGGTGAACCTTCTCTGCACTCCCGCTATGGCAATAATGTCCTTCTTCAGATATGACAGTGCTAACGTGTGGAGATCGCTGGTCGGTGCAGACTCGGTGGGTGTTCCCGCGCTGTATTTCTAAACTAAACTGAGCTAAAGTCTAAAGTCTGTGTCGGAGGCTCAGGTAAAACCTGAAAAAAAACGTTTGTAAAGTAATAGAATATTTTTTTCCAGCATGGAAATAACAAATGCCACAGAGCACAAAGTGTTAGAGTATCTCAGTGGATCATGCAGCATCTCTGGATAACATGGATCGGTGATGTTTGGAGTCAGGACACCTGGAATACTAGAGGGCACAATTTTAAAGTGAGAAGGAGAAAGTTTTAAAATAATTTAGGTCGCATGTTGTTTTTACATAGAGTAGATGCCTCCAGAGACACTTCAGGGACATTTAGACATGCACATGAACATTCAGCAGATGGAGGGATATAGATCATGTGCAGGCAGATGGGATTAGGTTTGTTTGATGTCGTGGTCTTTTTGACTCAGAGAGTTGTGAATCTGTGGAATTCTACGTCACAGCAGGCAGTGGAGGCCAGGTCACTGGATGTATTCAAGAGAGAGTTGGATTTAGTTCTGAGGGCTAATGGAATCAAGGGATATGGGGAGAAAGCAGGAACGGGGCACTGATTCTGGATGATCAGCCATGATCATATTGAATGGCGGTGCTGGCTCGAAGGGCCGAATGGCCCACCCCTGTACCTATGTTTCTAAGTTTCCATGTTCTAATGTTTCTATGGTCAGCACTGCATTGCGGGCCGAACGGCCTGTTCCTTTGTTGGACTTTTCTATGTTCTATGACTGGACTGGCCCAAGGCTAGTTGCCAATGCAGAGGTACTCCAGAGCAGCATTCAGCAGGCTGAGAAAGAATGGATAAGTGCTAGCCATGTTTTCCTCTGCTTCTTCCAGTCATATCCATAAGCTCCAGCATGAGAATTAAGCCATTAGTCTGTTCCGCCATTCAATCATGGCTGATCTATCTTTTCCTCTCAACCTCATTCTCCTGCCTTCTCCCCATATCCCCTGTCACCCGTACTAATCAAGAACTCATTATCTGGTTGCAAGAATCTAAACAGTGGGATAAAAATTCTGCACTAAACGTTACTGCTGGAAACATTAGGCTTGCCACAAGACTCTTGGCAGCCATTGCCATGACAAATGAAGTTGGCAAATATCTGAGCCAGTAATTAAATCACAGCACCAGCTTCTGGAAATTTGTCCCTTGTCCGCAGAATTCACAGAGCACAGGAAGATTGCTGACATCTAATTTTCAGAACCAACTCCCGAAACCTCGGATCGTTCACAAATTAACGGCATTAACCAACATTTTAGAGATACAGAGCAGAAACTGACCCTTCGGCCCACCGAGTCCGCACTGACCAGCGATCCCGCACAATAACACTATCCTACCTACACTTGGGACAGTTGTACATTTATACCAAGCCAAATGAACCTACAAACCTGTACGTCTTTGGACTGTGGGAGGAAACCGAAGATCTCGGAGAAACCCCAGGCGGTCAAGGGGAGAACGTACAAACTCCGTACAGACAGCACCCGTAGTCAGGATCGAACCCGGGTCTCCGGCGCTGCAAGAGCTGTAAGGCAGCAACTCTACCGCTGCGTCACCATGGTCGCCCAAGTCCTGGTGATTTATTATAATTTCTGATGCTTTATTCCAATTTCTGCTTTAGCACTGACTTATCGGACAACATATGAGCAGACAAACATTATATTTCTTGTTTGAAGTCTTCATTTACTTACTTACTATAGCACAGAGGGAGGACAATTAGTCCATGGCATCCATGCTAGATCCCAGCACAGCAATCCCTTCAGACATGTGACAATAAACTAAACTAAAGATCTTAGGCCCCCTTCTGTCATGGCTGACCATGGGTGTCTCCAGGGTGTTATTCCCTATATGGAGGACGCCTGTTCGTGACTTTGTTTAACGTGGGGAGACTGGTGCACAGACAGCCACCCCACGGTCCTTGACAGATCTGGGTCAGGATCCAGTGGCATGGAGTCCAAGACCCTTTTCTGCTGCAGCTTTCATCCGCCTTCCCAGCCGTTGTGACGCTCCGCTAAGGTCGGACATCATCCTCCGCCTGTTCCACCATTGAGGTCTTGGTTGGATTGCTTTTTGTCAGAGACCTCCCCTCGACCTTACCGCCATGTGTGGCCCTACCAGGAGCATAGCTTCTCCACCACGACAAGGTGACAATCCATGGAGAAACTAAACTAAACTAAAACTAAATCTATTCCCAATCACCTTATCTCTCTGTGCACCAAGACTTGTTCTCTCATAAGGTCATAAATGATAGGAGTAGAATAATGCAATTCGACACATCAAGTCAACTCTGCCATTCAATCGTGGCTGATCTATCTCTCCCTGCTCACCCCATTCTCCTGCCTTCTCCCCATAATCACTGACACCGGTACTAATCAAGAATCTACCTATCTCTGCCTTAAAAAATATCCACTAACTTGGCCTCCACAGCCTCCTGTGGCAAAGAAATATAATGTTTGTCTGCTCATATGTTGTCCAATAAGCCAAAGCAGAAATTAGAATAAAGCATCAGAAATTATAATAAATTACCAGAACTTGGCGGCGGCCACAGTGAAGGAGCCCGGAGACGCGGGTTCAATCCCGACTACGGGTGCTGCCTGTTTTGTACGTTCTCCCATTGAGCTGCGTGGGTTTTCTCCGAGATCTTTGGTTTCCTCACACACTCCAAAGACGTACAGGTTTGTAGGTCAATTAGCTTGGTAAATGTAAAAATTTGTCCTTGGTGTGTGTATGTGCTGGGATAGCAGGTCATGCGGAACCCTGTATCTTTAAAACTAAAACTAAAAACTAAGGAGCTACTGTGTTAGGACTGGGTTTGTACATTTTACTTGTTCATTTCTCTGCCACAGAAGAAAACCTTCTACCATCATCCTGACCATTTTGTACAGGAACAATTTCTTGTTCTCAGGTCTCTGGAGTTCAAGTGAGAGAAATATGGTCAGATGGTAATTTACAAAATGTTAAATGGTCAGCTAGACATAGATCACAAGACCCACACCAACCCCAAACCAATTAGGAGCAGACGAGGGCATTCGATCCAATTTGTGGTCCCAGCCTCAAAGACAGATGTGTACAGCAATTTCCACGCACTATTAAAGCATGGAATAATCTCCACCAAGCCACGGTTGCTCAGCCAGATGCAGCTAAATTTAAAGTGGCACTTTCTTCCCAATAACCCTCTATGGCTAAACCCCTCCCTTCACCACCTCCAGTTTAAATTCCAGTTGGAATATTTTGGAGGACCAAGTAACCAAGGACCACGAACCAAGACTAGGTACAGAGTAAGTACTAAACGGGTGGCACGTTTGCACAATGGTAGAGTTGCTGCCTTACCGCGCCAGAAACCCGGGTTCGATCCTGACTACGGGCGCTGTCTGTACGGAGTTTGTATGTTCTCCCACGTGACCGGGGTGGGTTTTCCCTGTGTGCTCTCGTCTCCTCCCACTCTCCAAAGACATACCGGTTTGTAGGTTAATTGGCTTTGGTAAAATTGTAAATTGTCCCTAGTGTGTAGGATAGTGCTAGTGTACAGCGGGGCGATGGCTGGTCAGTGTGGATTCGGTAGGCTGAAGGGCCTGTTTCTGTGCTCAGAGGCAAACCTCTAAAACTTTATCTCTAAAACATGAAAATTCCACCAGGACAGCATCCAAGGTTGGGGTCAAACAAGGTCACAGGATATTGTGTTAAAGAAGGAACTGCAGATGCTGGAGAATCGAGGGTACACAAAAGGCTGGAGAAACTCAGCGGGTGCAGCAGCATCTAAGGAGCGAAGGAGATAGGCGACGTTTCGGGCCAAAACCCTTCTTCAGACCCAAAACGTTGCCTATCTCCTTCGCTCCTTAGATGCTGCTGCACCCGCTGAGTTTCTCCAGCCTTTTGTGTACCCAAGATCACAGGATATATAAGTACCGGGTTTGTACATTTTAATGGCTGCCTTCCTTGTAACAGAAGAAAATCCTCTTATATCATCTTGGCCATTTTGTACAGGATCTATTTCTTGTTCTCAGATATCTGGAGTTCAAGTTCATAGTTGATGGGAACAGAATTAGCACATTCGGCCCATCAAGTCTACTCCACCATTCAATCATGGCTGATCTATCTCTCCCTCTCAATCCCTTTCCCCTGCCTTCTCCCCATAACCCCTGACACCCGTATTAATCAAGAATCTATCTATCTCTGCCTTAAAAAATATCCATTGACTTGGCCTCCGCGACCTTCCTTGGCAATGGATTCCACCGATTCACCGCCCAAGCAAGTGACTACGTTCAGAGCCCAAGAAATGAACTTTTACATGTGCATGCGTTTATTTCAATTGTTTTATTTTTAGTGTTCTTCAGCATTGCTTTGGTTGGCACGTGGCCTATACTATCTGGCACAAAGCTAAATGATTCAGAACCGTGCCAATTTAGCTCTGTGGAGAACCTCAGCCAGATCCAGTTAAAGCGAGTTTTCTGAACGATTTGAGAGTTTCCAGTAGCAGAGTTGGCTCGAGTCAACCAGCCTTGACTGCCAGTTAAACCTTTTGATATTTGGCCGGTGCTTGGCACTCCCCAGTCAGTTTATAATTTTGTTTAATGTATGAAAATCAAATGGGATATTGCAGTTTTTGCACCTGAGGGAGCGCTCACTGGCAGGTAGACTAGAGGTCATTGTGATTTTTTCCTCTTTGGTTCATGTATAACGGGGTGAACAAACTCTTCAAAAGACTCAGTAGGTATTGAAGTTTTGCATCAAAGAGAAGCTCTGAATTCATGGGCAGTAGATCAGAGAGCGGGAGAATCTGAATGAATTAATAATTGCATTGAAGTACCTGTTCACAAGTCGTCACCAAATAACTGAATTTGAATTGATAGCAAACTGAGTGAATAACAAATCTCCTCCACTTTCCTGTTTCCTTCCGTCTCTTTGCCTCCCATTTCCACTCTTCTCCTCATGTGCCTCTCCTGTCTTCACCTTGTCTCTCCTCTCCTCCACGCCACTCTCCTCTCCTTCATTCCCAATCTTCCCCTCCTATCTGTCCTTTCTTCCAATTAATAGATGAAGAGAGATTATGAGAGTGCTGATCGAGTGAGGGGAAATTGATTAGCAAAGCACACCAAAAAATGATGTTGAAAATATTGACACAACTATATAGACAATAGACAATAGACAATAGGTGCAGGAGTAGGCCATTGGGCCCTTCGAGCCTGCACCGCCATTCAATGTGATCATGGCTGATCATCCACAATCAGTACCCCATTCCTGCCTTCTCACCATATCCCCTGACTCCGCTAGTTTTAAGAGCCCTATCTAGCTCTCTCTTGAAACCATCCAGAGAACCTGTCTCTACCGCCCTCTGAGGCAGAGAATTCCACAGACATAGTTTAGAGAGTTACAGCTCGGAAACAGGCCCTTCGGCCCATCAAGTCCATTCTGACCATCCATCGCACTAGTTCTATGTTATCCCACTTTCTCATCCACCCCTACACACCAGGAGCAATTTACAAGGGCGATTAACCTACAAACCTTGAGAAGAAACCGAAGCACCCAGGGGAAACCCAAGCAGTCACAGGGAGAACATGCAAACTCCACACAGACAGCACCCATAGTCAGAATTGAACTCGAGTCTCTGGCACTGTAAGGCTAAGCAATTTGGGCCTGCATTCCTTGGAGTTTTGAAGAATGAGGGGTGACTTCATTCAAATATCATAAAGATCCTAAGGGGGCTATACTTAAGATAGGCATAAACTGCTGAAGTACCTCAGAGGGTCGGGCAGCATCTCTGAAGAAAAAGGATGCATGATGTTTCGGGTTGGAACTCTTCTTCAAAATGAAAGTGGAGGTGGGGAAGGGGGCGATATAAACTGGAGACAAGAAAAGGCCAGAACAAATCAGGATTCTGATGTTAGGAATCTGTCCTGTGAAGTATTTGGACATTGAGCAGTTATGGGGACAAGGCAGGAGAATGGGGTTAGCAGGGGGAGATAGATGTCATGATTGAATGGCAGAGTAGACTTGATGGGCCAAATGGCCTAATTCTTCTCCTATCACTTATGAGCTTATGACCTTAAAGCGATAATGGTGGTGCAGTGGTAGTGTAACTGCCTCGCAGTGCCAGAGACCTGGGTTCAATCCTGACCATGGATGCTGGCTGCACGGAGTGGTACCTGAACTGGACGCGGCAGGATGAGAAGCCGAAGCCAAGAAGTCAAAGCCGAGAAGCCGAACGAACATGACGCCAAACGGACACGACGTCGAACGGATACGATGCTGAAAGGACAAGATGCAGAACAGACATGATGCCGAAAAGCCGCTGAACGGACATGACATCTCTGAGGACGTGATTGGTCCGACACGTTGTCAGTCATCGACAAAGGTCAGCGATTGGTCCAGTCTCCCACGTCCATCATATCAAGATTGCCCAGGAGGGTGGGGGTGAGCTTGAGCTTACGTTTGTAAAATGGTGGCAGTGACTCCAAGCTGCAGCGATTGCCACAGAGGTTTTTCAACGTCACGTTCTTTCCCTGTCCGATTTTAAGCTGAAAAACAATCTGACGCCGAACGGACATGACGTCAAAAGTTGAAAGAAAATTGTATTTATCGAAAAGAAAACAAATACAAATTTCTTTGAATCACTGACATCGAAAAGCTGAAAAACAACTTTACATATTGAAATGGAAACAAATATAATTTTGTTTAATCCCTCAAGTAAAGGGGTAAATAGTACTTGTTTACTTTCTGAGAAACCTTTTAGTTTGACCGTGCATTTTGTTAAAACAGCATGTGGTGGCAGGAAGCTCCTTCTCAATGGTTACACGTTGTGGACAAAAAGGATCATGAAACCACATACTGGAGGTGTGAGAGACATAATGAATGTAATGGTAGAATTAGACCTATAAATGATACTGAGCAGGATATTGCTTCAAATCATTCACAACCTCCTGGTGGTGCTCGTAATTGTGTTTTGAAGGTTTTGGACAGTCTGAAAACTCGAGCTGAGCATACTGAAGAGGTCACAAGCAGTGTAATTAATAATATCACGGAAGAATTACCACTTAGTGTTGCTGGAACCCTGCCGAAGAGAGAAACACGAGGAAGAATGGTAAGACGAGCAAGAAACCTAGACATGGGTGAAGCTTTGAGTACAACAACACGAGGGGAAAACTTTTGAATGTATGAAAGCACCACTGTAATTATTTGATCGACAGAGAAGAATTTGGAACTTTTATCCAAAAAGCAAACATGGTTTGGCGATGGCACATTTGACTCTGCTCCCCTAGGAAAGCAACTCTATACTATACATGCAATTGTTTCAGAAAGCAAAACCTTGCCATTAGTGTATTGTGTTGCAAGCAACAAGGAAGAGAAAACATACGACGACATTTTAAAGTTTTTGAAAGATAAAGGAGTTCAGGTTCCAAACTTCGATAACAATTGACTTTGGAAAAGGAGCAATTAATAGTATAAAATATAACTTCCCAAACATGTCAATTGATGGTTAATTCTTTCCTTTTGACCAATGTCCATGGTGAAATATTCAAACTCGTGGATTGCAACAATGGTATGCCAAGCCTGACAACGCACTTCGCATTAAGCAATTACAAGCTCTTGCATTTGTCCCCGCTGACAACGTTCAAGAAATATTTGATGAATTGGTGCACTCCTTAAATGCCGACACTGAAGAAATGTTAAGGGTTTTTTTTAGTTTATTTTGAAAGTACATGGTTAGGAAGAGGGAAGTGAAGGAGACCACTTTACAATTGCGAATTATGGTCAGTCTACACTCGAATTCGGGATAATTTGCCAAGAACAATTCACTAGAAGGTTAGCATCAGGCCTTTAAAAAGAGACTTAGTGTAACTCATCCCACAGTGGCCAAATTACATAAAACAATCGGAAGTGAACATGCATCAAATGAAATGCTAATTGAGCAGGCATCTACAGGGATTGACATGTCAAAGCCTAACAAAAATTATGCTACCATTAATGAAAGAATAAAATCTATTTGCAATTCTTATAATAAAGAAGAAGAATTGGCTTTCCTAAGAGCCTTAGCTTACATTTTTTTAATTGTTTTTTATTTCTATTCCTATAATTTTGTTGTGCCTTGTTACATTTTAAAATAGTTAAATTGTTGTAAATGGTTTAAATAATAAATATAGATTTTTTAAAGTGTTTCAATGTTTCATACCTATTTATCATTTCGGCTTCATGTGCGTTGGCGTCAGATTGTTTTTCGGCTCCCGCCTCCCCCCCACCCTCCCGTCTCCCCCCCACCCTCCCATCTCCCCCCCACCCTCCCTTCTCCCCCCGGCCAGTGATGTGATGGACGCGGGAGTCTGGGCCAATCACTGACCTTTGTCGATGACTGACAAGGTGTCGGACCAATCCCGTCCCCGGAGACGTCATGTCTGTTCTGCGTCTTGTCCGTTCGGCTTTGTATCCTTTCAGGGAGCCTATAGTTAATCTCTTTGGGCCAGTGATAATCGGACTCCAAAGTTTAGTTTAGTTTAAACTGAAGATAGACACAAAATGCTGGAGTAAATCAGCGGGACAGGCAGCATCTCTGGAGGGAAGGAATGGGTGACGTTTTGGGTCAAGACCCTTCTTCAGACTGAAAGTCACGGTAAAGGGAAACAAGAGATACAAACAATGGTGTAGAGAGATAAAGAACAATGAATTAAAGATATTAGTTTAGTTTCGTTTAGAGGTACATCGTGGAAATAGGCGTTTCGGTCCACCGAGTACACGCTGACTCCCCATACATTAGCACTATCCTACACACTTGGAAAATTTACAACCATGCCAATTAACCTATTAACCTGTATGTCTTTTAAGTGTTGGAGGAAACTGGAGCACCTGGAGAAAACCCACGTGGGTTACTCCAGCAAATTGTGTCTACCTTTCTACACAGATATAAAGAACAGTTGAACTACCTACAGAGGAGATGTGGGTGAGAAGCATTGGAAAAATATAAGGATCAGTTCGTTGGGGACCTGGACAGTCTGAGATAAATGGGGAAAGAGTCCAACCGGTGAACACTCTGGCTTGTTCTGGTACATGCCTACTTGGACCAGGGTCTGCTGGACTGCCCTCATGAGGAGTGGGGTATATCCTGAGCCATGATATGCATTGAGATTCTGCTAAGTTCCAAAGTATCTCCAAAATAGTCAGGCAAGAGCTGCTGGCTTTGTTCCACAAAGTCACAAGGGAAGGTATCATTGACATGCAAAGAAGATCTTGCCTCTGACATGCTGTTCAGCAATTTCTCTTACCAATGTTGTTTGTGGCCGAGGTCTAATCCGTTTCCCAATGCCTCAAACAGCTGTGGAGTCCAAATCGGTAGATATTTTTAAGGTGGAGATTTTTGATTAGTGCGGGTGTTAGTGGGTTTGGGGAGAAGGCAGGAGAATGTGTTTGAGAGGGAAAGATAGATCAGCCATGATTGAATGGCGGAGTATCATTGATGGGCTGAATGGCTTGATTCTGCTCCACGAACCTATGAACTTAGAACACCCATCCTAAAACGTGCGCTGCACGATTGGGCGCCCGTCAACAGTCTGTCTGTTTTTCGGTCTTTTTAAAAACCTTTAGTTTGTGTTAAAAGTTTGTGTAAATGTTACGGGAGTCAAGATCGTCCCGTCAACGGAGGGCTCGAGAACCCTGGCCGTGGGAGAACAAAGAATGGAAGAGATTGAACTTTTTTTCACCTTCCATCACAGTGAGGAATGTGGAGGAGTCACTGTGGTGGATGTTTATGTTAAAATGCGTTTTGTGTGTTCCATTGCTTTTCATTTGTGTGACTGACTTGGCAAATGAAATTCCTCGTATGTTGCAAAACATACTTGGCTAATGAAGTATTATTGTGATTAATGTGATTGTGAAACTTAATCCTTAATTTGCTAGATCATTTGGGTATCCAATGGGATAAAAACATAAAATGCTGGGATTTATTAGGCAGTCAGGTACTGCTAATGGAAGGAGTAGGCTGGGTCTCTATTCCTTGCAGGATGAGGGGTGAACGTACAGAGGTGTGAAAAATCATGAGAGGAATAGATCGGGTAGATGCACTGAGCCTCTTGCCCAGAGTAGGGAAATCAAGGACCAGAGGACATAGGTTCAAAATGAAGGGGAAAAACTTTAATAGGAATCTGAGGGGGAACTTTTTCCCACAAAGGGCGGTGGGTGTATGGAACAAGCTGCCAGAGGAGGTAGTTGAGGCTGGGACTATCCCAACATTTAAGAAACAATGACAGGTACATGGTTTGGAGGGATATGGACCAAGCGCAGGCACGTGGGACTAGTGTAGCTGGGACATGTTGGCCAATGTGGGCAAGTTGTGCTGAAGGGCCTGTTTCCACACTGTATCACTTTTATGGCAATGACAATAGACAATAGACAATAGACAATAGGTGCAGGAGTAGGCAATTTGGCCCTTCGAGCCAGCACCACTATTCAATGTGATCATGGCTGATCATCCCCAATCAGTACCCCGTTCCTGCCTTCTGCCCATATCCCCTGAGTCCGCTATTTTTAAGAGCCCTATCTAGCTGTCTCTTGAAAGCATCCAGAGAACCTGCCTCCACCGCCCTCTGGGGCAGAGAATTCCACAGACTCACCACTCTGTGAGAAAAAGTGTTTCCTCGTCTCCGTTCTAAATGGCTTACTCCTTATTCATAAACTGTGGCCCCTGGTTCTGGACTCCCCCAACATCGGGAACATGCTTCTTGCCTCCAGCATTTCCAAGCCCTTAACAATCTTATATGTTTCAATGAGATCCCCTCTCATCCTTCTAAACTCCAGAGTGTACAAACCCAGCTGCTCAGAAATGGTTAATGTTTCAGCCCAATCTAACTCCTAGTGTATATGCTTTGAGTTTGTCTTTCTTTTAAAAGGAAATCTTGCCTTCAGCTGGGACTGATGAGTTATGCATGTGGCGAGCATAGTTTGAGAAGGTTTAATCCTAAACTTAAAAGCTAACAAGCGATCACAAGCTGGATTAAAAGCGATTGGGATCAAATTCTGAACTGCAAATGGAAAACCGTTGCACTTTTATGTTGTTGCTATTTCAACATCCCAAAGACGTTCCCCAAGGAAGTACCGCTGATACCAGGGCTCAGGCCTACAATGATTGATTCTTGTGGGGTTTTGTTTAAGTAAATATCAAACTCCGAGACTCAGGTATTTTGCCCTGACTGATTTAGATAGATGATCAGAAAGCACAGCTGCAGAAGGAAAAAAAAAACAATAGGGATCTTTGTTGTGGAGCTCTGCTCTGTAGACTGACTGCACTGTGCACTTGGTGAAAGCTTACGGAATGGAATCTAAATCGAATGGCCTGCATCAGGAGTCAAATATTCTGGCTCGTGGGATCTGAAAGAAATGGATCATAAATATCAAATCTCAGCTGTGGTCTCTTCAGTTATGAATGATGCATTGCAAAATTTGCATTGATTCCAAGGCACAGAGTGGTTTAAGGGTGATTAAGGTTGAGTACTGCTATTACAATTTATAATGTCCTTAAATGGACACATCCTACAATTTACAATGTAACCTCAAGCTGATTGGTATGTTACCACTCGATTCCACTTAAAATTCCTGGTTTTCTGATTTTCTTCAGAAAATAGTTTTTCGGTTTTGTTTAGCTTTGGAGATATGCGGAAACAGGCCCTTCGGCCCACCGAGTCTGCACCGACCAGCGATCCCCGCACACCAACGCTATCCGACAATTTCCACCAGCGAATCCCAGACACAGAAGGTGCTCGGCCGTGCCGGCGGCTTTGCGCAGGATGCGGTGCAGCCAGAGTTTGGCGCTCGCCGTTGCTCGGCCACTCGGCAATGCTCGACGGCTCCGCCATTCTGTCCTCCTGTCACCGCGCCCGGCCCGGGAGGTAGCGGAGATGACGGAAGTCTGCGGGTCGGATAACTGCGGGGAAGAAAATACGCCTGCGGACCGGATCATTTTAGGTTGCGGGGTGCATTCGTAGCTTGCTGACCCCTGATTTACACTAACACCAAGCCAATTAACCTACAAACCTGTACGTCTTTGGAGTGTGGGAGGAAACCGAAGATCTCGGAGAAAACCCACACAGGTAAACTCCGTACAGACAGCACCCGTGGTCGGGATCGAACCTGTGTTCCTGGCACTGCAAGTGCTGTTATAGAAACATAGAAACATAGAAATTAGTTGCAGGAGTAGGCCATTCGGCCCTTCGAGCCTGCACCACCATTCAATATGATCATGGCTGATCATCCAACTCAGTATTCTGTACCTGCCTTCTCTCCATACCCTCTGATCCCCTTAGCCACAAGGGCCACATCTAACTCCCTCTTAAATATAGCCAATGAACTGGCCTCAACTACCCTCTGTTGCAGAGAGTTCCAGAGACTCACCACTCTCTGTGTGAAAAAAGTCCTTCTCATCTCGGTCCTAAAGGATTTCCCCCTTATCCTTAAGCTATGAATCCTTGTCCTGGACCTCCCCAACATCGGGAACAATCTTCCTGCATCTAGCCTGTCCAACCCCTTAAGAATTTTGTAAGTGTCCATAAGACCCCCTCTCAATCTCCTAAATTCTAGAGAGTATAAACCGAGTCTATCCAGTCTTTCTTCATAAGACAGTCCTGACATCCCAGGAATCAGTCTGGTGAACCTTCTCTGCACTCCCTCTATGGCAATAATGTCCTTCCTCAGATTTGGAGACCAGAACTGTACGCAATACTCCAGGTGTGGTCTCACAAAGACCCTATACAACTGAAGTAGAACCTCCCTGCTCCTATACTCAAATCCTTTTGCTATGAATGCTAACATACCATTCGCTTTCTTCACTACCTGCTGTCCCTGTCCTACTTAGGAAACCTGAACGGAAACCTCTGGAGACTTTGCGCCCCACCCAAGGTTTCCGTGCGTATCCCGGAGGTTCCCTGGTGGAATAAAACTGGGTGAAAATGAAGGTCTAATCTTCCACTACCTGCAACCTCCGGCAACCACCTTCAACTAGCATCGCAACCGGCTTTGACTAAAAAATTACTGATTTTTAAACGGCAACCTATTTTTAGTTGCGGCCAGTTTTGAATCTTTTTAAATAATCGCCGGAACATAGAAGAAGTGGAAACCACTTTCGACCATTAGGGAGACTGACAAAAACCTCCGGGAACCGTACAGAAACCTTGGGTGGGGCGCAAAGTCTCCAGAGGTTTCTGTTCAGTTTTCCTAAGTGGGACAGGGGCATAAGCCAGCAACTCTACCACTGTGCGATCGTGCCGCCCTAGAGGTCAAAACCTCAGAATTAAAGGATTTTCCGTTGGGACTGTGGTGAGGAGGAATTTCTTTATCAGTGGGTGGTGAATCTATGGAATTTGTTGCCACAGAAGGCTGTGGAGGCCAAGTCAATAGATATTTTTAAGGCAGAGCTAGATAGATTCTTGATGAGTATGGGTGTCAAGGTTTATGGGGAGAAGGTAGGGGAATGGGGTTAGGAGGGAGAGATAGAACAACCATGATTGAATGGCGCAGTAAACGGGATGGGCCGAATGGATTAATTCTGCTCCTTTCAATAATGACCTTATGACCTTCTGTGTTACACCCATACTGGAGGAGCGACACCTCATATTTTGTTTGGGTAGGTTGCAACCCAGAGGTATGAACATTGGATACTCTTTCCTTCATTCGGCCTCTTGCCCCTTCCTCCACCCTAGTCGTTTAGCCAGTTCCACAGTTCACCACCTTCACAAGTTCATGCTCATAAGTTTTAGGTGTAGAATTAGGCCATTCGGCCCATCGAGTCTTCAATCATGGCTGATCTCTGCTTCCGAATCCCATTTTCCTGCCTTCTCCCCATAACCCTTGACACCAGTTCTAATCAATAATTTGTCTATCTCTGATTTCAAAATATCCACTGACTTGGCCTCCACAGACCTCTGTGGCAATGAGTTCCACAGATTAACTACCCCCTAACTAAAGAAGTTCATCATCGCCTCCTTTCTAAAAGAGCGCCCGTTAATTCCGAAGCTATGACCTCTGGTCCTCGCCTCTCCCACCAGTGGAAACATCCTTTCCACATCCACTCTATCTATTGCCTTTCATTATTCTGTAAGTTGCAATGAGGTCCCCTCCTCAAACTTCTAAACTCCAGCGAGAACAGGCCCAGTGCCGTCAAACACTTATCATATGCTAAGCCACTCATTCCTGGAATAATTCTGTGTAAACCTCCTCTGGACCCGCTCCAGAGCCAGCACATCCTTCCTCAGATATGGGGCCCAAATTTGCTCACAGTACTCCAAAGGCGGCCTGACCAGTGTCCTGTAGAGCCTCAGCATTGTATGCCTCTTGAGATCGCAACTTCTCTAGCCAACATTGGGCCCAGCAGGGCACCTCCCAGCCTGAGGTCATTTGCTGGCCCTGACTAGTCATGGGTTTTTTTCTCGCTTCCAGCTCGACACCACATTCCCCCCCCCCCCCCCCCCTCCCCCCAAAACATCACCCATCCTTTTCCTCCAGAGATGCTGCCTGACCCACCGAGTTACTCCAGCACTTTGTGTATAGTATTCTACCCGATGTTTAGTGATCGGACTCATGGCTTGTCTTCCCCTCTGAGTGGTTAGCATTCATCTAAGCATCGTACCTGACAAAGCTAAGTGCACAGTGTGAATGCAGTTTTAGCCAGTCAAGAAACCAAAAGCGTCAGGAGCAATGCCAATTACACATTGTGCATTCAGGAATCATTGATGTATGTATGTATTAGGTACTCAAGTACAACACTATTGTACTTACTTCTAACAAAAATAAACAACACCAAACAAAAAAGGAATCATTGAGCAGATGGCAAATTCATCTTTGATATGGCTGCTGCCTTTTCAACATAGAAACATAGAAAATAGTTGCAGGAGTAGGCCATTCGGCCCTTTGAGCCTGCACCGCCATTCAATATGATCATGGCTGATCATCCAACTCGGTATCCTGTACCTGCCTTCTCTACATACCCCCTGATCCCCTTAGCCACATCTAACTCCCTCTTAAATATACCCAATGAACTGGCCTCAACTACCCTCTGTGGCAGAGAGTTCCAGAGACTCACCACTCTCTGTGTGAAAAATGTTTTCCTCATCTTGATCCTAAAGGAATTCCCCCTTATCCTTAGAAACCACCAAGTTAAGTTAAAATTATCCCAACTCTGCTGGACTGTAATGAATAGAATGGATGAAGCAACTATGAAGCGGTAGAGTTGCTGCCTTACAGCGCTTGCAGCACCAGAGACCCGGGTTCGATCCCGACTAGGGGTGCTGTCTTAACGGAGTTTGCACGTTCTCCACGTGACTGCACGGGATTTCAGATTCAGATTCAAACTTTATTGTCATTGTGCAGTGTACAGTACAGAGACAACGAAATGCAGTTAGCATCTCACCCAGAAGAGCAAACATAGAATAATAGAACAGCAATATATATAGGCAACCTTTTTTTTGTTTTTTAATTTTTCTGGGCCTGGAGAATGGAATGCGCGGAGCCGACGGAGAGTGCCTGAGTCCCTGAAGAAGGGTCTCGACCCAAAACGTCGCCTATCTCCTTCGCTCCTTAGATGCTGCTGCACCCACTGAGTTTCCCCAAACTTTTGTGTACCAGCAATATATATATATGTACATACAGTAGCAGTAGTGCAATTTTTCTGGGGGAAGGAGATCTTCCGAGATCTTCAGTTTCCTCCCACACTCCAAAGACGTACAGGTTTGTTGGCTAATTGGCTTGGTATAAATGGAATCATGGAAGGTTGGTTAAGAAGGTTCAACTGTTGGGTATAAATGCAGGAATAGCAAGATGGATTCAACAGTGGCTGAATGGGAGAAGCCAGAGAGTAATGGTGGATGGCTGTTTGTCGGGTTGGAGGCAGGTGACTAGTGGGGTGCCTCAGGGATCTGTGTTGGGTCCTTTGTTGTTTGTCATGTACATCAATGATCTGGATGAAGGGGTGGTAAATTGGATTAGTAAGTATGCAGATGATACCAAGATAGGGGGTGTTGTGGATAATGAAGAGGATTTCCAAAGTCTACAGAGTGATTTAGGCCAGTTGGAAAAATGGGCTGAAAGATGGCAGATGGAGTTTAATGCTGATAAATGTGAGGTGCTACACCTTGGCAGGACAAATCAAAATAGGACGTACATGGTAAACGGTAGGGAATTGAAGAATACAGTTGAACAGAGGGATCTGGGAATAACCGTGCATAGTTCTTTGAAGGTGGAATCTCATATAGATAGGGTGGTAAAGAAAGCTTTTGGTATGCTAGCCTTTATAAATCAGAGCATTGAGTATAGAAGCTGGGATGTAATGTTAAAATTGTACAAGGCGTACATTTGAGACCAAATCTGGAGTATGGTGTACAATTTTGGTCGCCCAATTATAGGAAGGATGTCAACAAAATAGAGAGGGTACAGAGGAGATTTACTAGAATGTTGCCTGGGTTTCAACAGCTAAGTTACAGAGATAGGTTAAATAAGTTAGGTCTTTATTCTCTGGAGCGCAGAAGGTTAAGGGGGGACTTGATAGAGGTCTTTAAAATGATGAGAGGGATAGACAGAGTTAATGTGGACAAGCTTTTCCCTTTGAGAATAGGGAAGATTCAAACAAGAGGACATGACTTTAGAATTAAGGGACAGAGGTTTAGGGGTAACATGAGGGGGAACATCTTTACTCAGAGAGTGATAGCGGTGTGGAATGAGCTTCCAGTGGAAGTGGTGGCGGCAGGTTCGTTGGTATAATTTAAAAATAAATTGGATAGGCATATGGATGAGAAGGGTATGGAGGGTTATGGTATGAGTGCAGGCAGGTGGGACTAAGGGAAAAAAGTTGTTCGGCACGGACTTGAAGGGCCGAGATGGCCTGTTTCCGTGCTGTAATTGTTATATGGTTATATGGTTATAAATGTAAAAATTGTCCCAAGTGTGTGTAGGGTAGTGTTAATGTGCAGGGATCGCTGGTCGGCATGGACTCGTTGGGCAGAAGGGCCTGTTTCTGCGCTGTATCTCTAAACTAAACTAAACTAAATAGCAAAAGCTCTATGTAGTTTAGAGGTTGTTTATATCTCGGGATCTCTCTCGATTTCTATTTAAGACATTGGAATTTGGCCAGTGAATTAAAGTGTTTTAAATACTTTATCTTCACGGAAGGCAGAAAAAAAAGCCTCCCAGAACAACTGGAGTACCCAGGGGCCAATGAAAAGGAAACTAAAGATTAGTGAGAAAATAATGCCAGCAGACGGCTTTGAGTATGAATACGGAAATCCCAAGCACTTCATGGTCAATGTTTCCAAGTAATGAATGAGGTGGCTACAGAATAGTGGATACGCTGGTGATCTTCCAAAATTCCATAGATTCAGGAATGTTTGGAGGATAAATAGTTGGCACCCATTTGTTAAGGAAGGGGTTAGGGAGCAAACATGAAATGCAGACCTGTTAGCTTGAAGAGAGATACAAAATGCTGGATTAACTCAACGGGGGACAGGCAGCATCTCTGGAGAGAAGGAATGGGTGATGTGTCGGGTCGAGGCCCTTCTCCGGACAGTAACTGACAGATGAGTCTGAAGAAGGGTCTGGACCCGGAACGTCACCCGTTCCTTCTCTCCAGAGATGCTGCCTGTCCCGCTGAGTTACTCCAGCATTTTGTAGAGTCTGGAGAAGGGTCTATTTTCGGTTTCAACCAGCATCTGCAGTTCCTTAGCTTGTGTTAGCTTGACACTGGTAGTCGGGAAGTATAAAACCATTTATAAAAGCCGTCAGCGGCGCTGCCTCAGCGGGTTTGCTCCTCACCTCGGCTGCAGTTTAGAGATTGTACCTTCTCTCTGCGACCACGTGGGTTTCCTCTGGGTGTCCTGGTTTCCTCCCACATCCCGAAGACGTGCGGTTAATTTGCCTCAGTAAAACTGCATTGAAAGTGTAGGAAATGGATAAGAAAGTGGGATAACATTGAACTAGTGTGAAGAGGTGATCGATGGTTGGCGTGGGCTTGTTGGGCCGAAGGGCCTGTTTCCATGCAGTATCTCTAAAGTACATATTTTTCCAAACCACTTTTAATTTAGGTCTTGTTTCCTCCTCCTGCATTGAGTAAACATTTGAACCCGTTATGAACAATTTTGAAAGTAATAAGTATTTTAAGGTATATACGTTTTTTATTCAATTTAATTAAAAGGAAAGAGATGCAATTCAAATGAGTTTTTCGTTTTGAGTTTCGTTTTGAGATACAGCGTGGAAACAGTCCCTTCGGCCCACCGAGTTCACGCTGACAAGCGATCCCCGCACATTAACACCATCCTGCACGCACTAGGGGCAATTTTACATTTATACCAAGTCAATTAACCTACAAAGCTGGTCAAATTAGTCCATCGCTAACAACTGTCCCCAACTCAAATCTTTCACCTGCCTCCCATACATTTTGCAGTTTTATTCTGTTGTGATTGATTCTTGGATCTTTCATATGCCATGAACAGAGCAATGTTGCTTCCATCCTGGGAAGGCCTCCTCATAGGTCACTAAGCAAGCAATAGAGTTGCACTACACACTGAAAATTATAGAGTCATGGAGTCTTGCAGTGTGGAAACAGACCCTTCGGCCCAAGTTGCCCACATCGACCAACATGTCCCATCTACACTAGTACCTTCTGCCTGCATTTGGCCCATATCCCTCTAAACCCGTCCCATCCATGTACCTGTCTGAATGTTTGTTAAACGTGAAAGTTGCTCACTCAGTCTTCCACGACCTGGAAAATTCAAGGTGGATTTGTACAGGGTTGCAGTTGTACAGAGCCCTGGTGAGACCACACCTGGAGTATGGTGTGCAGTTTTAGTCTCCTAATTTGAGGAAGGACATTCTTGTAAGAATTTCTTGCTATTGAGCGAGTGCAGTGTAGGTTCATCAGGTTAATTCGCAGGATGGCGGGACTGACATATGATGAAAGAATGGATCGACTGGGATTATATTCACTGGGATTTAGAAGGATGAGAGGGAATCTTATAGAAACATATAACATTCTTAAGGGTTATAGGCTAGATGAAGGAAACATTTTCCCAATGTTGGGGGAGTCCAGAACCAGGGGTCACAGTTCAAGAATAAGGGGCAGGCAATTTAGGACTGAGATGAGGAAAAACTTTTTCTCACAGAGAGTTGTGAATCTGTGGAATTCTCTGCCTCAGAGGGCGGTGGGGGCAGGTTCTCTGGATGCTTCTATTCTATGTACGATGTGATATGTGCCAAGTGGTTAGGTTTGCGTTGTCATGCCAAGTAATTAGCTTGATAAACTGCTCTGAGCAAGGTGGTTAGTGAATCGACATAATGTTCATAAGCTCATAGGTTTGAGAAAAAACTGAATTAAGCCACGCAGCCCATCGGGATGGCAGTAGATGAAGAAAAGGAAAGAGCGCACTTTGAAGGTAGATGGGGCTTGAGTCTGTCTTTTGTCCTCTGGATCAAGGGTGGTGAATCTGTGGAATTCTTTGCCACAGGAGGCTGTGGAGGCCAAGTCAGTGGCCATTTTTAAGGCACAGATAGATAGATTCTGGATTAGTACAGATGTCAGAGGTTATGGGGAGAAGGCAGACGAATAGGGTTAGGAGGAAGAGATGGAACGCCCATGATTGAAGGACGGAGTAGATTGAAGGACGGAGTGATGGGCCGAACAGCCTAATTCTTCTATTCTTATGACCTTATGACACTCCTTCTCTGATAATAAAAGCAAACTGGGGAACTTAGTACACGTCGGGGTAGCTGGTGGTGCAGCGGTAGAGTTGCTGCCTGACAGCGCCAGAGACCCAGGTTCGATCCTGTCTACGGATGCTGTCTATATGGAGTTTGCACGTTCTCCCATGACCATGTCAGTTTTTTCCGGGAGCTACGTTTTACTCCAATGATCCAAAAACAAACAGATCTGTAGGTCTATTGGCTTCAGCAAAAATAAGTTGTTAATTGTCCATCGTGTGTCGGATAGTGCTAGTGTATGGGGATCGTTGGTCGGCACGGACTCGGTAGGCCGAAGGGCCTATTCCTATGTTGTATCTCTAAAGTCTCATCTGAAACAAAACACTGCAATGGTTCCCAAATGACAATTAGATAAATGATCATATATGATGGTTGTGTTGAGAGAAGAATATTGATCATAACACCTTCTCTTTAGGTGCCATGGAATCTTTTGCACACGTCCTCAGTAAAAAAAATTAATGAGACCTCGATAACATTTAAAAAGAAGACACAAACAATCTCCCAGATGTACTAGTGGCCAGAGGACCTAGGGTGATGGAAGAACTGAGGAAATTCACATTAGTCAGGAAATGGTGCTGGGTAGACTGATGGGACTGAAGGCTGATAAATCACAGGGCCTGATGGTCTGCATCCCAGGGTACACAAGGAGATGGCTCTAGAAATCGTGGATGCATTGTTGATCATTTTCCAATGTTCTATAGATTCAGGATCAGTTCCTGTGGATTGGAGGGTAGCTAATGTATCCCACTTTTTAAGAAAGGCGGGAGAGGGAATTATAAACCAGATAGCCTGACATCGGTGGTGGGGAAGATGATTGAGTCAATCATAAAAGATGAAATTGCCGCACATTTGGATAGCAGTAACAGGATTGGTCCAAGTCAGCATGGATTTGCGAAGGGGAAATCATGCTCGACTAATCTTCTGAATTTTTTGAGGATGTTACTAGGAAAATGACATGGGAGAGCCAGTGGATGTAATGTACCTGAACTTTCAGAAAGCATTTGACAAGGTCCCACACAGGAGATTAGTGGGCAAAATTAGAGCCCATGATATTAGGGGTAGGGTGCTGACTTGCATAGAAAAATTGGTTGGCAGACAGGAAACAAAGAGTAGGGATTAATGGGTCCCTTTCAGAATGGTAGGCAGTGACCAGTGGGGTACCGCAAAGCTCGGTGCTGGGACCACAGCTATTTACAATATACATTAATGATCTAGATTAAGCGATTTAAAGTAACATTAGGAAATTTGCAGATGACACATAGCTGGGTGGCAGTGTGAACTGTGAGGAGGATGCTATGAGGATGCAGGGTGACTTGTGCAGGTTGGGTTAGTGGGCAGATGCTTGGCAGATGCAGTTTAATATGGATAAATGTGAGGTTATCCACTTTGCTGGCAAAAACAGGAAGGCAGATTATTATCTAAAGGGTGTCAAATTGGGAAAAGGGGAAGTACAATGGGATTTGGGCGTCCTTGTTATTTAGTCACTGAAAGTAAGCATGCAGGTACAGCAGGCAGTGAAGAAAGCGAATGGCATGTTGGTCTTCACAACAAGTTGAGTATAGGAAAAAAGAGGTCCTTTTGCAGTTGTACAGGGCCCTGGTGAGACCACACCTGGAGTATTGGCAGTTTTGCTCTCCAAATTTCTCGAAGGACATTCTTCCTTTTGAGGGAGTACAGCGTAGGTTTACGAGGTTAATTCCCGGGATGGCTGGACGAATATGTTGGAAGAATGGAGTGACTGGGCTTCTATACACTGGAATTTAGAAGGGTGAGAGGGGATCTTATTGAAACACATAAGATTATTAAGGGATTGGACACACTAGAGGCAGGATACATGTTCCTGATGTTGGGGGAGTGCAGAACCAGGAGCCACAGTTTAAGAATAAGGGGAAGGCCATTTAGAACGGAGATGAGGGAAAACTGTTTCAACCAGAGAGTTGTGCATCTGTGGAATCCTCTACCTCAGAAGGCAGTGGAAGCCGATTTTCTGGATGCTTTCAAGAGAGAGTTAGGTAGAGCTCGTAAAGATAGCGGAGTCAAGGGATATGGGGAGCAGGCAGGATAACGGATGATCAGCCGTGATCACAATGAATGGCGGTGCTGGCTTGAAGGGCCGAATGGCCTATTCCTGCACCTATTGTCCATTGTCTATTGTCTAACTCCATTGCTACAACTCTTTAGCTGTTTGGAACTTGAGCTGGAAGTTGTGTTTGCACAGAGGGGGTGGGGGTAATGTACTTCTCTTGGGGTTATGTGACAGGTACCCTTTTCCAGGGAAAGCTTAGGTGAAGAGTGGGTGTTTCTGTGGTAATAGAGGAACCCGCGTTTCTCTACATTTGGTAGGTGTACTTCAAAGGACAAGGTGCCATTCGGCCCTTCAAGCCAGCACCAGCATTCAATGTGATCATGGCTGATCATCCACAATCAGTACCCCGTTCCTGCCTTCGCCCCATATCCCCTGACTCCGCTATCTTTAAGAGCCCTAACTAGCTCTCTCTTGAAAGTATCCAGAGAGCCGGCCTCCACCGACCTCTGAGGCAGAGAATTCCACAGACTCACAACTCCCTGTGTGAAAAAGAGAGTTGTACTTTTTGTACTTCAACGGGGAACGTGCTGGAGAAATCACCTTCCTTTTTTTAGAAACTAGAGGACGTAGGTTGAAGGTGAGGGGGAGGGGGGGAAGATTTAATCGGAATCTGAGGGATGACGTTTTCACGCAAAGGGTGGTGGGTGTATGGAACGAGCTGCCAGAGGAGGTAGTTGAGGCAAGTACTATCGCAACGTTTAAGAAACCGATACATGTACATTGATATGACAGGTTTAAAGGGATATGGGATATGGGATGAATGCAGGCAGGTTTGACTAGTGTAAATGGACATGTTGGTCGGTTATGGGCAAGTAGGGCCAAAGGGCCTGTTTCCACTGTATGAATTTATGACTATCTCTATGTGGATTAATGTCCCAACTGCTACAACTTGTGGAAACCAACCCAATTAGTCCCTTGGAAATGCACTCTTTCATATTTGTAGAAACACAACGCACTCCCCTCCCCATCCCCAATATCACCCTGTGGAAGCCCACACTCCTTCGACTGTTCCAAAGAATGGTTTTTTGTTTTTTTTTAAGTTTTTTTATTAGTTAGAAGCAATTACATAATTTTTAAAAAAAGATACGTGTTCATTGTTGACATAATAAAAGTCATTTTGTTCTTTGTAGATATACATAATCAGTATTATTTATGTTAATCCTTGCTAAATAATTGTGCTTCTATATTATTTTTTTTCCCCATTTTTTATAAAGATAGAAAATAGTGGAAAAAGATTAAACAAAAAAAATAATATATATATATAAAAAGTTGGGAAAGAATGGAATATTCTACAGATTTTACAGATTCTACAGATTTTACATCGTTGGAGATATAGGAAGGATGGAATTATAGGAAGGATGTCAACAAAATAGAGAGGGTACAGAGGAGATTTACTAGAATGTTGCCTGGGTTTCAACAGCTAAGTTACAGAGATAGGTTGAATAAGTTAGGTCTTTATTCTCTGGAGCGCAGAAGGTTAAGGGGGGACTTGATAGAGGTCTTTAAAATGATGAGAGGGATAGACAGAGTTGACGTGGATAAGCTTTTCCCATTGAGGGTAGGGAAGATTCAAACAAGATTCAAACAAGCATGACATGAGAATTAAGGGACAGAAGTTTAGGGGTAACATGAGGGGGAACTTCTTTACTCCGAGAGTGGTAGCGGTGTGGAATGAGCTTCCAGTGGAAGTGGTGGCGGCAAGTTCGTTCGTATCATTTAAAAATAAATTGGATAGGCATATGGATGAGAAGGGTATGGAGGGTTATGGTATGAGTGCAGGCAGGCGGGACTAAGGGAAAAAAGTTGTTCGGCACGGACTTGAAGGGCTGAGATGGCCTGTTTCCCTGCTGTAATTGTTATATGATTATATGGTTATATATAAAGAATGGTTTTAAACACAGAATAAGTCTGCTCTTCCACTGAAGAAAACCTCCTCAAATGGCAGAATAGTGGCGCAGCGGTTGAGTTGCTGCCTCACTGCGCATCAAATCCAGGTTCGATCCTGACCACGAATGCTGTCTGTGTGGAATTTGTACCTTCTCCCCGTGACCTGTGCGGGTTTTTGTCCCGGAGGTCCGGTTTCCTCCCACATTCTAAAAACGTACAGTTTGTAGGCGAATTGCCTTGATAAAATGGAAAATTGTCCCTCGTATACCTAGGATAGTTTGCGTGTGCAGGGATCGCTGGTCAGCATGGGCGCTGTGGGCCGAAGGGCCTGTTTCCGTGCTCGATGTCTAAACTAGATACAGTCCTCTTTCCCTAATTCCTATTTGACTCATAGGAATAAGGTTTCACCCATACTCTGTTATGCTGAAAGATCAGGTTGTGTATATCACCCTGGGGCTTTACTTCCATACTACCTAAATGGTACCTAAAGCAGGAATATCTTTAGTCAGAGGGTGGTGAATCTGTGGAGTTCATTGCCACTGAAGGCCAAGTTAGGCGTGTATTCACTGGAGTTTAGAAGGATGAGGGGGGCTTCTTATAGAAACATATACAATTATAAAAGGACTGGAGAAGCTAGATGCAGGAAAAATGTTCGCAATGTTGGGCGAGTCCAGAACCAGGGGCCACAGTCTTAGAATAAAGGGGAGGTCATTTAAGACTGAGGTGAGAAAAAACGTTTTCACCCAGAGAGTTGTGAATTTATGGAATTCCCTGCCACAGAGGGCAGTGGAGGCCAAATCACTGGATGGATTTAAGAGAGAGTTAGATAGGGGCTAGTGGAGCCAAGGGATATGGGGAGAAGGCAGGCACGGGTTATTGATAGGGGACGACCAGCCATGATCACAATCGATGACGGTGCTGGCTCGAAGGGCCGAATGGCCTCCTCCTACACCTATTTTCAATGTTTCTATGTTTCTCTGAAGGCTGTGGAGGCCAAATCAATGGATATTTATAAGGCGGGGATTAACAGATTTGTGATTAGTGCAGTTGTCAGGGGTTATGGGGAGAAGGCAGGAGAATGGGGTTGAGAGGGAAAGATAGATCAGCCGTGACTGAATGGAATTGATGGGCCGAATGGCATAATTCTGCTCCTGTAACTTATGAACACATCCAATTATTAACCATGATTTCTGAAGGGGGAGGGGAAGGAAGGCCTTTTTAAAATGACCTTGTTTGGGTCTTTTTAGTGGTCTAAGTTTAGTTATTGTGAAAGACGGGCTTGCTTTGAAATGAGATTAAGAGGTTTATAATCCAATTCAGACCTACATAATCAGAAGGTGTACGCTATTTGGATGTGAAGTTGTCGGAAATGAAATCTTGCTGTAAGTCAGAGTAGGTTTGGTCCCAAGGCCAATGTTCAATCACTGTTCCATTGTTAGAAGCACTTTCTGGTTATTTATTCATTCATTATTTTTAATAGCGTAACCTTGGTAGCTGTGAAGCATTTTGTGATTTGAGAACACACGGACAGCACTATATACAGGTCCTGGCAATTTATTTTTCCTCATAATGGGGTTTTCTCTTTTTGCAAGCTGTATGTTCATATGTTCATAAATGATAGGAGCAGAATTAGGCCATTTGGTCCATCAAGTCTGCTCCGCCATTCAATCACAACTGATCTATCTTTCCCTCTCAAGCCCATTCTCCTGCTGTCTTCCCACAACTAATCACATGTACTAATCAAGAATCTGTCTATCTCTGCCTTAAATATATCCATTGACTTGGCCTCCACAGCCTTCTGTGGCAATGAATTCCACTGATTCATCACCTTCTGACCAAAGAAATTCCTCCTCATCTCAATAGACAATAGACAATAGACAATAGGTTCAGGAGTAGGCCATTCGGCCCTTCGAGCCAGCACTTCCATTCAATGTGATCATGGCTGATCATCCACAATCAGTACCCCGTTCCTGCCTTCTCCCCACATCCCTTGACTTCACTATCTTTAAGAGCTCTGTCTAACTCTCTCTTGAAAGCATCCAGAGAACCAGCGTCCACCGCCCTCTGAGACAGAGAATTCCACACTCACAACACTCTATGTGAAAACGTTTTTCCTCATCACCGTTCTAAATGGCTTACCCCTTATTCTTAAACCATGGCCCCTGGTGCTGGACTCCCCCAACATCGGGAGCCTCCTTCCTAATGGAACAACCTTTTATTCTGAGGCTTTGACCTCTGGTCACAGACTCTCCCACAAGTGGAAACATCCTGTTCACATACACTCTGTCCGGGCCTTTCACTATTCGGTAAGTTTCAATGAGGTGTCCCCTCATCCTTCTAAACTTAAGCAAGTAGAGGTCCAGTGCTGTCAAATGCTCATCATTTATTATCCCACTCATTCCTGGGATCATTGTCGCTAACCTCCTCTGGACCCTTCCCCAGTGCCAGCGCATCCTTGTACATGTTGTATATAAAGTGGAGTAAAGCTCATTTTTATTAAAACAGAAACACTATGGGATAATCTGATTGATCCTGACTCACTAATTTAATCACATTTAGCTTATCTCATGTCTGTCATGAAACTTATGCCCTGCAGATATCAATGGACAGATACAGTATAGTCAGCTGATATATGGTGATTCAATCTCGCACTTGTTCCACAAACTTCATTAATTCTGAAAGTTTGACATGTGGCACTCATTTACCTACCTTGCTCTCTCCTTGCACCTCCAGGCATTTCTTAAGAAAAAAAAACAATTTCTGGCCTGATAGCCGCTATATTAATTTAATATTTTAACACCCCCCCCTTCCCACTCCTCTCTGAAACCGCACCATCTCCCCGCAGGACATTGGTTTATCCTCCGTCCACTCCCCTGCCCCCCAACCCCCACCTTTGTCATGTCTTCACCATCCCCCCCTGACCGCCCCCTTTCTGATACAGAACGGTCTGCTCTCAACAGAGGCCTCACCTTCGTTCCCCAACGCCCCTACCTCAACGAGTTCCGGGTCCGCCACCACATAGAGCTTTTCTTCCGACGCCCACCGCCTCACCACCCAGCGATGACCCCTTCTCCCATCTCCACCGATCCCTCTCCTCTAGGACTCCCCCAGACCACCTTCACCTCTTTAGACCTCTTAATTTCTAACTGCCGACATGACATCAACCGTCTTAACCTTTCCACTCCCCTTACCTACTTTAATCTTGCCCACCCTGATCCTACAGCCCTCCGCTCACTCTGCTGCAACCCTGACATTATCACCAAACGTAAGGGGCCACAGTCTTAGAATAAAGGGGAGGCCATTTAAGACTGAGGTGAGAAAAAAAAAATTTCACACAGAGAGATGTGAATTGGTGGAATTCCCTGCCACAGAGGGCAGTGGAGGCCAAATCACTGGATGGATTTAAGAGAGAGTTAGGTAGAGCTCTAGGGGCTAGTGGAATCAAGGGATATGGGGAGAAGACAGGCACGGGTTATTGATTGGGGGTGATCACAATGAATGGCGGTGCTGGCTCGAAGGGCCGAATGGCCTCCTCCTGCTCTATTCTCCGTCTGAAGAAGGGTCTCGACTTGAAGCGTCACCTGTTCATTTTCTCCAGAGATGCTGCCTGACCCGCTGAGTTACCCCAGCATTTTGTGTCTATCTGCAATTCCTATCTATTTTAGCAGTCTCCTCGGCCCTTGCTGGCTGATGTATGGCACAACAAACTCTACCCAAGTCTTTGCAGCTTTGCTGTGAGCTGGCTAAAGCAATGCCTCGTAGACACAGTTTTAAACGATCAAAGCCATTCTCAGTACCAGTGGTATCCAGAGCAACACTGGAATTCTACATGCTGTCATTCCCGGAGAATCCTACTGTCATGGTATTTATCACCAGTTTTTTGAAGAGTTGGCATCTTGACGTTGAAGTGCCTGAATGAAACCTGCTGTTTTAAAAAATCCTTTGAAACCACATAACTACAAAGGACATAGTGGGCTCACTGTATGACACTGTTTGAGGGCCATTCATCGCAGAAAACGTTAGCTTGTGGTCTTTTTGGCACCGTCACCGTGTTTGACAACAGGTTTAGTCAAAGAAATGCTCGCACTGAAAGACAAATCCCCAATAAAACGTGAAATTGGCCCGTGCTATGAAAGGCAGAATTTGATACCTCATCCTAAAACATTGACTTGAACCTTTCGCTCAGCTCAGCCTGGCTGTTCCTCAGCTTGTCTTTGGAAATGTCCCAGATGCAGGGGATTACTGTGAATTTTATTTTTGTTTAAAAGCAAATAAACCCGAGCATTCACAGGTGCACCAACAGTGACCTCTAGCCCTTTTCCAAACACCAACGTCTTTTACAACTTGGAGGTAAAAAGATGCTAACATTCAGGAAACTAGGAACTACGTGTGAAGTTGTTGCAGCTGTCTCCGTCCCCAGTTGCTGTTTGTTTTAATTCTTTCTTAAAGCATCGCCTTCCTGACGGCAAGGGAAAGTTCATTAAGTGTAACATGGCTGTGAGGACCGGAGATCAAAGCTGAGTCATGAGTTAATAGCCCGGAACCAATTTAGAATTAGCAAGGCCTTTTGCATTCTGATACATTGTACATGCAGCTTTAAGGGTGGAGTCGTAGAATCATACAGCGTGGAAACAGGCCATTCGGCCCAACTTCCCATTCCGTATCCGACCTCTCGGTCCTGGGCCTCCTCCACGGCCAGAGTGAGCAACACCGCAAGTTGGAGGAACAGCACCTCATATTCCGCTTGGGGAGTCTGCATCCTCTTGGCTTAAACATTGAATTATGTTAACCCAGGCTGCCTCCTCCCCCTCCCCCTCCCCACCTCTCCCTCAGCCCTCGGGTCCTGGCATTCCTTCTCTCTTTATCTCCCCCCCCCCCCCCACCCAAGTCGCACTAGCTTCTCATTTTCACACTACAAACAGCTTACAATGGCTTGTTTCCTTTATCATCAATACTTTTTTGCATATCTTTCATTCATTGTTCTTTATCTCTCCACATCACTGTCTATATCTCTCGTTTCCTTGATCCCTGACCAGTCTGAAGAAGGGTCTCGACCCGAAACGTCACCTATCTCCTTCGCTCCTTAGATGCTGCTGCACCCGCTGAGTTTCTCCAGCTTTTTGTGTAACCCTCGATTCTCCAGCATCTGCAGTTCCTTCTTTAACACCATACCGGCCAACATGTCCCAGCTACACGATACCATACCACACCATACCATAGAACTTTATTCGTCCCAGGAGGGAAATTGATCTGCCAACAGTCATAAAACACAAGTTACATGAAATTAAAGTGACTAGTGGAAAGGATTGGGGATGTGCAAAGACTGGGCAGGGGAGCGTTTAAGCCACTGCTTAAACTGAGGGGAATCAGTCTACCCCTGGGGGGAGGAGTTGTACAGTTTGATAGCCACAGGGAAAAAGGATCTCCTGTGGCGTTCTGTCCTGCATCTTGGTGGAACCAGCCTGTTGTTGAAGGTGCTCCTCATATTGATCAGTGTGTCATGGAGGGGGTGAGGTGTATTGTCCAAGATGTTCGACAGTTTCAGCAGTCCCATCTTCCTGCGTTTGGCCCATATCCCTCCAAACCTGTCCTATCCATGTAGCTGTCTAACTGTTTCTTAAACATTTTGTAGACAACAGACAATAGACAATAGGTGCAGGAGGAGGCCATTCGGCCCTTCGAGCCAGCACCGCCATTCAGTGATCATGGCTGATCATCCTTAATCAGTAACCCGTTCCTGCCTTCTCCCCACATCCCCTGACCCCGCTATTTTTAAGAGCGGCACTATTTTAAGTATAGTATCGCAATTTTAAATTATAGGAAGGATGTCAACAAAATCGAGAGAGTACAGAGGAGATTTACTAGAATGTTGCCTGGGTTCCAGCAACTAAGTTACAGAGAAAGGTTGAACAAGTTAGGTCTTTATTCTTTGGAGCGCAGAAGGTTAAGGGGGGACTTGATTGAGGTCTTTAAAATGATGAAAGGGATAGACAGAGTTGACGTGGATAAGCTTTTCCCATTGAGGGTAGGGAAGATTCAAACGAGAGGGCATGACATGAGAATTAAGGGACAGAAGTTTAGGGGTAACATGAGGGGGAACTTCTTTACTCGGAGAGTGGCGGCTGTGTGGAATGATCTTCCTGCAGAAGTGGTGGAGGCAGGATCGATTTTAACATTTAAAAGTAAAGTGGATAGGTATATGGACGGGAAGGGAATGGAGGGGTATGGTCTGAGTGCAGGTAGATGGGACTAGGGGAAAATAAATGGTCGGCACTGACTGGAAGGGCCGAGAAGGCCTGTTTCCGTGCAGTAATTGTTATATGGTTATATGGTTATATGGTTATATGATAGTGCCTGCAACATGTTTTAATGGGGATTCTGTAGTTGGAGGCCATTTGGTCTATTTTTTTTTTGCTGGCACTTTAATGAAATTGTCCCATAGGGGGAAGAACATAGAAATAGACCCTTTTGCCCACAGTGTCAGCGCCAGGCATGATGCCAGGATAAACAAAACGAAACTAAACTCCAGCGCTGTGTCGCCGCCGAAGCCGAGGTTCTGGCCGGTCCCCTCGGGAAACGCCGCTCCAGGCCCGCTGGTAGGCCGCGAGGACGGGTCGAAGGTGCAGCCTGGAGAAAGGCAGCCTCCCCGACCAGGTAGGGACCCTGGAAAGCATTTCCCCCCTCCCCCCCCCCCCCCCCCACCCACCACATAAATAAGACTAGAGCTCCGAAAAACAAAATACTTTAACTCACTAAAAATAAAAAAAAGAGGTGAAAAAACGGTCAGCTGCGGGCTGGTTTGTAGGTTGATTGGCTTTGGTAAAGATTATAAATTGTCCGTAGTGTGCAGGATAGTGTTAGTGTGCAGGGATCGCAGGTGGATGCTAATTCGGTGGGCCTGTATCTCTAACCTAAACATCCACCACCATCCCTGGCATTCTGGGCACCCACCACCCTGTGTGTGTGTAAAAGGAAAGGTCCTACACATCTTCTGTGAACTTTGATCATCTCACCTTAAAGCTAATGCCCTCTATTTTTGAGAATTTGTTACTTCGCTATGCTTCTCATAATTTTATATACTTCTATCAGGTCTCTCCACAAACTGACATGTCAGAGAAAGCAATCCAAATTTGTCCAACCTCTCCTTATAGTTATTACCCTGTACTGGAGGACTTTCCTAAGCCTCCACATCCTTTCTGTATTGGGGCAACCAGAACTGCATGCATTACTCCAAGTGCAGCCAAATCAAAGTCCTTCAGAGCTCCATCTTGGCTTCCTGAGACACCAGAGCACGAAAAGTAAATATTTGAAGGTAGACACAAAATGCTGGAGTAACTCAGCGGGACAGGCAGCATCTCTAGAGAGAAGGAATGGGTGACCATTTGGGTCGAGACCCTTCTTCAGACTGACGTCTCAGCCCGAAATATCACCCATTTCTTTTATCCAGCAACGCTGCCTAACCCGCTGAGTTACTCCAGCATTTTGTGTCTATCTTCGATTTAAACCAGCATCTGCAGTTCCTTCCTACAAACTAAATATTTGGTTAGGATCACTTCAAATAACACTGGCTCATCCTTTTACATTGACATTGGGACGCAACAAGGAACTGCAGATGCTGGCTTGCAAGAAAAGACACCAAGCGCTGGAGCAACAACGGGTCAGACAGCTTCTTCAAGTCTGAAAAAGGGTCTCGACCCGAAGCGTCGCCTATCTCCTTCGCTCCTTAGATGCTGCTGCACCCGCTGAGTTTCTCCAGCTTTTTGTGTAACCCATAGGTCAGACAGCGTCTGAAGAAGGGTCTCGACCCAAAACGTCACCCATTCCTTCTCTACAGAGATGCTGCTTGTCCAGCTAGTGCTAGAGTAACTTAGCTGGGCACAATTATCAGAGGTAATTGTGTCTATCTCTGGAGAACATTGGTAGGTGACATTTCAGGACAGGAGCCTTCTTCAGATGGATCCCATCTCCAGAGATGCTGCCTGTCCCGCTGAGTTACTCCAGCACTTCGTGTCTTGCTTTGTGTTGTGCCGTGTTCGATGAGTTTAGAGATAGTGTGGAGCTCCCTCAGAGCAGCATTGAGATCAATTCAGTGCTTTGTAATAGATACATAGAAACATAGAAACATAGAAACATAGAAAATAGGTGCAGGAGTAGGCCATTCGGCCCTTCGTGCCTGCACCGCCATTCAATGTGATCATGGCTGATCATCCAACTCAGTATCCCGTACCTGCCTTCTCTCCATACCCCCTTATCCCTTTAGCAACAAGGGTCACATCTAAGTCCCTCTTAAATATAGCCAATGAACTGGCCTCAACTACCTTCTGTGGCAGAGAATTCCACATCTTAATATTCATAATATCATAAGATAGTAGCAGAATTAGGCCATTCAGCCCATCATCTACTCCGTCATTCAATGATGGCTAATCTATCTCTTCCTCCTAATCCCATTCTCCAGCCTTCTCCCCACAACCTCTGACACCCGTACAAATCAAGAATCTATCTATCTCTGCCTTAACTATATCCACTGATGGCCTCCACAGCCTTCTGTGGCAAAGAATTCCACAGATTCACCACCCTGTGATTAAATAAATTCCTCCTCATCTCCTAGCTAAAAGAACGCCCTTTAATTCTGAGGCTATAACCTCTAGTCCTAGACTCTCTTACATCAGTGAAAATATCCTCTCCACATCCACTCTATCCAAACCTTTCACTATTCTGTATGTTTTAATGAGGTTCCCCCTCATTCTTCTAAACTCCAGCGAGTACAGGCCCAGTGCATACAAACGTTCATGATGGGTTGACCTACTCATTCCTGGGAATGAAACGCATGGCCATATACTCGGAAAACTATGTAACATTTCCATCAATGCAGTGTATTCCGAGATTGGCCTTGAATCAATTGCATCACAGATGTCAGTTTACAGCAGCTGGCAATGAATGCAGCAACTGATCCAAATCTCACTCTGCAGATCAGAGTACATGAAACCAACATCTTTTCCTGTTTATAATCCTGACCTCCCACTTTCATGATCAAGTTGAACTTGATAATCGTTCTGCTTCCTCATCTCTAAACCATCTGTTGCTCTTTGTAATTTTAGGAGTGAGATGGGAGAAGATATCCCAATGATGTTGGGAGGAACATACTTTAATATTGCTCAGACCTCTGAAGTGTTTTAAAGAGATTGAATTCCCTTTTGAAATGTCAACCGTTTTCCTATCCGAGCTACATTCTGATTGCTATTTTTACAACCTCACGAATTTACAGACATGTTTAGTTGAACATGTCCCCCAATAAATGATACCTCCAGCCATGCAGGGCGGCACGGTGGCGCGGCGGTAGATTTGCGGCCTTACAGCGCTAGAGACCCGGGTTTGACCCTGACTATGGGTGCTGTCTGTACGGAGTTTGTACGTTCTCCCTGTGGCCCGTGTGGGTTTTCTCTGGGATATCCGGTTTCCTCCCACATTCCAAAGATGTACAGGTTTGTTGGTTAATTGCCTTGGTATAATTGGTGTAAATTGTCCCTAGTGTGTGTGTGTGTAGGATATTGATAGTGTGCAGGGATAGCTGGATTGCACGGACCCGATGGGCAGAAGGGACATTTTCCATCTCTAAACTAAACTAAACTAAAATCCTAATACTCAATTGAACTTCTACAGATGTACAGCATACTGACTGGTTGCAACACAACTAGATAACTCGAATATCCAGGAATGACGGAGACTACTGAAAGTGGTGGATGTTGCCCAGTTCCTCAGGGGTACTGAGTTCCCACAATCTACAGCCTCATGAAGGGAGCAAATATCATCAAAGACCCATACCACCCTGTCCTCGCTCTCACCTGCTACAACCATTGGGATTGAAGGAACAGCGGCCTAAATGCTGTCACCTTCAGATTCAACAACAATTTCTTCCCAGTCAGGAGAAAGGCACTCGAACGCTGCCCAAAACTACTTCGAAACACTGCCACAATCCTACCTCAGCAACTATGACCTACCATGGGCATAGAAACAATGAACTGCAGGTGCTGCTTTATACATAGAAGGACACAAAGTGCTGGAGTAACTCAGCAGGTCAGGCAGCTTCTTTGGAGAGCATGGATATGTGACATTTCTGGCCGAGACTCTTCTTCGGACATCTACTACAGACTTTGTTTCAGTTGAACGACATACATCGATTTATCACTATTATGATCTGGTTCACTGGTATTGCGGTTTCTCATTTCATTATCGCAATTATTTACGCCGTATTGCATGAACGGGACTGAAAAACTGCAGAAAGTATGAATTTAATTGTTCTGTTGACAGTACATATTACAACTAAAATCTCTTGACTCTCTTGTCTCTTGACAGAGAAGTTTGAATCATGTGCTGAAACACTGGAGTAGAGCCCGATGTGACTGAAGGTGAGAATGTTATCATCTGAGCTCAGTACCATTTTTACACATTCTCAGATTAGAACTCTGTTTAGAAAGACACTTCCATTGACTGTCCCAAGCTCCCCGGGCCTCGTGTCTTTCTCCTTGGTAAAAACAGAGGGGAAAATGCTCATTGATGACCTTGCCCATCCCCTGTGGCTCCACACAGAGTTGATCACTTTGATTTATAACCATATAACCACATAACAATTACAGCACGGAAACAGGCCTTCTCGGACCTTCCAGTCCGTGCCGACCATTTATTTTCCCCTAGTCCCATCTACCTGCTCTCAGACCATACCCCTCCATTCACTTACCGTCCATATACCTATCTACTTTACTTTTAAATGTTAAAATTGATCCTGCCTCCACCACTTCTGCTGGAAGATCATTCCACACAGCCACCACTCTCTGAGTAAAGAAGTTCCCCCTCATGTTACCCCTAAACCTCTGTCCCTTAATTCTCATGTCATGCCCTCTTGTTTGAATCTTTCCTACCCTCAATGGGAAAAGCTTATCCACGTCAACTCTGTCTATCCCTTTCATCATGTTAAAGTCCTCAATCAAGTCCCCCCTTAACCTTCTGCGCTCCAAAGAATAAAGACCTAACTTGTTCAACCTTTCTCTGTAACTTAGTTGCTGGAACCCAGGCAACATTCTAGTAAATCTCCTAGAATTTCTAAGTGGCCTCATTCTCTCTCTGGTTCCCCTTTTCCCCTTAATGTACTTGTGGGAGCCATTCATGCTTAGGCGAGTTACTGTTAGCATATTTTCTTGTTTTGTCTAGATATTTCTTGCAGAATTATTTTGAACATTTGGGTGTGAGCTTTCGATACGTAGATGAGCGCAACAATATAGAGCAGCCACAGGGAGTGGGGAGATCAGACTGGAGCCGGCACGGGAGAAGGAATACAGTTTTTACCAGATTAGATAGTAAGAACGGAAAGTTACAATTTGTGTAAGAATAAGGAGCATTTGGTATGTTCACTTCTTTGTCTGGACAACTACTTCAATAAAGGATCAATGAAACTGGAAGGAACGACTGGAGGATTTCATTTTTATTATCGACTGCATAAGTTCCACTCCTCCCTGCCTGTGTAGTAACGGCTATAAGAAAAGCTTTCTTGAAAAGGTTTGAATTTGCGATAACAGTACTTATAAAATCTCTCGGGATTATCCTTCATTGCTTAGTCACGGACAAGTACGTGGAGAGGAAAGGTTTAGAGGTATACGGGCAGAAAGCAGACAAGTGGGACTAACATGCATCGGCCATCTTGGTTTGCATGTGCAAGTTGGGCCGAAGGACCTATTCCCCTGCTGTATGACTCGATGTCACTGGGGTGGGCCAACTCATTGTTCACTGAATCATCCTTCCTGTTTCCATTAACAATTATAAATGTTTGGCCCTCACTGCCTCATGAGGAAATTTGTTGTCGGCTGCTGCAGATGTTTATGCTCTGACACCCGTTGTGGCACAAATTAGTGTTATGTCGTGTACTTTTATGGACTTTCCATTCCAATTTCTCACATCGAACAAGGGCGGCATGGTGGCGCAGCGGTGGAGTTGCTGCTTTAAGCCCCTGTCCCACAATGCGTGTTTACCCAAGACTTCTCTCGAGTTTAAAAAAAATCAAACTCGTGGTAAGTACGTAGAATGTACGTAGCGGCTACGTCGGAGCTCGTGCATGTCTCGTAGCGGCTCGTAATGCTAGCGGCAGGTACTCGGGAAATGCGGTAACTCATGAAGTTTTTTCAACAGTGTGAAAATTCCGAGTAAAAAAATACTTGTGATAAAGTACCACGAGTTTGTTTTTTTATTTTAAATCGGGAGAGCTCTTGGGTAACTCACATCCTGGGACAGGGGCTTTACAGCGCCGGAGAGACCCAGGTTTGATCCTGGCGACGGGTGCTGTGTGTATACGTTCTCCCCTGGACCACAAGGGTTTTCTCCAGATGCTCTGTTTTCCTTCAACACCAAAGACGTACAGGTTTGTTGGACTATTGGCTTTGGTGAAAAAAATTGTAAATCATCCCTAACGTGTACAGTGATCGCTTGTCAGCATGGACTCGGTGGACCGTGGGAGCTATTTCCGCGCTGTATATCTAAACTAAACTAAACTGAATTCTCATTTGCCCCTCCTTAACTATCCTGCCTGAACAGTTACATTCCAGAGAGTAATTGGCATCTGTGTCGGCACTTTGTAGGTTAAGACCTTCAAAAATAATCACTGTTGATTATAGTTGATTATAGTAGGATTGCACTGAAATGTGTGCAAAAAAGAATTTCAATGTACTTGGCTACATGTGACAACAAAGTACCATTGAACCATTGAAGTTCCCAGGCCTTACAGCCCATAGTGTCCATCTATGGGACTAGCAAGGACCTGGAGAATCAGTAACATGGCTCAGTTCATGAGCATCATTTGAGTAAAATTGTACTTAAACAGCAGAATTCTACAGGATACCTATGGTGCATTTAGTTTAGTTTAGAGATACAGCGTGGAAACAGGCTCACGGAGTCCGCACTGACCAGCGATCCCCGCACATTAACACAAAAGGGAATGCCAAGTCAATTAACATGTACGTCTTTGAAGTGTGGGAGGAAACCCAAGATTTTGGAGAAAACTCACGTTGTCACGGGGTGAACGTACTAACTCCGTGCAGACGGCACCCGTAGCCGGGATCGAACCCAGTCTCTGGTGCTGCAAGCGCTGTAAGGCTGCAACTCTACCGTTGTACCACCATATGACTACTTTCAGTGGTCAGTATATTGTATCCAGGTGCTTTTTGAACTGTTGCCTTACTCACACCAGAGACATGCACAGCAGCAATCAACGATGTGTAACGCAAGGTAGGATGTTACTTCCACTAAATTCAGTTGAATGTGTAGGCTATTTCACAGAATAGCACAGAGCAGCAACAGTCCCTTCGGCCCACAATGTCCGTGCCGAACATGATGCCAAGATAGACTAATCTCATCTGCTTGCAGGTGATCCACATTCCTCCATTCCCTGCATATCCACAGTATGTGCCTACCTATAACATAGAAACATAGAAAATAGGTGCAGGAGTAGGCCCTTCTGCCCTTCGAGCCTGCACCGCCATTCAATATGATCATGGCTGATCATCCAACTCAGTATCCTGTACCAACCTTCTCTCTATACCCCCTGATCCCTTTAGCCACAAGGGCCACATCTAAATATAGCCAATGAACTAGCCTCAACTACCTTCTGTAGCAGAGTATTCCACAGATTCACCACTCTCTGTGTGAAAAATGATTTTCTCATCTCAGTCCTTAAAGACTTCCCCCTTATCCTTAAACAGTGACCCCTTGTCCTGGACTTCCCCAACATCGGGAACAATCTTCCTGCATCTAGCCTGTCCAACCCCTTAAGAATTTTGTAAGTCTCTATGGGATCCCCCCTCAATCTTCTAAATTCCAGCGAGTACAAGCCGAGTCTATCCAGTCTTTCTTCATATAGAAGTCCTGCCATCCCAGGAATCAGCCTGGTGAACCTTCTCTGTACTCCCTCTATGGCAAGAATGTCTTTCTATAAGCCTTTTAAATGCCACTATCATATATGCCGCCTCCTGTACTGGTGCAGCACATTGAAGGCACCACCATCTGTTTATGTTCATAAGTGAGAGGAGCAGAATTAGACCATTTGACCCACCAAGTCTACTCTGCCATTCAATCATGGCTGATCGATCTTTCTCTCTGAACCCCATTCTCCTTTTTCCCATATCCCCTGACTCCTGGCATAAGCTAGGGTACTTTTTGATTCACCTCTACTTCATTGAGGACTTTGTCAAAGGAACCGATGCACTATAATGCTGAGAACTATATTCTGAACTCTGTATCTTCCCCATTTGGTCTATCTAGTGTACTTGAGTTTTAACTGATTATATCCATGTAATGTATATCTGATGTGTTTGGATAGCATGCAAAACAAAGTTTTTAATTTTGTACATAGAGTCATAGAGTCATAGAGTGGTACAGTGTGGAAACAGGCCCTTCAGGTCCAACTTACCAACACGGGCCAACATGTCCCAGCTACACTAGTCCCACCTTGGTCCATATCCCCCCAAACTTGTCCTATCCATGTACCTGTCCAACTGTTTCTTAAATGTTGGGATAGTCCCAGCCACAACTACGACATCTGGCAGCTTGTTCCACACACCCACCTTTGTGTGAAAAAGATACCCCTCAGATTCCTATTAAATCTCTTGCCCTTCACTTTGAACCCATGGTCCTCGAAGCCCCTACTCTAGGCAAGAGCCTCTGTGCATCTACCCGATCTATTCCTCTCATGACTTTGTACACCTCTATCAGATCACCCCTCATCTTCCTGCGTTCCACGGAATAGAGACATTAATAAACCTAACCGTTCTGGTTTATACCGAAAATACCTCCAAAATGCCGGAGTAGCTCAGCGGGTCAGGCAGCATCTCTGGAGACAAGGAATAGGTGATGTTTCAGGGAGTCAGGGGTTATGGGGAGAATGGGGTTATGAGGGAGAAATAAATCAGCCTTGATTGAATGGCAGAGTAGACTTGATGGGCCGAATGGCCTAATTCTGCTCCTATCGTTTATGACCTTACGGCCTTTTGACGTTTCAGGTCGGCGTCTGAAGAAGGGTCCCAACCTGAAATGTTACCAATTATTTTCCTTCAGAGATGCTGCCTGACCCATTGAGTAACTCCAGCATTTATGTGTCTATCTTCGGTATTGAACAGAACAAGAACAGGTTCTTGCTGGAATCTGGTCTTCTCCATGGAAGGTCTGTCAACGCGAAGTGACAAACACACCATGACGGTTATTTAATTTTAGCTAACGGCCGTGGCACTTGTCATGGGGAGAGTGACGTGCTGAATTATGTCACAGGTTTGGTGGCAGATTGGGTAATTGGTGACAGGGAACTGCTTTCATGGAGAATCGGAAGAAGTCAGACATCAGGCTCTTTGGAGGGTGTTGTCAAGATTGAGACTGATGGTTTCAGCTCTGCAGATAAAAAGCGAAAAACAGGTGCTAAAATGTTGAGGTTGCGTGACACTGGTATTGAGTCAAGTTGTCTTCCTAAACGTAAAACAAAGACATAGGAGGAAGCGTTGTGGGGAACCTTATCGGAAAATGTTACGCAACAATAGAGTTGGAAAGAAGTTGGTGATCTGTTTTTCCCTTGATTTTTCATCATGGTCCACCATGTCATTTGTCCAGTTAAGGTGTTGTCATTTTGCAGAATAATTTATTTCATTCACATGTGTTCAAAGTGATGGGAATTGTAACGATACGATACAATAGAACATTATTTATCCAAGGAGGGAGATTGGTCAGCCAACCATCATAAAACACAAGATACTTGAAACATGAAATTAAAGTGACACGTGGAAAGGATTGGGGACGTGCAAAGATTGGGGAGGCGGGGGAGGGGGGGGGGGGGGGAGAGTCAGTCTACCCCACGACAGAAGAGGGGAGGAGTTGTACAGTTCATTTCTAAATTCATTACATCCCCATGTAGAATTTCTGCCATTATTGGATGGTAGGCGTTTCAAATGTGATGGTGGGCCTTGACTGAACCAGAATTTCAGAGATTCATAAGTTATAGGAGCAGGATTAGGCGATTCTACCCATCAAGTCTACTCTGCCATTCAATCATGGCTGATCGATCTCTACCTCCTAACCCCATTCTCCTGCCTTTACCCTGATGACCCCTGACACCCGTGCTAATCAATTTATCTGGAAAATATTAACCCAATGAGTTAGATAGAGTTCTAGGGGCTGGTGGAATCAAGGGATATGGGGAGAATGCAGGCATTGTTAACTGTTTGTTTAAGAAAGAACTGCAGATGCTGGAAAAATCGAAGGTAGACCAAAATACTGGAGAAACTCAGCGGGTGAGGCAACATCTTTGGAGCGACATTTCGGGCCGAGACCCTTCTACGTAACTATTTGTTAAGATAGAACAAGTGCAGACAATGATAATCAACAAGACAACTTGAAGCTGGTACGATTTAGGTAGGGGAGGGATAGAGAGAGCGGGAATGCGGGCGTTACTTGAAGTTAGATAAATCAATATTCAAACCACTGGGTTGTAAGTTGCCCAAAGCGAAATATGAGATGGTGTTCCTCCAATTTGCATTTGGCCTGACTCTGGCAATGGAGGAGACCTAGGACAGAACAATCAGTGCGGGGATGGGAAGGGGATTTAAAGTGAGCAGCAACCGAGAGATCAGGTTGGTCCGGGTGGACTGAGCGAAGATGTTCAGCGAAATGATCAGCGAGCCTGCGCTTAGTCTGCCGATGTATAAGAGTCCGAGTTGCAAGTGAACCTCTGCCAAACCTGAATGGACTGTTGGGGTCCCTGGACAGAGTCCCTGCATGTAAACCATATCCACCCCATCCGGTGCACCTGGAATTTAGTTCACAATTTTAGAGATTCCTGTAGCTCAGTACATGAATGACCGGCATTTGACCTTTCTGCAAGCCACAAATGTCAAAGATCGTATCCAGAGGTTTGAAACCATTCAGTGTAACCCATTACTGCTGGGCAGCAACATACCTATTCGACTCAGTTTAGTTCAGTGTATATTTTAGTGATACAGCGCAGAAACAGGCCCTTCAGTCCACCGAGTCCAAACAATCCCCACACATTAACACTACCCTACACACACTATGGAGAATTTTACATTTACACCAAGTTCTGGTCTCCAAATCTGAGGAAGGACATTATTGCCATAGAGGGAGTGCAGAGAAGGTTCACCAGACTGATTCCTGGGATGTCAGGACTGTCTTATGAACAAAGACTGCATAGACTCGGTTTATACTCTCTAGAATTTAGGAGATCTTATAGAAACTTACAAAATTCTTAAGGGGTTGGACAGGCAGGAAGATTGTTCCCGATGTTGGGGAGGTCCAGGACCAGGGGTCACAGCTTAAGGGTAAGGGAGATATCCTTTAGGACCGAGATGAGAAGGACTTTTTTCACACACAGAGTGGTGGGTCTCTGGAACTCTCTGCCACAGAGGGTAGCTGAGGCCAGTTCATTGGCTATATTTAAGAGGGAGTTAGATGTGGCCCTTGTGGCTAAGGGGATCAGAGGGTATGGAGAGAAGGCAGGTACGGGATACTGAGTTGGATGATCAGCCATGATCATATTGAATGGTGGTGCAGGCTCGAAGGGCCGAATGGCCTACTCCTGCACCTAATTTCTATGTTTCTATGTTTCCCATATCCCCTGACTCCTGACATAAGCTAGGGTACTTTTTGATTCACCTCTACTTCATTGAGGACTTTGTCAAAGGAACCGATGCACTATAATGCTTAGAACTATATTCTGCACTCTGTATCTTCTCCATTTGGTCTATCTAGCGTACTTGAGTTTTAACTGATTATATCCATGTAATGGATATCTGATGTGTTTGGATAGCATGCAAAACAAAGTTTTTAATTTTGTACATAGAGTCATAGAGTTATAGAGTGATACAATGTGGAAACAGGCCCTTCAGGTCCAACTTACCAACACGGGCCAACATGTCCTGTGTCGTACTCCTGCACCTAATTTCTATGTTTCTATGTTTAACCTACAAACCCCTCTGTGCGTCTTTGGAGTGTGGGGGTAAACCGAATATCTCGGAGGAAATCCCACGCAGGTCACGGGGAGAACGTACAAACTCGGATCGGACTAGGATCACTGGCGCTGTAAGGCAGTAGGTCTACCGATACGCCAACCTGCTGCTCAGCCACAGTGTGTAACGGAGGTCACTCAGCTACAGGCATTGGGCCCGGAGGCACTTATCTCTGCCCCTTCTAATGAAAGGAAACTTTATTCTCAGCTTAATCAGGAACAGGACTCCCAATCCTCTTTAATTACCTCCCTTAGGATGAGGCTTTGGCATTGCAGAAGCAGGTGACATCATGATCATTACTCTGAAGAGGGACTCTGGCGTCTGTTAATGGAAAATTATCCTCCTTGAAGATAATAAGGCACCAGATGCAATCTTGGCTGGGTTCACAATTTCCAATGTTCTTCTTTGAAATGCCGCTGTATCTCCTTTCATGGGGACATAGATGAATACTTCATGTGCCCAGTGGTTACCAATGGGCATCTGTCACTGCAGCAGTAGATAGAAGTTTAAAATATTATTACAATATAGGGCACAGATAGATAAGAGAAAGATCAAAGATGTAGACACAAGGAACTGCAGTTGCTGCTTTACAAAAACAAAACACATAAAGTTGGATAGGGTACAGGGAAGATTTACGAGGATGTTGCTAGGACCCGAGGGTCTGAGCTATAGGAAAAGGTTGTCTAGGCTGGGACTCTATTCCTTAGAGCGCAGGAGGATGAGGGGTGATCTTATAGAGGTGTATACAATCATGGGAGGAGTAGATCGAGTAAATGCACAGAGTCTCTTGCCCAGAGTTGGTGAATCCAGAGGACAGAGGTTTAAGGCGAAGGGGAAAAGATTTAATAGGAATCTGAGGGGTAACTTTATCACACAAAGGGTGGTGGGTGTATGGAATGAGCAACCAGAGGAGGTAGTTGAAGCTGGGACTATTGCAACCTTTAAGAAACAGACAGGTACATGGATAGGACAGGTTTGGAGGGATATGGGCCAAACGCAGGCAGGTGGGACTAGTGCAGCTGGGACGTGTTGGCCGGTGTGGGTTGAAGGGACTGTTTCTATGCTCTATGACTCTAGGTTCTGGAGGTCAGGCAACATCTCTGGGGAATGTGGCTAGGTGATGTTTTGGGATGGGACTCAAGAAGGGTCTCATCCTAAAATGTCATCCATCCATGTTATCCAGAGATGTTGCCTGACCTGTTGAGTTACTCCGGTATGTTGTGTCTTTTTAAATGAAACTTTGAGGGAAGTTTTTGAGGGAAGTGGCTGGAGATCTTCAGAAGGATGAATGGGAAGGGGGAGGATATTGGGGAAAGAAATGTGGGTAAGGAGCCAAGAAGGAACAAAGTAGGGGCAGCAACTTGGTGAATGTAAATAAGCAAGGCCTGGTGTCCTTCGACCGCACGGTCCACAAAGTGCAACTGTCGTTTAACCCGGTTGCAGAATACCTGGACCTGTTCAACGATGACCTGGGAAAGTTACCACTGACATACCATATTTCCATTGACCCAAATGTACAACCCGTGGTCCGCGCACCTCACAGGTTGTCTCACGCCAAGAAAGACAGGGTCGAGGCGATGCTTAACAACATGGTCGAAAAGGGGGTGCTAGAAGCGGTTAGCGAGCCCACCGATTGGGTCTCCACCATGGTTGCCACGATAAAGAAAGACAAGAACGAAATACATGTGTGTATCAACCCTAAGGACTTAAACCTTGCCATCAGGTGACCACACTACCCCATGCGGTCCGTTGAGGACGTGGCGGCTCAGGTCGGGCAAGCCACCATCTTTTCGGTCCTAGATGCTAAGAACTCGTTTTGGCAGATCCCACTTCTGACACTATGTAAATAAGCAATTTACAAACTCTTAAAGCGTGCAACATCTTTTAATGATAGCACAGGGCATTACATACATCCTCAAGCACTGGCTACATTCTTCTACTGAACTGTACCCAGGAAGGAGAAGGCATTATGATTGATGTTAACTAGGCTGGGTTAATGGTACTGAGGTAACTATGTTATTGGTTGCATATAAAAACCATCTACAGTGAACCTTGCAGAAACAGTGTGGTTCATGGATATGTGGCAAGGCTTCAATAAATAGTAGACTTGAAAAAACAGTGGAATCCAATAGCAGTGAATAAAGAGCATTTTGCCCAACTTGTCCACGTCTTTAGTTTTAGTTTAGAGATTCAGCGCAGAAACAGGCCCTTCGGCCCATCGAGTCTGCACCGACCAGCATTCCCCGCTTATTAACACTATCCTACACACACTAGGGCCAGTTTTTACATTTACCAAGCCAATTATCCTACATACCTGTACGTCTTTGGAGTGTGGGAGGAAACCAAAGATCTCGGAGAAAACCCACGCAGGTCATGGGGAGAACGTGCAAACTCCGTGCAGACAGCACCCGTAGTCGGGATCGAACCCGGGACTCCGGCGCTGCGTTCGCTGTAAGGCAGCTACTCTACCGCTGCACCACCGTGCCAACCAAGATGCCCCATCCAAGCTAGTCCCATTTGCCCACATTTGGCCCATTCTCTAAATAGTTCCTCTCCACGTGTTTGCCCAAGTGTCTTTTAAATGCCTTCTCTGGTGGCTTGTCCAATATACCCACCACCTTCTTGAGTGAAAATTTGAAAACAACAGCATTGAGGTGGGTGAGTGTTAAATGAACCGGTTGTCTAATAAACCAATTATCAGTTTCAGTTTCACTTCAGTTTAGTCTATTGTCACGTGTGCCGAGGTACAGTGAAAATCTTTTTGTTGCGTGCTAACCAGTCAGCAGAAAGACAATACATGATTAAAATCAATCCATTTACAGTGTGTAGATACATGATAAGGGATTAACGTTTAGTGCAAGGTACGGACATCAAAGAGGTAGGTGGTAGATTATGGAAGGTGTGTGCTTCCATTGCACTGCACTTTTCAAACGCTTGACATTTCAGGAATCTAATGCATCACCAGCCGGCACATACAACACATAGTCCTCCGCCAGTTTCGCCACCTCCAACGTGACCCTACCACTCGCCACATCTTCCCATCTCCCCCCCTGTCTGCCTTCCGCAAAGACCGCTCCCTCCGCAACTCCCTTGTCAATTCTTCCCTTCCCTCCCGCTCCATCCCTTCCCCGGGCACTTTCCCTTGCAACCGCAAGAGATGCTACACTTGTCCCTTTACCTCCTCCCTCCACTCCTTTCAGGGACCCAAGCAATCCTTCCAGGTCCGACAGAGGCTCACCTGCACCTCCTCCAACCTCATCTATTGCATCCGCTGCTCTAGATGCCAGCTGATCTATATTGGTGAGACCAAGCGGAGGCTTGGCGATCGTTTCGGCGAACACCTCCGCTCGGTCCGCAATAACCAACCCGACCTCCCTGTGGCTCAGCACTTCAACTCCCCCTTCCATTCCGTATCCGACCTCTCTGTCCTGGGCTTCCTCCACAGCCAGTGAGCAACACTGCATATTGGATGAACAGCACCTCATATAAACACAGCACTTGGGGAGTCTGCATTCTCTTGGCATGAACATCGAATTCTCTCAATTCTGTTAACCCTTGCTGTCTCCTCCCCTTCCCACCTCTCCCTCAGCCCTCGGGCTCCTCCTAATCCTTTTTCCTTTCTTCCCCCTGCCTCCCCCCACCCTGCCATCAGTCTGAAGAAGGGATTCAGCCCGAAACGTCGCCTATCTCCTTCGCTCCATAGATACTGCTGCACCCGCTGAGTTTCTCCAGAATTTTGTGTAACCCTCGATTTTCCAGCATCTGCAGTTCCTTCTTTAACATCTAATGCACTTGTCCAGTTCTTGAAAAAAACCTTAGATTTATGCAAAGTGCGTCTGGATGTAGCAGGGTGACTTTGACAAACTATCAAAATGTGATCCCAACTAATGAACTCTAGTCAGCAGATCGAGCAAGTCAACCTATCTAAAGAATCTCTCTGTAAGACAGTAGCATCCAGGTTCTAGAACAGCTTCCTCCCTACAACCATCAGGCTATTAAACACTACAACCTCATATAGGCTCTGAACTACAATAGACTATTATTAGTATTATTATTATTATTATTATTATTATTATTATTATTATTATTATTATTGTTGCATTGCTTTGGGCCATTAGGAAGAGTGGGCTGAAAGATGGCAGATGGAGTTTAATGCTGATAAGTGTGAGGTGCTACATCTTGGCAGGACAAATCAAAATAGGACGTGCATGGTAAATGGTAGGGAATTGAGGAATGCTGTGGAACAGAGTGATCTAGAAATAACTGTGCATAGTTCCCTGAAGGTGGAATCGCATGTAGATAGGGTGGTAAAGAAAGCTTTTGGTGTGCTGGCCTTTATAAATCAGAGCATTGAATATAGGAGTAGGGAAATAATGTTAAAATTGTACAAGGCATTGGTGAGGCCAATTCTGGAGTATGGTGTACAATTTTGGTCGACTAATTATAGGAAAGATGTCAACAAAATAGAGAGAGTACAGAGGAGATTTACTAGAATGTTGCCTGGGTTCCAGCAACTAAGTTACAGAGAAAGGTTGAACAAGTTAGGTCTTTATTCTTTGGAGCGCAGAAGGTTAAGGGGGGACTTGTTTGAGGTCTTTAAAATGATGAAAGGGATAGACAGAGTTGACGTGGATAAGCTTTTCCCATTGAGGGTAGGGAAGATTCAAACAAGAGGGCATGACATGAGAATTAAGGGACAGAAGTTTAGGGGTAACATGAGGGGGAACTTCTTTACTCAGAGAGTGGTGGCTGTGTGGAATGATCTTCCAGCAGAAGTGGTGGAGGCAGGATCGAGTTTAACATTTAAAAGTAAAGTGGATAGGTATATGGGCGGGAAGGGAATGGAGGGGTATGGTCTGAGTGCAGGTAGATGGGACTAGGGGAAAATAAATGGTCGGGATGGACTGGAAGGGCCAAGAAGGCCTGTTTCTGTGCTGTAATTGTTATATGGTTATATGGTTTTATATATATATATGTGGGTTTGTTGTGATTATGTGTATATATACACACTGAGTTTTTCTTCTCTCTCTCGTTTGTCATATCATATTATGTTTACATATTCTGTTGTGCTGCAGCAAGTAAGAGTTTCATTGTGCTATCGGGGACACATGTCAGTAATACACTCTCTTGACTCTTGGCACTTGGACACAAACATGGATCGAAATATTTAAAGACATTTGGACAGGCAAATGGACAGGAAAGTTGTCGAGAGATATAGCCAAACACAGGTAAAGAGGATTGTGCAGAGGGGCAACATAAAAAGCACTGGCGAGTTGGGCCGAATGGCCTGATTTTGTACGATATGAATCTATGACTAGTGTCGTTGTGGAAGGTGTGTAGAAAGTGATATAAAACTGTTGGGAATGATTATACTTTCTCATTCACACAGACAGATAATATAAATCTATTGCAGGGTTACACAAAAAGCTGGAGAAACTCAGCGGGTGCAGCAGCATCTAAGGAGCGAAGGAGATAGGCGACGTTTCGAGTCGAGACCCTTCTTCAGACTGGTCAGGGATCAGGGAAGCGAGAGATATAAACAGTGATGTGGAGAGATAAGGAAGAGAGATCAGCTGCACCCGTTGAGTTTCTCCAGCTTTTTGTGTAACCCTCGATTCTCCAGCATCTGCAGTTCCTTCTTTAACAATAAATCTATTGCAGATAGTTTAGAGAATTTAGTGTCAAATATATTCATATCAGAGAGTCAGTCATACTGTCTTACAGTGTGGAAACAGGCCCTTCAGCCCAACTTGCCCACATCAACCAGTATGTCCCATCTACACTAGTCCCACCTGCCTGAATTTGGCCCATATCTCTCGAAACCTGTCCTATCCATGTGCCTGTCCAAATGTTTCTAAAACGTTGCGATAGTACCTGCCTCAACGACCTCCTCTGACAGCTTGTTCCATACACCCACCGCCCATTGTGTGTAAAAGCTACCTCTCAGGTTCCTATTCAATATTCCACCCCCCCCCCCCCCCCACCCCGTCCCCGCCTCATCTTACACCTGTGTTCTCTGGTCCTCGATTTCTCTACTCTTATCGTTAAAATAATTATTGAACCAGCCTCAGCTTGGGAATTCTGGTTGCAAGGGCTGGTGGCTTCTTGAGTAAGCAGCTTTAGAGTGGAGGGTGGACCTGGGGTCAGTAAAAATGTTTATCTGTCAGGGAGTTATTTGGCATGGCAGATAAATGGCTTAGAAACATAGAAAATAGGTGCAGGTGGAGGCAATCCGGCCCTTCGAGCCAGCACCGCCATTCATTGTGATCATGGCTGATCGTCCTCTATCAATAACCCGTGCCTGCCTTCTCCCCGTATCCCTTGACTTCACTAGCCCCTAGAGCTCTATCTAACTCTCTCTTAAATCCATCCAATGACTTGGCCTCCACTGCCCTCTGTGGCAGGGAATTCCATAAATTCACCACTCTCTGGGTGAAAACGTTTTTTCTCACATCAGTCTTAAATGACTTCCCCTTTATTCTAAGACTGTGGCCCCTGGTTCTGGAGTCACCCAACATTGGGAACATTTTTCCTGCATCTAGCTTGTCCAGTCCTTTTATAATTTTATATGTTTCTATAAGATAGCCCCTCATCCTTCTAAACTCCAGTGAATACAAGCCTAGTCTTTTCAATCTTTCCTCATATGACAGTCCCGCCATCCCAGGGATCAATCTGGTGAACCTACGCTGCACTGCCTCAATCACAAGGATTGTCACAATATCCCAAGGCTTCACGCTAGGAAGAGCCAATGCTGATTCCACGTTAAGTCACTGACAGCAATGTGCGTTTCCTTCTTTTGAAAAGAGATAGGGTTAATGATGAGCTTACTAAAGGAGTTGAAGAGAAGGTCATTCTATTGTGTCTGTGGAAGATCCTGTGTTCATTGCCTTCCTGAGCCGATCTGGTCTCCAAGTATTTGACGTGTTCAACATTCCAGCACCATCAAAACTTGTTTTGTTTTACACTCCATTCTTGATCACTTTTGTTTGGTCTGGAGAAACAGCGCGGAAACAGGCCCTTCGGCCTACCGAGTCCGCATCGACCAGCGATCCCCGCACATTAACACAATCCTACACACACTGGGGACAATTTACTATTATACCAGGAAAATTAGCCTACAAACCTGTACGTGTTTGGAGTCTTGGGGGAAACCACAGCTCCTGGAGAAAACTCACACCCTCACGGGGAGAACGTACAAACTCCGTACAGACAAGCACCCGTAGTCGGGATCGAACCCAGGTCTCTGGTGCTGTAAGGCAGCAGCTCTACCACTGCGCCACTGAGCAGCCCCAACATGCCGTCTGACATGTTCCAACTCAAGTGAGATAAATCACGGTGAAAAGAACGAGGGCGGTGATCGGGTTTGACCGTGACCCCGGATGCTAACTGTACGGAGTTTGCACGTTCTCCCTGTGATCACGTGGGTTTTCTCAGAGACCTCCAGTTTCGTCCCACACTCCAAAGACGTACAGGCTTGTAGGCTAATTGGTCTGGTAAAATTGTAAATTGTCCCAAGTGTGTGTAGGATAGTGTTAGTGTGCGGGGATCGCTGGTCGGCAAGGACTCGGTGGGCTGAAGGGCCTGTTTCCGTGCTGTATCTCCATACACAAAAAAATCATCACCTTTGTCCTCACTGATCCATACGCTTTATATTTAAGTCCTTATCCGTAAATGTCTTTGTCTTTCATTTTCTTTATATCTGCACTCTCCATACATTCTGAATCGCCTCCCTCCGGAACCTCATCACATGCCTTTGTTTCCACTCTGTTTCATATCCCCTTTAGTGGAGATGCCATCTCGGAATTTGTGCCTTACCCTCTTGCAGTGCCTTGCACTGATGCATTCCTTAATTCTGCATTCTTACACTCATTCATTTAACTCAACAAACATTGCATTGATCAGGTCTTCAGCAAGCTATCTCTGGTTCCACACCTGCGTTTCACAAAATACTTGTAAAATGCCTTGATACATTCTTTACATGACAGATGACTATGAGTTATGTAAAAATGAAGGCCTGCCGAAGTATTGTGATGATGCATGAACTTATTGCTCAAAATATCTGACGGCCACGGTGGCGCAGCGGTAGAGTTGCTGCCTTAGAGCGCTGGCAGCGCTGGAAACCCTGGTTCGATCCCAACTATGAGTGCTGCCTGTACGGAGTTTGTACGTCCTCCCCGTGACCGCGTGGGTTTTGTCTGAGATAGAGTCATAGAGTTATTGAGTGATACAGTGTGCAAACAGGCCCTTCGGCCCAACTCGCCCACACAGGCCAACAATGCCCCAGCTACGCTACTCCCAATTGCCTGCACTTGGTCCATATACCTCCAAACCTGTCCTATCCATGTACCTGTCTAACTGTTTCTTAACTGATGGAATAGCCCCAGCCTCAACTACCTCCTCTTGCAGCTTGTTCCATACACCCACCACCCTCTGTGTGAAAAAGTTACCCCTCGGATTCCTATTAAATCTTTAATATCTTTAAAACCAGCCATATGTGATAAATGTCAACATTTAGAAGCTAATCTAACGCACTCATTTACAAACTGTATAAAAATTACGACCTTTTGGGCAGAAATTTTTAAGATAATCTCGAATGTTGTTAATACAAATTTGCTTCCTGACTCAAAATTAATAATATTAGCAATATTAGAAACAGATCAATTAATAACAATAAATCAAATAATTTTTATTGATTACAGTTTAATAATTGGGAAAAAACGTATATTGAACTTTTGGAAGGATCCTACATCCCCCACAATTAAAATGTGGATCACTGAAATGTCGGAGACACTTCATCTTGAAAGACTCTAAGACTTGTCCTTCTGGGCAAGTTGGATCAATTCAGAGGGATATGGTCTCCATTTATTGAATATTTAAAGGGTCAAAGTGGTTCGGTGCGAGAACCGGACTGATGCCTGAACGAAGAAATAGACGAAGATTTACACATAATAACCCATGATATATCTCCAATGATGTACAAACTGCTTAATACTTCATTCATTTTTCTGAATCTCTATCTTTATTTTATTTTTCTCTTATATTTCCTATCTATATAAAAAATGAAAAATTCATAAAGTACAAATTAGAAATAATTGTTAATATTAATAATATTAAGAATGTATATGACATGTATATCCTTATCTTGATATGTACTTAAAATAAAAAATATTTAACAAAAAATATATATTTTTCCCTTCACCTTGAACCTATGTCGTCTGGTCCTTGATTCCCCTACTCTGCACAAGAGACTCTGTTCATCTACCCGATCTATTCCTCTCATGATTTTGTATACCTCTATAAGATCTCCCCTCATCCTCCTGCGCTCCATGGAATAGAGACCCAGCCTACTCAACCTATCCCTGCAGCTCACACCCTCTATTCCTGGCAACATCCTCATAGATCTTTTCTGAACTCTTTCAAGCTTGACAAAATCTTTCCTATATCATGGTGCCATGAACTGAACACAATATTCCTCCCACACTCCAAAGACGTACAGGTATGTAGGTTAATTGGCTTGGTATAAATCTAAAAAATTGGCCCTAGTATGTGTCGGATAGTGTTAATGCGTGGGGATCATTGGTCGGTGCGGACTCAGTGCGCCCAAGCGCTGCTGTATCTCTAAACTAAACTAATCTGAACTAATATATTTTGGTATTTTGAGTCTACTGTTTACTTGAGTCTATTGTGGCAGAGGGCAAGTGGACCATTAGCAAAGCTAAGATAGACACAAAATGTTGGAGTAACTCAGAGGGTCAGACCACCCATTATGACTAAAGGTACACTTTGGAGTGTGTAACGGGGAGAAGGCAGCAGAATGCGGTTGAGAGGGAAAGATAGATCAGCCATGATTGCATGGCGGTGTAGACTTGATGGGCCGAATGGACTAATTCTGCTCCTATAATAGACAAAAGGTGCAGGAGTAGGCCATTCGGCCGTTCGAGCCAGCACCGCCATTCATTGAGATGATCATGGCTGATCATCCACACTCAGTACCCCGTTCCTGACTTTTACCCATATCCCCTGACTCCGTGATCTTTAAGAGCTCTATCCAACTCTCTCTTGAAAGCATAAATTGGAGAAAGTGGAGAATTGGCCTCCACTGTCTTCTGAGACAGAGAATTCCACAGATTCACAACCCTCTGTGTGAAAAGGTTTTTCCTCATCTCCGTTCTTAATGGCTTACCCCTTATTCTTAAAATGTGGCCCCTGGTTCTGGACTCCCCCAACATCGGGAACATGTTTCCTGCATCTAGCGCGTCCAAACCCTTAATAATCTTATATGTTTCAATAGGATCCCCTCTCATCCTTCTAAACTCCAGAGTTTTCAATCCCAGCCGCTCCATTCTATCAACATATGACTTGTGATTCCATGCTGCAACTGGGTGGAAAAATGAACCAGCATGAAACTGTCAATGCAAACAGAGGGGCCTGAGAAGGTACTGAAGAAAGCATTAAAGGACCTAATTGGTGCAGGATCAGTGAATGTGGAGAGGTTGTCCCGCTCCAAGCGGTTAGTTTGGATGTAACAAAACATGGTAATGGCTTTTAAATGAATGCTTTCAGCACAAACTCTGAGACATCTGATAAGTGAGTTCTTCGAGTATAGATTTTGCTGATTGCTCTGTTGCACTGGGTATCCCATGCCTCTCAACAAAGGCATAAAATGAAATGGCCTGCCATCTAAAAGGGTGTTCAGATGACTGGTCAAGATACAGGAATGTTTTTTTTTTAAAGAGGAGCTTGTATGAACCTAGTTCATTAACAATAAATTCAGAGCACTTTAGACTTCAGATTTTATAGATACAGTGCGGAAACAGGTCTTTTGACCGACTGAGTGTACACCGACCAGCGATCCCCCTACACTAACACTATCCTAAACACACTAGGGACAATTTACAATGATACCAAGCCAATTAGCCTACAAACCTGTACGTCTTTGGAGTGTGGGAGGAAACCGGAGATCTCGGAGAAAACCCATGCAGGTCACTTGGAGAACGTACAAACTCCGTACAGGCAGCGCCCGTAGTCAGAATCGAACCCGCGTCTCTGGGGCTGTGGGACAACCACTCTACCGCTGCGGCAATACAGGATTTTTAAAAAGAGGAGTTTGTATGAACATACTAGTGCACTACCAAAGATGCTGCAGAGCATTTTAAACGTTCGGCTTTAGACTTTAGAGACACAGCGTGGAAACAGGCCCTTCAGCTGACCGAACCCACACCGACCAGTGATCAACCCATTCATTAGCTCTATCCTGCACGTTAGCACCAATTTGCAGAGCCAATTAACCTACAAACCTGCACGTCTTTGGAATGTAGGAGGAAACCGGAGCACATGGAGAAAGCCCATGTGGTCACAGGGAGAATGTGCAAACTCCCTATAGACAGCACCCAGAGTCACGATCAAACCTGCGTCACTGGCGCTGCAAGGCAGCAACTCTACCACTGCGCCACCGTGCTGCCCCACTCGCCCTACGTCTAGTATAATGATGTGATCTGCTGTTTATATGTAGACAAATCCATCATCTTTGAGGAACGTCAAGATCCCTCAAGCAATGAGATGAATGTTAACCTGTAATTATTGTTTTGGTGGAGTTGTTCGAGAGAAAAATGTTGGCTACATACTGTACATTTACAAAAACAATTTTCATGTTTACACTTGGCAGCAGCTACAGGGGAGTAACAACAGTGCCAGGTCTAATTCTAACTCTGAGTGAAGAGTAAGATGGACACAAAATGCTGGAGTAACTGAACAGGACAGGCAGCATCTCTGGATAGAAGGAATGGGTGATGTGTCTGGTCGAGACCCTTTTTCAGACTGAGAGTCAGGGGAGAGGGAAATGCAGAGATCGCTGCCTGTCCCGCTGAGTTACTCCAGCATTTTGTGTCTATCTTTGGTTTAAACCAGCATCTGCAAGTTCTTTCCTACACACCGAGTGAAACATGTACTGCCAATCCCTGTTCATTACTGAGGTGAAATCTGGTAACTCGCTCCTGCGGAAGTTCCCAGATTCCCCACAAACAGAAGCAGTTGAAGAAGAGTCAGCCTTCTCAAGGGTGATTCAAGCTGGAACTGACTCTCAGTTTGCCAGCAATGCCCAGATCCAGAGAATAAATGAACGAATCATCCACAGCTTTGTTTTCACCTTCTTACAATTCTGATCAAAGCAGAAGTTTAGGTTAAATTGGAGGCACAACGCGGAAACAGGCCCTTTGGTCCACCAAGTATCGACCTCCGAGCCCCGCACACCAACACTATTCTACACACACTAGGGACAATTTACATTTTTTTACGCCAAGCCATTTAACCTGCAACTCTGTACGTCTTTCGAGTTTGGGAAGACACTGGCAATCTCGGAGAAAACCCACGCAGGTCATGGGGAGAACGTACAAACTCCGTACAGACAGCACCCGTAGTCGGGATCGAACCCAGGTCTCTGGTGTTGTAAGCGCTGTAAGGCAGCAATTCTACTGCTGCGCCACCATGCCGACCTCTGCTATGAACGCTTTGTCAGGTCTTTTTTTTTGGTTAGTACTCATCAAAGTTTTTGTCTGACGTGAAAAACTCCTTGAGATGTCAGGGATATGGGGAGAAGGCAGGAGAATGGGGTCAACAGGGAAAGATAGATCAGCCATGATTGAATGGCAGAGTACACTTGATGGACCGAATGGCCTAATTCTGCTACTATCAACTATGAATTTATGAGCTTATGAAAACTACACAAGCAGAACTTTCCTTCATGCATCAGACCAAATCAATTTTCACCAAGTCCTCTACAATTACATTCACTCCATATCCATTGATTCCATCCCTCTCCTTGCCAACTGTCTGAAAATTAATCAGTCTGAAGAAGGGTTCAAGCCTGAAACATCACCTTTCCATGAGGTGATGAGGAGGAATTTTAGTAAGTCAGAGGGTGGTAAATAAGGAATTCATTGCCACCGACGACTGCGGAGCCCAAGTCAATGGATATATTTAAGACGGAGATTGCAGATTATTTATTAGTAAAGGTGTCAGGGGTTTTTGGGAGAATGGGGTTGAGAGGGAAAGATAGATTAGCCATGATTGAATGGTGGAGTAGACTTGATGAGCCAAAGAGCCAAATTATGCTCCTGGAACATGTGAACCTGACCTGCTGAGTTACTCCAGCATTTTGTGTCTCTCTTTGATATAAATCCGAGTCTGCAGTTCTGTTTCATTACAGACTATTCATAACCTTGCTGTCACATTTGACCCTGTGATGAAACTAAGAACACATATTCATGCCATCACTAAGTTCAACTAATTCCACCTCTGAATATAGGCCCACCTCCACCCTTGTCTCAGTTCAGTTACTGACGCAAATGTCATCTATAACTTGTCGCTTTTGGTACATAGGTTGCAATGGGACTCAAGCCAAAACGTTGACTGTCCTCTTTCTGCGATTAGTATATAAACTTAAAGCATATGGCATTGGGGGTTCAGTATTGATGTGGATAGAGAACTGGCTGGCAAACAGGAAGTAGGAGTAAACGGGTCGTTTTCACAATGGCAGGCAGTGACTAGTGGGGTACCGCAGGGCTCAGTGCTGGGACCCCAGCTATTTACAATATACATAAATGATCTGGATGAGGGAATTGAAGGCAATATCTCCAAGTTTGCGGATGACACTAAGCTGGGGGGCAGTGTTAGCTGTGAGGAGGGTGCTAGGAGAATGCAAGGTGACTTGGATAGGCTGGGTGAGTGGGCAAATGTTTGGCAGATGCAGTATAATGTGGATAAATGTGAGGTTATCCACTTTGGTGGCAAAAATAGGAAAACCGACTACTATCTAAATGGTGGCCGATTAGGAAAAGGGGAGATGCAGCGTGACCTGGGTGTCATGGTACACCAGTCATTGAAAGTAGGCATGAAGGTACAGCAGGCAGTGAAGAAAGCCAATGGTATGTTAGCTTTCATAGCAAAAGGATTTGAGTATAGGAGCAGGGAGGTTCTACTTCAGTTGTATAGGGTCTTGGTGAGGCCACACCTGGAGTATTGCGTACAGTTCTGGTCTCCAAATCTGAGGAAGGACATTATTGCCATAGAGGGAGTGCAGCGAAGGTTCACCAGACTGATTCCTGGGATGTCAGGACTGTCTTATGAACAAAGACTGCATAGACTCGGTTTATACTCTCTAGAATTTAGGAGATTGAGAGGGGATCTTATAGAAACTTACAAGATTCTTAAGGGGTTGGACAGGCTAGATGCAGGAAGATTGTTCCCGATGTTGGGGAGGTCCAGGACAAGGGGTCACAGCTTAAGGATAAGGGGGAAATCCTTTAGGACCGAGATGAGAAGGAATTTTTTCACACAGAGAGTGGTGGGTCTCTGGAACTCTCTGCCACAGAGGGTAGTTGAGGCCAGTTCATTGGCTATATTTAAGAGGGAGTTAGATGTGGCCCTTGTGGCTAAAGGGATCAGAGGGTATGGAGAGAAGGCAGGTACGGGATACTGAGTTGGATGATCAGCCATGATCATATTGAATGGCGGTGCAGGCTCGAAGGGCCGAATGGCCTACTCCTGCACCTAATTTCTATGTTTCTATGTTTCTTTCCTCCACTGATGCTGCCTGATCCATGGAGTTCCTCCAGCAGCTCTTCCCCTTTTTCTCATTCCAGATTCCAGCACCGGCAGTGCATTGTGCCCTCCTTGTTACTGCACACATTCAACGGCTCTGATCCATTCCTTCACTCTCCTTCGGCCAATTTGGGTTATCCAAAACTCTATTACTGTCGGCGACGTTTCAGGTCGATACCCTTCTTCAGTCTGCAGAAGAGTCTCGACCCGAAACGTCACACATTCCTTCTCCCCAGAGATGCTGTCTGTCCCGCTGAGTTACTCCAGCTTTTTGTGTCTATCTTTGGTTTAAACCAGCACCTGCACATCTATCCTTCACACTCTATTACTGTGTCCTAACACATCAGATCCCATTCACTCGTTATCCCAGTTATCCCAAATACTCTCAGTTGTCATAATTTTAAAGTGACTGTCCCTTCTATCAAATAGCCTAATACACTGGACACCATTGAACGCTCCATTCTCTCTGTACAACAGACCAGCCAATAAACCCTTCAAAAAGTCTATGGCCATCCAATTCTGGCACAATGATTAGCAATGTTACAAAATTTTGAGATTTTAAAAATCAAGTCTGCAATTTATCCCATCAGATAAAGCATAAAAAGAAGTTTAATTTGACACCTAATTTACTTTCATATCTTCAGTATTAAGAAAGTTATGGCCATTTTCATACTCGGAAATGAGCATGTTGCTTCCCATTGCCTTTCAATTGACTTAACTCAAAAGCTGTGATTTGGAAAAGTTAAAAGTCCATAACATTCTTAAAAATTAAGAGAACTCAATGAAATTTTCAGTTATTATAGATTGAAGCATTCTGAAACAAATATTAAACAATCTTACTTGGATGACCTGAAATTAAAGCATATAATTAGTTAGTTATCTAATTGTAGCTAATTACAAAATTCAATGAGTAGATCTAAACATCTATCAATTTCTTAAGAAAAGATAAACTTTTTTAAAATTGCCTAAGTGTCCAAATAACATTCACACAATAATCCACAATATAACATAATTTTTAAATCTCATTTTCATGAATTTCTGGGCCAAATGGAAGGAATTTAGTGTTTTATGCCTGTAAATTAATGGCCATTTAAATCAACTAGCGAGTGGGTTTTAGTGGAATGCGGTGGATTGGAACGTTGCGGTTAGCGGTGAAGTCGGGGGGAAAAATACTGGGGGTTCATACATTTTTTGGGGAACCCATTTCGCAACATAAAAATATTATTAATGCCACCCGAAAAACCAACTTTTAATATAAAAATAAAGTATTTACCTTTTTTTCTTCCCTACGCAAAATGCTTCCGGTTGTCTGCGGTCACGGCTTTTGAAGGTGATTTTTAAATTACTCTAGTTAATAAATAATCTAGAGTAATTTAAAAATACCTTCATTGATGAAATGTCGGAGCGATTTTTCTTCAGCAACCAAATCGCCCGACATTCATCGATTATCCAGGCCTGTGGAAAAACGGCACTTTAAGCCCGCCCCCCTCTGCAAGGCGCGAAAGTCGCGCACACGGGGAGCGGCAGAAGTGCAGCGCCGGTAAAGGTACGTTTTGTAACATACCTAGTATATATGTGTGTATAATGTAGAATTTATATATACATGAAAAAATATGTTTGGTATATATATCAAGTTCAGTATACATCTATATCTATATCTATATATTTCTATATATACAGAATATGTAAACACAGTACTGTGACCAATATAATAAATGAGAAAAAAAGTTATGTGTCTATGTGTCATATGTATGAATGTGTGTGCGAATATGTGTATACAGAATTTTTTTCTCATTTATGAATATATATATTATATATATATCAGTCCCAGACTGATTCCTGGGATGACAGGACTTTCATATGACGAAAGACTGGATAGACTCGGCTTGTACTCGCTGCAATTTAGGAGATTGAGGGGGGATCTTATAGAAACTTACAAAATTCTTAAGGGGTTGGACAAGCTAGATGCAGGAAGATTATTCCCGATGTTGGGGGAGTCCAGAACAAGGGGTCACAGTCTAAGGATAAGGGGGAATTCCTTTAGGACCGAGATGAGGAAAATATTCTTTACACAGAGAGTGGTGAGTCTCTGGAATTCTCTGCCACAGAAGGTAGTTGAGGCCAGTTCATTGGCTATATTCAAGAGGGCGTTAGATGTGGCACTTGTGGCTAAAGGGATCAGGGGGTATGGAGAGAAGGCAGGTACGGGATACTGAGTTGGATGATCAGCCATGATCACATTGAATGACGGTGCAGGCTCGAAGGGCCGAATGGCCTACTCCCGCACCTATGTTTCTATGTTTCTATGTTTCTATATGTCTGGAAACAAGAAAATAATATAAATATATATATGCACATATACACACACACGTACAAAAATCATATGATTGGATGATTACTGATGTGGTTTAGAGTGAAAGTTATAATGCTCTAGTGAATGTCTGAAGAAGGGTTTCTAGCCGAAACGTCACTCATTCCATCTCTCCAGAGATGCTGCCTGTCCCGCTGAGTTACTCCAGCATTTTGTGTCTGTCCACATACACACACATATATATATATATGTGTATATATATATACTTATATATATATATATATATATATATATATATATATATATATATATATATACACATAGATATAGATATAGATATATATAGGAAGAAACTGCAGATGCTGGTTTAAACTGAAGATGGATACAAAAAGCAGGAGTAATTCAGCGGGATAGCCAGTATCTGTGTATATCTGCATATATATATAAACGAGAAAAAGGTTCAGTATACCTATATAGATATATATAGACAGATGACAATAAAACACTCTTGCCTCTGCACTCTCTGTCAGTGCTATCTTCAGCTGGCAATGCCCTTAGCTCTAGAAATCCCACCCGAATCTCTGCCTCGTCAATATGCTCCATAAAATCTATTTAAGAAAGCTTTGAATCATATGATCTGATGATTACTGATGTGGTTTAGAGTAAGTTGCTGGCTTCATAATGCTCTAGTGGAATGTACTCGGGCATTTTGCTACAATAACAGCCCTATTCCTGTTGTCACTCATTGCTTCTGAATATAGTCGGAACTTATTTGGAATTGCAAACCGCAGGGATCGTGGAAATGTGGATAACCAGCACAAACATGAAAATTGCGCTGCCAATATCTTGGTTGTGATCCAACATTCATGATCCGATGGTATTTTATGAACTTGCTGCAATTGGCAAGCATTTATGCGGGGGAATCTATCTGCTGTACCAGGCGGCGCGGTGGTGCAGTGGTAGAGCTGCTGCCTTACAGCGCTTACAGCGTAACAGACCCGGGTTCGATCCTGGCTACGGGTGCGTGTCTGCACGGAGTTTGTACGTTCTCCCTGTTACCTGCATGGGTTTTCTCCTAGAACTTTGGTTTCCTCCCACACTCCAAAGATTGGGGTTTGGTTTGTAGCTTAATTAGCTAGGTATAAATGTAAAAGAATTGTCGGTAGACACAAAAGCAGAACAGGCAGCAAAATTGTCCCTAGTGTAGGATAGTGTCAATGTGTGGGGATCGCTGGTCGGTGCGGTCTTGATGGGCTGAAGGGCCTGTTTCCGCGCTGTATCTCTAAACTAAAAATGAAACTATACTACCTGTGCCAGATTAACTCTTGCAGCTCAGGAAAAGAATGTCCATTCATTTGACTGTAGATTAGTAACGGCAAGAGACAGGAGGCACGTGTGAGGTAATTTACAGGTACAGCTTTCAAAATGAGATTGCTTCAATATTTTTAATTGTGTTAAACTGGTGTTAAATTTTACCCCCACAATTAAAATGTGGATTATGGAGATGTCTGAGACCTTACACTTGGAAAAAATTAGACTTGTCGTAATTGACAAACCAGAACTATTTGCTAGAATATGGCCTCCATTTATTGATTTTCTGAAAGGGTAAATTGGTCCGGCACAGAAACTTGACTGAAATCCAGGATTGGATGAATATAATCTACGGACCTATCTCCAAAATTGTATTATTTTTAATTTATCCTATTTTGTCTTCTCTCTCTCCCCCCTTCTTTCTATCTATTAAAAAAAATAAACAAATAGAAGCTGTATTAATATGTAATTGATAAACGAGGACCCCAGCTATTTTGATAGCTGGAATCCCAGCTATTAACAATATGTAATTGATAAACAAATTGTGTTTTGACTACGATATGTATCTGCTTCTAATAAAAATATATATATTTTTAAAAATGAAAAAATAACTGGTGTATTTTTCGAACTAAAATGTTAGTCACTTTAATTATTTCCCTGGTTTGTACTTATGCTGTTTGAATATTTTAGGTTCACGTTTATGTTTTTATTATTTTCATCTGGTACAGTGATAAGCTTTCCTTTGCATACCCTCCAATCAAATCAGGTAATACTGTGCATAATTACAGTTGCCAAACTCACTTACAGTAGAGGAGAGACACAAAATAATGGAGTAACTCAGCGGGTCAGACCATCTCTGATGAGAAGGAGTAGGCGACGTTTTGGGTCAAGACCCTTCTTCGGTTCACAATAACTAAAGCTAAGGGGAACATACAAGAGTGCAGAACTCAGTATTGCGGTGCATCAGTTTCAAAGACAAAGTCCAATGTCCACAATGGGGTCGAGGTGAATCGGACAGTACCTTAGCTTATGGAGGTAATAGGTGACATTTCGGGTTTGGACCCTTCTACAGACTGGAGTCTAAAGAAATGAGTGTGAGGAAGTTTTGACCCAAAACGTCACCTAATCCTTTTCTCCAGAGATGCTGCCTGACCCGCTGAGTTAATCCAGCATTTTGTGACCATCATCGGTGTAAATCAGCCGTTTCTTGCTGCATATAATTGGCTCGATTTGATACATAATTAGCTTGATGCTAGGAAGGAGAGGGTGATGGTGGAAGGATATTTGTCCGCCTGGAGGCATGTGACTAGCGATGTGCCTGGGCCCATTATTGTTTGTCTTCCCTGTTGCATGAACTTATGACTCTGTTTCCAAATGTTGAGCCAAGAAACCTAGCAGCTAATGAAGAGCTACGTCTGCTTAATTGATGAGATAAGGGTCCAGGCAAACCTCCATGGATAAACAAAAAGTTGGAAATGGGCTTAGTTTAGGATATATGGAAACTGTGGTGGCAGCCATTAGCATTCCCATGAAATGTGACTTTTCATATTAGTTTAGTCTAGTTTAGTTTAGAGATACAGCGCGGAATCAGGCGCTTCAGCTCACCTGGTCTGCACTGATCAGCGATCCCCGCACATTGACACACACTAGGGACAATTTTATATTTATACCAAGCCAATTAACCTACAAACTTGTACGTCTTTGGAGTGTGGGAGGAAACCAAAGATCTCGGAGAAAACCCACGCAGGTCATGTGGCGGACGTGCAAACTCGGTACAGACAGCACCCGTAGACAGGATCGACCCTGGGTCTCTGGCACTGAAAGGCAGTAGCTCTACCGCTGTGTCACTGTGCCACCATCATTTAGATTTGGTGTATTTTTGTTTATTCTTGCATCATCCACGTGGTGATGTCTGAGGCCATGAGTGAATTTGTCAAAATAATTGTGTCTTTTATGAAATGATAAACGTCAAAAAATTACCTTACAATATCTTCAATTCAGTGGCGTACCAAACTTGCTTGTTTCGTTGCAGAATTAATGCATTTTACAACCACATTTCAATTTACCTTAGTTTAGAGATACAATGCGGAAACAGGCCCTTCGGCCCACCGAGTCCGCACCGACCAGCAGCTCCGCATGCTCTCTTACACACTCCATGGCCCATTTACAATTATACCATGCCTATACGCCTTTGGAAATGTGGGAAAAAACTGGAGAAGACCCACTCAGGTCACGGAGAGAGAACAGACAAGTACCCACAGTCAATAGACAATAGACAATAGACAATAGGTGCAGGACTAGGCCCTTCGAGCCAGCACCTCCATTCAATGTGATCATGGCTGATCATCCCCAATCAGTACCCCGTTCCTGCCTTCTCCCCATATCCCCTGACTCCGCTATTTTTAAGAGCCCTATCTAGCTCTCTCTTGAAAGCATCCAGAGAACCTGCCTCCACCGCCCTCTGAGGCAGAGAATTCCACAGACTCACCACTCTCTGTGAGAAAATGTGTTTCCTCGTCTCCGTTCTTTATAAAAAAAAATTATTTATTAGAAGTAAGTACATTACATTTTAATGGTTCCCAGAATTATTAAACCATTCTTTGTCCAACTTCCTTTTTTTTTAGAAAGAAATGAGAAAGAAAGAAGTATCGAAGAGTAAAGAATAGTCTAGTGAGTGTAGTGTAAAGAAAGAGATAAGTGAGAAAGTGAAGCGGAAAGGAGATTTTCACACGCCACAAGTCGATATATATATATATTTTTTTGTTCTTAATCATTTTTCACTCAAACCCAGAATTTGTAATTTTACGATGTTATTACACCCCATGAATCCATAAGATCAATAAATGGAGACCAACTCATTAAGAATTGGTCTTTAATTTCTATTAGGAGGAGTCTCTTCTTCCCTCGTCTCCATTCTAAATGGCTTAAGGGCCAGTCCCACCAGCATGCAACTCTATGCGATGAGCGCAACCTAATGTGGTCGCTTGAGCCGTCCAGCGTCGCGGAGCCGGTCCCACTTCGATCGCCGGAGCCGTGCGGAATTGTGCGGAGTTCGTCCCAACATCGCGCGGGGCTCCGAAAAACTGACCATGTTCAAAATTTCCGCGCGGCAACAGCTTGTCGGCTCGCTGTCGCCGCAACGCATTACACACCGCCTTGCGTCGTATCTCCATGAACCTATCTGTAGGTGCCTCCGTGACCCTCTCGGGTGTGTGGCTCCGTGGCCCTGTGTGTGTGTGCCTCTGTGCCCCTCTCTATGTGCCCCTCTCTGTCCTGGAGAACTTACCTTTAAGACTTCGCTCCAAGTTCGCCTCACTTTGCGCCGCGTTGCGCCACTCACCCGACCTCCGCGTGGCTCTCGCTGCCGGTTTGGTCGCGCTTGCCGCATGCAGGCACATGCTGGTGGGACGGGCCCTGTACGGGAATCACCCGACCTCCGCGCGGCCCCCGCTGCCGGTTTGGTCGCGCTCACCGCATGGAATCGCATGCTGGTGGGACAGGCCCTTAACTCCTTATTCTTAAACTGTGGCCCCTGGTTCTGGACTCCCCCAAGTCAGGATCAAACCCGGTTTGTGGTGCTGCAAGGCAGCAACGATACCGCTTCGCTACCTTGCCGTCCTTACTTCTACTTTGCCATGTCAAGATATTGCTTCTTTAGTGTCTACTCTGTTAACACAGCTCTTGTGAGAGGCGCTCATTTAACACCATCACTTGTGCAGCATAGAAAGTTGAATGACGTGCTGTTTTACATAAATAGCTTCAATCCTGCAGCAGTTTGTTAAAAAAAAACACAATTGGAGGGTGGAACTCAGTCACAAGATTTCAAGCCCATTGAATGTTGTTTTTTCTTCAGAGGCTTGAAAGCCCTCACAAATTATCTGCTGTTCACCACCAGAAATCTCCACTGTTCACAAGATTAAAAAAAAATCGAGCCTTCAATCGAAACTGTAGACACCAAAAGCAAGAGTAACTCAGCGGGTCAGGCAGCATCTCCGGAGAAAGGGAGTAGGCGACATCTCGGGTCGAGATTCTTCTTCAGACTGAGAGTCAGAGGAAAGGGAATAACAAGAGATATTGACGGTGATAAAGAGAGGTACGGAGGAAATGAATGAAAGATAGGCCAAAAAGTAGCGATGATAAAGGAAACAGGCCATGGTTAGCTGTAGGTTAGGTGAAAACGAGTTACAGACAATGAGACTCAACAAGATAGACTCAAATGTCTGAAGTAACTCAGCAGGACAAGGCAGTATCTCTGGAGAGAAGGAATGGGTGATGTTTCGAGTCGAGTTACTCCATCTTTTTGTGTCTATCTCCGGTTTAAACCAGCATCTGCAGTTCCTTCCTATCCAGAAGACTCAACAAGACACTTTGTTGATTTTCTTACACAGGAAGTCTTCTAGAGAATTGCTTTGCAGATTACTTCTTTGGTGGAAAATATCGGCAAAGGAAATACACTTAGGGTTCAAAGGTCAGCCACAAATATTTAGCTCATGTAATTCATAAGATCTGAAGATAGACCCAAAAGGCAGGAGTAACTCAGCGGGTCAGGCAGCACCTCTGGAGTGAAGGAATGGGTGACGTTTCGGGTCGAGACCCTTCTTCAGACTGAAGTCTACAGATTCATGAGATCTGAATCTGGTTTGAGGTGGCCTCTTTTATCCCAAGGCCAAGATGTACCTCATGACCCACATGTGCCAACAGCCATTATGCCTCACTTGATTATTATGACAGAAAATGTTGCCGCTGTTATTATTGCAAAACCCCATTGTCATTCAGGGCATGGTTCATTTAATGATAATTTCAACATGGCCACAGGGACCTACCTGCCTTATACTTCCAATCCCAGGCTTTCAGACTCCCAAGAAATTGGGTAGTGGTTTAAATGTTGTTATTGGGATAAGCAGAGTCGCGAGTGTTTGCTTCATAAGGAACAGGGGTCAGAAAGGAATTTAGTGATCATGTGTTATCGGTAAATATTTTCAATCACAGTTTGTGTGGGAAGGAACTGCAGACGCTGGTTTAAACTGAAGATAGCCCACAAAAAAAGCTGGAGTAACTCAGCGGGACAGGCGGCATCACTGGAGAAAAGGAATCAGTGACGTTTCGGGTCGAGACCCTTCTTCAGACTGAGAGTCAGCGGAAAAGGAAAGGAAAGATATAAGGACACAAGGTCATAAGGGATTGGAGTCGAATAAGGACATCAAGTCTACTCCGCCATTCAATCATGACTGATCTATCTCTCCCTTCTAACCCTGCCTTCTCTCCATAACCCCTGACACCCGAACTAATCAGGAATCTATTTATCTCTGCCTTAAAAAAATCCATTGACTTGGCCTCCGCAGCCTTCTGTGGCAATGAATTCCTCAGAAAAATGCAGAATTGTAAGTACTCCTTCTCTGCCTCTGACTTCACAGCCATCAATCGATTAAAATGCTTAAAACCTTGCACTGGATGTCTGCTGAACAATCTCCTTGATTATGTTGCTTGACAGCATCTCAGGCAAATTTAATATGATACTCTTTGCTTTGCATTGTCAGAGATGGGGTGAAGGCATTGTATCAGAGGGAGTGCAAATTCTAGCAAGCACAAGCTACTAAATTAAAAATGAATGGTTGTTTTTTAGCTCAGGGAAGAATACACAAAAGTCATTGGATTTTGATGAGATTTAAAATGAATAACTGCTGCAATGGTCTGTTTGCATTTATGAGCCTGTATCATTTACTGATAGCACCAGTCATATATCAACTACATTGATGCCATCTGGAACAGCAATTGGCTCCCTTGCAAGAAATCACTTGATATATCTGAGGCCACTTTGACACGGAGACTTAAAGAACATTATAAACAACAGTTAGTCCAATGTACGACTGACTTGTGCAGAGTATCAAATGCAATGTGTGAGATTTTTAAAATTGCAGTTATACTCAGCTTTACTTGACTACAGGGTATCCAAAATTGCCTTGCAAACAACGGAATGCTTCTTTCCGAGTGCAATGTATGAAATCTGATTTTGCTGACAGCAAGTCACGGCGACACGGTGGGGCAGCGGTGGAGTTGCTGCCTTATAGAGCTGGAGACCCGGGTTCAATCCTCACTACGGGTGCTGTCTGTATGGAGTTTGTACGTCCTCTGGGTTTTCTACAGGATGTCTGGTTTCGGTTAATTGGCTTTGGTTAAAAATTGTAAATTGTCCCAAGTGAGTGTAGGATAGTGTTAGTGTGCGGGGATCGCTGGCCGGCGCGGACTCGGTGGGCCGAAGGGGCCTGTTTCCACGCTGTATCTCTAAACTAAAGCTAAACTAAACCCAACACTCTATAATGAAATATGAGAAGAGGTCATCATTGTTTCCTAACATTGTCGGAGGTCAAAGAATTAACCATGGACAAAGTGAACTCCCACTATTTTCTCTGAAAGAGTAGTGTGGAATTGCTAACATCATCTACGTGGACAGACAGAATCCAGAGAACAACTTCCGATCTATTTGATACTGGATAAACAAGTCCCTGCATTCACAATGAATTCTACTTCTTTTCCCAATTCACCACTTTGAGTTCGTCCATGTTGAGAAACAGCTCCCTCTCAGCAACCTATTGAACAGGCCATTGAACTGTAGTGTTCAGGGGTTGTGGGGGGGGGGAGGGGGAGGGGCTGTGGGGGGGAGGGGTTGTGTGGGCGGCTCTTGGGCTGGGCGGCTGGGGGGCTGGGCTCACTCACTCATGGCATCTGCACCCTCTCACTCATGGACTCTGGGCTCAGCCCCGCCTCCGGAACTATTTGCCTCATAGAAACATAGAAACATAGAAAATAGGTGCAGGAGTAGGCCATTCGGCCCTTCGAGCCTGCACCGCCATTCAATGTGATCATGGCTGATCATCCAACTCAGTATCCCGTACCTGCCTTCTCTCCATACCCCCTGATCCCTTTAGCCCCAAGTGCCACATCTAACGCCCTCTTAAATATAGCCAATGAACTGGCCTCAACTACCTTCTGTGGCAGAGAATTCCAGAGACTCACCACTCTCTGTGTAAAGAATGTTTTCCTCATTTCGGTCCTAAAGGAATTCCCCCTTATCCCCCTTATCCTTAGAATCCCAGTGATTGACAGCGGGTGCCGGAAGGGGCGTTACCTTCATGGTGACTGACAAGCGAGAAGACCAATCTGCTGATCTCATGATTTTTAAACCTTCATAACTTTTGTAATATTCCACCAATCAGAACTTGGTGCGCTTGGGGGGCAGAGGAGAAGGGTGATTAGCGGTATTAGTGAAATTTAAAAAAAATGCAAACCGGAAGAGGACAAGATGAGAGTTTTAGTAATACTATAGATAGATAGATGGACCAAACGCATGCGGGTGGGACTAGTGTAGCTGGGACATGTTGGTCGGTGTGGGCAGGTTGGGCTGAAGGGCCTGTTTCCACACTGTATCACTGTATGACTATTTAATTTTCCTTCTTTCAACTGAGCCACCCAATATCTCATCAAACCCCTCAATTTCACTTGTTTCAACATCAATGTTATTTATAGGTCTTTTGATACTGCTCCTTAGTCATGCACTAGTTATGAGACGAGGAAAAATGTTTACACCCAAAGAGTTGTGAATCTGTGGAATTCTCTGCCACAGAAGGCAGTGGAGGCCAATTCACCGGGCGTTTTCAAGAGAGTTACTGTAGATTTAGCTCTTAGAGCTAACAGAATCAAGGGATATGGGGAAAAATGCAGGAACGGGGTACTGATTCTGGATGATCAGCCATGATCATATTGAATGGCGGTGGTGGCTCAAAGGGCCGAATGGTCTATTCCTGCACTTATTTTCTATGTTTCCACGTTTCTATATCAATCCTGATTAAAAATCCAAGATGAAATCTGTGACCCACAAATTTCTAACTCGGAGGCAAGCGCACCACCAACTCAGCAATGACTGATACTTCTGTGTGTGAGTGTGTCCGTGGGTTTATTTTTGTGTATAGATATGTAAAATGTAAAATTAAATCACACAGAGATACAGTGGGAAAAGATAAACAGAGCGATTTCAGTTTGCTTTGGAAGGAATTCAAAGGTGATTACTTTTGATGGCTGACACTACGCAGTGCCTTGTTTTCTTGCATTGCGCTGAATATTGGTTTCAGCCCTGTTTTTCAGTGCTCAGTGGGAAAAAGGTACACGAGCTCAAAGAGGGCTGCTTTGTACCTCTCCCAGTTAAGTCTGCCCAGATGATTGCAGTCTCTTCACTCTTTCTCAAGTCTGCCGAGGGGTACAACAACGATTCCTGACCTTGGAGCAGGGAGACATTACTCATGCTGTTGGCGATGCCGCTGGTTGTGGAATCCATTGGTGCAACTGGGAACATGCTCTTTCTCCGTAACCTCAACCTTGTTGTAAAGTACCCCACGCCATTCAAAACAAATGTCACTGGGACATTTGATACTCTGCAGACATGAGCCGTTTCAGACTCTGAAAAAAACGCAATAAGCTGCATGAGTGTGAACAGTTAAGTGCTTCAAACAGTTTAAAGCATACCTGGTTTATTTTTTTCCTCGTCTTGTTTTAGATTAGTTTAGAGATAGAGCGTGTAGACCACCGAGTCCGCGCCGACCAGCGATCCCTGCACACTAATGGGTCTGTCCCACTTTGGCAACTTTTTAGGCGACTACAGGAGACTATGCGGCCGCCATATGTTCACGGGTGGTTGCCGGGGAGTGGCCCTCCATGGTATAACCATACAACCATATAACCATATAACAATTACAGCACGGAAACAGGCCTTCTCGGCCCTTCCAGTCCGTGCCGACCATTTATTTTCCCCTAGTCCCATCTACCTGCACTCAGACCATACCCCTCCATTCCCTTCCCGTCCATATACCTATCCACTTTAGTTTTAAATGTTAAAATCGATCCTGCCTCCACCACTTCTGCTGGAAGATCATTCCACACAGCCACCATTCTCTGAGTAAAGAAGTTCCCCCTCATGTTACCCTTAAACTTCTGTCCCTTAATTCTCATGTCATGCCCTCTTGTTTGAATCCTCCCTACCCTCAATGGGAAAAGCTTATCCACGTCAACTCTGTCTATCCCTTTCATCATTTTAAAGACCTCAATCAAGTCCCCCCTTAACCTTCTGCGCACCAAAGAATAAAGACCTAACTTTTCTCTGTAACTTAGTTGCTGGAACCCAGGGACCATTCTAGTAAATCTCCTCTGTACTCTCTCTATTTTGTTGACATCCTTCCTATAATTAGGCGACCAAAATTGTACACCATACTCCAGAATTGGTCTCACCAATGCCTTGTACAATTTTAACATGACTTCCCTACTCCTATATTCAATGCTCTGATTTATTAAGGCCAGCACACCAAAAGCTTGGTCGTGAGGAGTTCCCGAATTCTCTGAACTAGTCGTGGTTTCATTCTGACCGCCGCTAATTTTTCGACATGAATGAAGCCGCCATGGAGAATAGCGATATTTCTTGTGCCGTAGGTGCAGAGGTAGTGGGTCGCCAGGAGGTCGATGGTTGTCGTAAGTTCTTGCAGGTTGTCGCCTGTGCTGACCGGTGAATTTCATTGGCTCATTGGGAAAAAAAACGTAACCAGTAGTTTTCAGAACCAAGGATAACCGACCGGTAATGTTAATGTCCGCCGAGCTTCACAGCCCTGTATCTCTTCTTATAAGTTGTCTCCACTCCTCCCCCCACTCAGTCTCCCCCTTCTCCACCCTTCTCCCCCCTTCTCCCCCCTTCTCCCCCCTCTCCCCCCTCTTCTAAAGGACTTGCGTGACCCTTCCCGTACACTGTGCTTTCACCGTCTTAATTACAGTGCCAACATTCCTGTTCTTTGCGGGGTGTGTCTGTATCACATTGGCTTTGCACTGTGTGAATTTCACTCAGACAGCGCTCCCCCCGCTTGCCCTGTCCCCCGCCTGCATAACTGGCTGGTGTAGGAAGCGATGTGTGTATGTGTGTTCCACTCTGACAGTCGCCATTCCAGTCGCCGGTTTTTCAGCGACCTGCCACGACTTGACAGTTGCCGGCAGTCACCTGAAAAATCGCCTAAGTGGGACAGGCTCATAATACTATCCCACACGCACCAGGGGCAATTGTACATTTTATACAAAGCCAATTAACCTACAAACCTGTACGTCTTTGGAGTGTGGGAGGAAACCGAAGATCTCGGAGAAAACACACGCTGGTCACGCGGAGAACGCATAAACACCGTACAAATAAACACCGATAGGATCGAACCCGGGCCTCTGGTGCTACAAGGCAGCAATTCTACCACGGTGCCACCATGCTGCATCTTGAAATCATAGTTACAGGAGCATCGGTACACACGTTAATCTCTATATTCAAGAGGTCATTCCTCATGTGTAAGTAAGTTTAAGTAAGCAAGTAAATTTGTAAGTAAGTAAGTAAGTAAGTACGTTTATTGGCCAAGTATTCACATACAAGGAATTTGCCTTGGTGCTCCGCCCACAAGTAACAGCATGACACCCAGTGACAGTTATGAATGACTCAGAAAACACTAAACATTAATAATAATAAAACGTTAATGATAAACCACCATTGATCAAGCATGTGAACCAACAAAATACCAGATCAAAGGGAGGCTACAGATTTTTGGCTGTTGAGTAGAGCAACTACTCGTGGATAAAAACTGTTTTTATGTCTGGCTGTGGCTGCTTTGACAATCCGGAGTCGCCTTCCAGAGGGAAGTGATTCAAAGAGTTTGTGGCCAGGGTGAGAGGGGTCAGAGATGATCTTGCCCGCTCGCTTCCTGGCCCTTGCAGTGTACAGTTCATCAATGGAGGGAAGGTTGCAGCCAATAACCTTCTCTGCTGATGGGACGATTCGCTGCAGCCTGGGTGAGTAAATGTTGACTGATGCACCCTCTCCAAAGTGTCTACATCCTCCCTGTAAAGGACTCACACAATACTCCAAACGCAGTTTCACCAATGTTCAATAAAGCCGCAATGTTAAAATGTTCGATGGGCTTGGGGGTATCCAAGAGAGTTAGATACAGCTCTAAGGGCTAATGGAATCGAGCGATAGGTGGAGAAATCAGGATCAGGGTACTGATTCTGGATGATCAGCCATGATCATATTGAATGGCGGTGCTGGCTCGAAGATAGAAACTTATAGAAACTTACAAAATTCTTAAGGGGTTGGACAAGCTAGATGCTGGAAGATTGTTCCCGATGTTGGGGGAGTCCAGAACAAGGGGTCACAGTCTAAGGATAAGGGGGAATTCCTTTAGGACCGAGATGAGGAAAACATTCTTTACACAGAGAGTGGTGAGTCTCTGGAATTCTCTGCCACAGAAGGTAGTTGAGGCCAGTTCATTGGCTATATTTAAGAGGGCGTTAGATGTGGCACTTGTGGCTAAAGGGATCAGGGGGTATGGAGAGAAGGCAGGTACGGGATACTGAGTTGGATGATCAGCCATGATCACATTGAATGGCGGTGCAGGCTCGAAGGGCCGAATGGCCTACTCCTGCACCTATTTTCTATGTTTCTATGTTTCTATGAAGGGCCGAGTGGCTTTCTCCTGAGCCTATGTTCTGTTTCTATGTTACTTGAGGGTTGATTTTTCTCCCAAGTTCATGCTGGGGAAATGATGGAAATTATTTTTTGGGCCCGCTCATTTTACTGTGCGGTGGAGCTGAACACAGCGAATTTGCCACGAGCAAGATTGGCAGAGAGTCAGAAACCAGAGTGGGGGGGGGGGGGGGGGGGGGGGGGAAAGCAGCCTCGATATTCCTGACCTGTTTATTGTTAATAGCCCTGGCCTTTCAATGCCACATTTTATGTAGTGTTGCACAGTATCCCTGCAGCACATATCTCATTAAATCAGGCACACTCACAAAGAGTGGCCTATGACAAGAATGGAAGAGATGTGAGACCCCATAACCAAAGGATTTTGTGCAGACAAACACACCTCATTATTTGGTCCATTCTGTTTTGGCGTTGGAGTCTCTGGCTATTTCATTTGCAGCATAAGAGAACGCTCCTTTCATTAACTACAAGATTTCTACAGTGGGATATTCATTTGTGCAATGAAAAGAGTAATCAGTGGTTAAAATTATTTATTACACCGAGCTGGAACCTTTAAAGACCGTACTAAATGGGCTACCTCTCTTCAGCGTCCTTAATACTTAATTGGCTCATGCGAGCTGTATTTCATTCATGGGCCCTTATTTTCGTTTATGCCTTCAAGTGGAAACAGGTTCGATTCCCAACTTTGAATCAAACAGCAAGTAAGAGGATTTAAAGATAATGTTTTGGTCAATGACATTTTTTACAGTTCAGAGATGCAGCGTGGAAACAGGCCCTTCGGCCCACCGAGTCCACACTGACCGGCGATCCCGACACATTAACACTACCCTACACGCTCAGGGATGATTTTTGTTAACATTTATAGCAAGCCAATTAGCCTGTAAACCAGTACGTCTTTGGAGTGTGGGAGGAAACCGTAGATCTCGGAGAAAACCCACGCGGTCACGGGGAGAACGTACAAACTCTGTACAGACAATAGACAATAGGTGCAGGAGTAGGCCATTCGGCCCTTCGAACAGCACTGCCATTCAATGTGATCATGGCTGATCATCCCCAATCAGTACCCCATTCCTGCCTTCTCCCCATATCCCCTGACTCCACTATCTTTAAGAGTCCTATCTAGCTCTCTCTTGAAAGTGTCCAGGGAACCTACCTCTACCACCCTCTGAGGCAGAGAATTCCACAGACTCACCCACTCTCTGTGAGAAAAAGTGTTTCCTCGTCTCCGTTCTGAATGGCTTACTCCTTATTCTTAAACTGTGGGCCCTCGTTCTGGACTCCCCCAACATCGGGAACATGTTTCCTGCCTCTACCGTGTCCAAACCCTTAATAATCTTACATGTTTCAATGGGATCCCCTCTCATCCTTCTAAACCCCAGAGTGCACAAGCCCAGCTGCTCCATTCTCTAAGCATACGACCTTCGTGGGTTTTCTCTCCCACACTCCGAAGACATACAGGTCTGTAAATTAATTGACTTGGCATAAATGTAAATTGTCTCTAGTGCATGTAGGATAGTGTTAATGTGCAGGGATCACTGGTCGATGCGGACTCATTGGGCCGAAGGGCCTGTTTCCGGCTGCATCTCTCAACTAAAAAAAGTAAATTTCAGCGACCAAAGCTTTATCTTTAAATCCTCTTACTTGCTTTTTGATTCAAAGTTGGGAAACCTACAATCAGAAGAAGGGTGCTGATACAAGGAGTCACCTATCCATGTTCTCCAGAAATACGGCCTGACCCGTTGAGTTCCTGCATTTTTGTGTCCTTCTCTGTAAACCAGCATCTGCAATTTTACCTCGGTGTCACGTGAGTGACTTCGTGAAGACCCCGCCAGCACACATACGCGACATATTGTCGAACGCATGCGATGCAACAGGCAGGGAGGAGGGTCGCTCCTCCACCGGAACGGACCTGCAGGTAAGAAACAACTAACCTGAGGTCGTTTTTTTCTTTCAGGGACTCTGTGGGATAGAGTACCCCACCAAGGGGCCGCCTTGAAATACTGACTGGGGACCGCGGGACTTGGGCAGTCAGCGGCGGCAGAACTTCACTACAAACCCGGAAGTCGGGCAAGCCTGTTGACCAGGCAGGGTCCGGGCTCGGAGGCTCGCCGTTCGCAGGTAGCGACGGCAGAGCAGCAGCTCATACTCAATGCCGCAGCCCGCAGGAACGCTGCGGATTGGCAGCAACACTACTGGGAAGTCGGGCAAGCCCGTTGACCCGGCAGGGTCCGGGCTGGGAGCAATGGCAGAGCAGCAGCTCCGACTAAACGCCGCAGCCCGACCACCGCGACAGCCCGCAGGAACGTCGGACTGGCGGCACAATGACCCGGAAGTCGGGCAAGCCTGTTGACTCGGCAGGGTCCGGGCTCGATAATCCTGCATGGAGCGGATGGGGAGCAGTAGCTCCAATGTGACACACTCCAGCAGGAGTCTGGTCACTGTGGGTCTCCTAGCAACGGCAGTATCCTTTATGGGGCTGCCAAATGCTCACCCTCTTCGCAGGGGAGCATAAGGAGTCAGGTCTGGGCTGACTCTGAAGAGGGGGTGTAGGCAGAAGAACACAACATGCCAGGGGTGCAAGAAGAGGAGCTAGTCGGGATGGCATCCAAGTTGCGATGCCCTCACTAAAGGGCTACCATTGTCAACAGGCAGCCAGTTTAAATTACTCAACAACTCATCTAGCTCCAGGAATCTGTATTTCCCTCAATGTGCCCACGGCAAATCCTCAAATTACTGGCCTCGGGTATTACCAGCTTTGCCAGGTCAGTAGACGGAAGATATGTCAGAGGAGTAACAGGAAGCTCTGGCACTCTCCTGTATGGTCAATTGAGATCAACTATTTCAGGAAGAATGCCATCCGACCTACACTAAATGGCAAGTTCGCTGGGTTTTGTAGAACCAGCAGTGCACAGCCACCTACTCTGTTTCGGGGACAACCTGCCCACACAGGTAAAAGACCTCAACAAAGAGACAATAGCCGTCGGCATGATTAAGGTGCTGGCCGCTACCAGGTCCTTACATATTTGGCGGCAGCACCCCTACGCATCCACCAGTAGGCTGTGTTATCACACCGAAAGTAAAACTGGTGAAAGCTCGAAGGCCGTACAACCTACACAAAGGTATTTTTCAGGCCATGTCCCAGAACGGCCTTCCTGGAAGAGGCGCCAACCCCACACCACAACGCCTCTACCTCCCAGGAACCAAGGAAGGAGAAAACCAACACAGCACCACCGGTAACTATGGAGCGATACAAAACTGAATTTGTTGACAAACTCCTCCTTTCCCGTTCAACATGCACCTAGCCAAACATTTGAGCTTTCACAAGAAAGAGAAAGTGGAAGGTCATGCGGAACTGTTAAATCTATATACAAGAAGGAGCAATAGAAGAAACCAAAACATGAGTCTCTTGAGTTTGTACCAAACATCTTCACCTAAAACAAAAAAGATGGCGGATTTGACACAACTGAAACTTCCACTGAAGCGGTACACCCACTTAAAAATGGAAAAATCTTTGTTACTGCTAAAACGACTAGTTTTCAAAAGGGTGCTTCATGGCTTGCATCGATCTAAAAGATGCATACTACTCAGAACCAATAGACAAAGATCACTGCAGATATTTGAAATTTATCTAGATGGGAGCTCTGGAGTATAAAGCGCTGCCTAATGGATTAACATCAGACCAGACTGTTTCCAAAAATATTAAAACCAGCTTGGCGTTTCTTCGGAAACAAAAAACATATTATCATGGCATATCTAGATGACATCTTATTGTGGGGATAACCTTGGAATTGGCTAAATTGGCTGTCTCAGCCACCAAACTCCTATTTCAAAAATCGGGCTTATTACCCGTCCAGACAAATCCAAGTTAAATGCCTTCAGGTGACTATGGATTTGGGATTCACGGTTGACTGTCACCTTGCCAAAAGGACAAAGCAACAGACTTATAACAGAGGCATATAACAGCATTGTTTGCGTCAGTAAACCATCTATTTGGCAATTAGCCAGGGTAATTGGAAAGCTCGTGGCTGCCTTTTTCCCAGCCACAATTTGGACCCTTACATTACCAAAATCTACAAAGCGCCAAAACTATAGCACTCAAAACACCATGCTGGCCATTTTGACAGACCAACCAAAGCAAATTGGAAATTACAATGGTGGATTAACAATGTTCGACATTGCTCAATCCCACCACAGTCACAAACCCTTTGGTTGTGTTACAAACTGACGCCAGCACTCACGGCTGGGGAGCAACCAATACCACCTCCAGTTACGGTGGTAGATGGAATACACATGAGTTAACCTTACCTCAGGGTATCAATCATCATAAAATGTTGGGAACATTCACAGATTTCGGGCTTACCTTTTCAGACATGAATCATCTGCATGTTCGCCTACAAATTGATAATACTACCATGGTGACATACATTAATCATATGGGTGGAATTAAGTCAATATCTTGTGATGAATTGATCAATACAATCTGGCACTGGTGCATAGAAAAAAAACATTTGGATATCAACTACTTACCTTCCGGGTAAGCTCAATACAGTGGCGGACACCAGGTCATGCAAATTCATTTACAACACCAAATGGATGTTGGACCGCCAGTTAGTTACTGAAATTATAGCTCGGTATGGAACGCCAGATATCGATTGCTTTGCATCAAGACTTAATCACCAGATACCAAGGTATGTTGCATGAAAATCAGACCCTGGGGCAGTAGCGATGGACGCATCTCGCTACACTGGGATGGGGGGGATTGTTTTTTCTATGCATTTTCCCCCCCTTTTCTGCCTCATTAGTCGTACTCAGCCTTGGCACCCTGTGGGACTCGACATGGTAAGAGCAATGGATTCCGATCTACAAACGCCCGAGTTTGCTGGTACACCTGTGACAAGGGAAAGTCATCCATGCCATGGCCGAATTAACCCATTGGGTGCAAAATTTGGAATAGACCTCTCCAGAAATTGGGCTGTCGGACCTAACCATGAATATCATCGCGGCATCATGCGGAGGAACACCAGGAAACAGTACCTCACCCATATCAAAAAATGGGGGGTATTTTATACCAGGACAGACACAACTTACAACACAGCCACCATCACGGTTGTGCTGGAGTTCCTGGTAAGTCTACACTTCGAGGCTTGAGTTATAACATCCATCAGGCGAGAATGAAATGCTCGGAGAAGGAGAAAGAGGTGCAGCGCACAGGCCTTGTACCTGGTGCGACGCAGGAGGAGCCCGGCTGGGAGCCACCCCACAGAGCCCAGTCTCTCCATGCACTAGAGTCTCCCAACCCCTGCAGAGTAGTTATTAAGATGGCTGATCCGTGGGCAGTTGCTGCTGGGACGCAAGTCGAGGCCTGATCAACTCCGGCTGGGTCGCCTGGGCGAGGTTGTCTGATGTTGTGAGACCCGAAACACCCGATGACTCCAGGTCACATCACTGAGGATGCGTCCCAGCGCATCTCGAAGATGTATATTTTTCACATAATGCCATCAATTGCGCAAAAGTGCCCTATCCTCATATCTGGGACAGGAGCTAGAACACCATGGAGGAGTAACTCACCCTCTGATGGCAAAACTCATGAGGGGGATGTTAACACAAAATTCCCCAGGCCTCAATATACCCGGACCTGGGATATTGGCATTGTCCTGACCTATTCAGAGATTGGGCACCAGCCACGTCCATCTCACTAACACGTATAAAATAGTGATGCTGATGACACTTGTAACGGTACAGCAGGTCCAGTCTCTGGACAAACTTGACTGGACACCATGTAATACCCGAAAATAAAGTAACCTTTCACATTTATGAGTTACGTAAACAAAACAGGCCTGGGTCATCTGGCCTCAAATTGGAGTTCCTGGCTTATCCCGTAGATAGACACCTATGCATAGTGAACCACCTCCTACATTACCTGGAGGTCACCAATAGTCTCAGGGGAACGGAAATGGCTCTATTGATAAGTTCAAACATCCTCATCACAGAGTACCGTGCAGACCATATCAAGATGGCTCAGGGTGGTGTTAGGTGCAGCACGGGTGGACACTGATATTTTAAGTCTCATTTCACCAGGGCTGCAGCTACATCGTGCAGCGAGGATGATGGAAGTCCCATGGGCCACGCCCTTGTAACGGCGGGTTGGTCTAATGAAACAACTTCCAGTGGTTATAACAAATCTCTGGCATATCTACAGACACTACTTTAAGTTATGTATTATAATTACCCCGACTTTAGGGGTTATTATTATTGTTAAATAGTACATTGTTTGTTTTTCAGCACTGTACAAGTCTGAAATACGTTAACATACTTCCTCCGTTGGTTATTATGGCAGAATGTGAGCATGGACTCGTTTCCAGGGCATGAAATTACAGAGCTTTGAAATCTTCACGAAATCACTCACGTGGCTCCGAAGTAAACTAGTAAGATTACAAGTTCGAAGTTTGATCCTTATTTTATTAGGCGTGACGATGAGGGATTTCATGCCCTCCGCTCCCAACCCTCTATTATAAGGTCAACTGGTATGTTAGTTCTCTTATCTTACTGTCTTCAGTCAACTCTACTATCTGTGATTTCACACCGCTGCTTTGAAGAATGTCGCGCATGCATGCTGGCAGGGTCTTCACGAAATCCCTCATCGTAACTCCTCATAAAATAAGGATCAAATTAAGTTCTCATTTAATCTTACTATTCTTTGTTATATTATTCTGTTGTATTAAGTTATTTATTATATTGTTTACAGCGTACCATGTTTGCATATTATGTTATGCTGATGCAAGTTAGAATTTCATGGTTCTATCTGGGACAAATAACTATAAAACACCCTTGTGTTTAGTGCCCATGCCTATTCAGTGAAGCGTGGGGAATCAAGCAACCAAATGCAATCACTTTTGTTGCTACTATTGTATTTCTTAACACCACTTCATATCTGGGCTCAGTTTCACTAGCCTTTCAACTGCTCAACTGTTCTTAACTCAAAGCGATTTTAACTAGAAAAGCAGAGCATCTCGACACTTAAGATCTTAAGACCCAGAGTCAAAAGGAGCACATTTCCCCAATGAATGAATAAAGAGAGATTGATTACACATTAAACTTCAAATCTGGTTCATAGACATTGACTGACTGGAAGCCCTAAGATTTTTTCTTTTTAAACAACATGGTTAGTTTGCTTTATCCTGCTGAGGTTGACGGGCCCTCTTCTCCTGTTCCACCTTATATGCCAATGAAGGTATTTATTTCAGAGTTTTCCCTTATAATGACAACAACACATGAGCTGTAGTTTTAGAAACTCGGTTTTAAAAAAAACCCAATTTGATCAGGTAACAGTATACCCCGTTGATAATGTGCATATCTCAGTTGGACTAAGTTTCAAAATGAGCTGGGGTTACGTAATTGTCAAGTGGCCCATTTAGTTTCTTTGTGTGTGGGACTATCTCTGTCCATTAGGACTCTTGTCCCAAGAGTTTGTAAGTTCTAGGTGCGGAATTAAGCAGGCCCATCCAGTCTACTCCGCCATTCAATCATGGCTGATCTATCTTTCCCTCTGAACCCCATTCTCCTACCTTCTCCCCATACCCCCTGACACCCATGCTAATCAAGAAGCTGTCTGTCTCTGCCTAATGCCCCTGTCCCACTTAGGAAACCTGAACGGAAACCTCTGGTGACCTTGCGCCCCACCCAAGGTTTCCATGAGTCGCCAGAGGTTTTGGTCACTTGCCTGGAAAGCCTCGACCGAAGCGTGAGCTGCATCTACTGACACACACACACACACACACGCACGCACGCACACACACACACACACACACACACACACACACACACACACACACACACACACACACACACACACACACACACACACACACACACACACACACACACACACACACACACACACACACATCGCGAAGATGGGGGCCAGAGACAGTGGAGGAGCACTGTCTGCACGATGAAGAGGAAGGTAAGCGGCTGCCACAGAGCACGTTAAGTCCTTTAGAGAGCGCGGGAGGGGGGGAGAGAAGGGGAGAGAAGGACAGAGAAGGGGAGAGAGAAGGGGAGAGAGAAGGGAGAGAGAAGGGAGAGAGAAGGGGAGAGAGAAGGGGAGAGAGAAGGGAGAGAGAAGGGGAGAGAGAAGGGGAGAGAGAAGGGGGGAGAGAAGGGGGGAGAGAAGGGGAGAGAAGGGGGGGGCGAGAAAAAGTGGAGACAGTTTTAAGAAGTTTAATAAAGTTAGCGGGCATATTACCTTCCGGCGGATCTTCTAGGTCCTGAAAACCAAAGATCCTATAGGATCTTTGCTGAAAACTCCAATGAGCCAATCAAAACGGCCGGGCAGCGAAGAAGATTGCCTTTGACTGCCATAAATAAATAGCGACCCCACTCCACTGGCTTCGACCAAACGGCAACCTATTTTTAGTCGAGGCCGGTTTTGTTTTTTTTTAAATAATCGCAGGGACATAGAAGAAGCCTTGATTACGCGGAAACCACTTTTCACCATTAGGGAGAGTGACCGAAACCTCCAGGAACCTCACGGAAACCTTGGGTTGGGCGCAAGGTCTCCAGAGGTTTCCGTTCAGGTTTCCTAAGTGGACAGGGGCTTTAAAAATATCCATTGACTTGGTCTCCACAGCCAACCGTGGTAAAGAATATCACAGATTCAATACGCTCTGACTAAAGAAATTCCTCCTCATCTGCTTTCTAAAAGTACATCCTTTTATTCTGAAGCAATGGGCTTTGGTACAAGACATTCCCACTATATACAACTATAATATTAGTGCAAAGACCCCATAGCAGAAATGTCCACGTCGCGGGGCTGGAAACTGGAAGTATCCTGAGCTAATTCTGCTACCACCATCATCTACTGCGACAAGTGATGGCTCCCACTGATTGTCACCGGAAGCTTGTGTCCTTTTCAGGATGGATGATGACAGCGAGGCCAACATTTGTAACAAGATGGACATGAAAGGAAGACGAAGATGAGTGCAAAAAAAAGCTGAAGTCCAAATGCAACCAAAGACATGGACCATTGATGTTAGGGTTGTGCACTATTTAACAACCCGATAGTTATTGGGAAGAAGCTAATCTTGAACCTGATGGTTGTGGCGTCAGCCTAAACACGGGCCACTTATGCTCGAACCCTCGTCCGGAGATACGAGGGCGGGCACGTGACGTCATGGGTTGGAGGGAGTGTCCTGGTACTAAAGGTCTCTCACCTCGAGACCTTAAGGAGTCAACAGGTAGCTGAGCCCGAGAGTACAACCTCGCTCAGCTACAGCAACATTGTAATATGGTTAGCGCACCAACTTAACGTGTCACCACTGAATAAACAACACTTTGAATCGGCGTGACGTCTCACCTTTATTCACAACATATGGTGCCGCTACAAGGTGACCCCCGACTGTCTGAATTGAAATTTGGACTCACCTGAAGCACGCAGTCTCGGGAGTCCTGATGTCTGCAGCCGGCTGCCCAGCCCTGCAGAACCACGCTGCCGCCAACCCGGCCCTGCAGAGAGGTATGCAACCTCTTCCCCACCAGCTGCTGCTCACTGGAGCTGAGAATCCGCAGCTGCTGCCGCCCTCCCGCTCCCAGCAACAGGCAGGCCCCGCTTCCAAACCCCACACCGCTCCAGGCCTTGTGTGACGGCCGCCGAGCTCCTCCGCATGACCTGCCCGGAACTGACCACTGGAGCGGGGAGGGTGTACCAGCCGCCGCTGCCTCACCAGCTGGTGCAGGAGCTGCGAGTGTAGCAGCCTCCTTCCCACAGCAACGCCGACACACTCCCATCAGCTCTGGGAGCAGAGAGAGAGTACTTGCCGCTCTCCTGCTCCCGGCAACGGACTAGGCTCCGGGCCTTGCACCGCAACTCACCGCTCCAGGCCCCGCACCACACCGGGCTTCACCACGGACACGGTTTCAGCCCCGGCACTGCACCAGGCCTCACCTCGTCTCCAGGCCCTGCACCAGACCTAGGTTTTCGGGCTCCCGTATATATTTCCTGATGGAAGGAATTAAATGGGAGCATGGCCAGGGTGGTAACATTGGATGCCTTTTTGATGCCTTTGGTTTAAGTTTTTTAGAGAAACAGCGTGGAAACAGGCCCTTCGGCCAGAGGGTCCGCGCTGACAAGCGATACCCGCAAAACAACACAATCCTACACCCACTAGGGACAATTTTTACATTTACCAAGCCAATTAACCTACAAACCTGTACGTCTTTGGAGTGTGGGAGGAAACCGAAGATCTCCGGGGAAAACCCACACAGATCACGGGGAGAACGTACAAACTCCGCACAGACAGCACCCGGAGTTGGGATCGAAACCCGGGTCTCTAGCGTTGCAAGTGCTGTAAGCCAGCAACTCTACCGCTGCACCACCATGGCCAGGTGCCAGGTCCTACTGAGAAGGTCCCATAGTCAATTAGCTTGGTGACATTCACTCTTTCGACACTTCACAGAGTCTTAGAGTAATATAGTCATATAGCGTGGAAACAAGTCCTTCGGCCGAACTTGCCCACTCCGACCAACGTGTCCCACCTGCCTGCGTTTGACCCATATCCCACTAAACATGTCCTATCCATGTCTAACTGTTCATTAAATACTGGGATAGCCCCTGCCCCAACTACCTCCTCTGGCAGCTTGTTCCATACACCCACTACCCTTTGTGAGAAAAATTCACCCCTCAGATTCCTTTCCTCTTCACCACAAACCTATCTCCTCTGGTTCAAAAGATTCATAATCATCTTCAGTTGAAAAGATGAGTGACTTTGGTGAAGCAACAATGGAGAGAATCTCTGTACGTACTAGAGATTCGTACGTACAGAGATTCTCACAGGCCTCACCGAGTCCGCGCCGACCAGCGATCCCCACACACACTAACACTATCCTACATACACTAGGGGCTATTTACAATTTTACCAGAGTCAGTTAAACGACATACCTGTACGTCTTGGGAGTGTGGGGGGAAACCGGAGCACCCGGAGAAAGCCCACGCAGTTGAATGGGAGAACGTACAAGCTCCATTACGCAGCACCCTTAGTCAGGATCTAACTCGGGTCTCTGGCCTTGTAAGGCAACAACTCTACCGCTGCGCCACCATGCTGCCCCACATTGACATATTTGGGAGACAAAAAACAATTTTGAAAATGAGATGCGGGCAGGAGAAAATGTTCAACACCTGCTTCAACAAAGACATTGGACTAAAGGAATTGTGTTAGAAATTATACCTACCTTAGGAGGTAAAAATAATGTGGTTAATATTTAATTCCTCTTCAATTGTTAGTCCTTAAATACTCAAGAAGTAAGCACTAAAACAGTGTTTATTTTAATGGAGGCTCTTATTTATTTTTTTGGGCACATTCTGACCTTTTCTTTCAACTGGTTTGAATCGCTGAAGATAGCAGAAGGAGCAAATTCTGCACAAAAAGGTGGAATAAAAACAATTTGGCACTCGCAATAGAATACACAAAATACCTTTTAGTGTTCAGTAAAAATTAAGGAGAATGATGAGCAAGAACTGTTAAAAGAAACTTAAAGATATGGATCAGAATCTACTGTATATCGCAGAGGAATACATGTAAAGATGCATTTTAGAAACAAGATGAAGTAACTGGGACTCCTGTAACTCAGCGGGTCAGGCAGCATCTCTGGACAGAAGGAATGGATGTCATTTAAGTTCCTGGGAACCATCATCTCCAAGGACCTAAGTGGGGGGGCTACCATCGACTCCACAGTCAAAAACGCACAACAGAGGATGGACTTCCTGCGGCAGCTGAGGAAGCACAATCTGCCACAGGCAATGATGGTCCAATTCTATACGGCCATCGTAGAGTCTGTCCTCACCTTCTCCATCATGGTATTTAGTTTAGTTTGGCAGTCAAAGCTGTAATTAAACAATGAACAGTAGGTAAAGTGGAGATGCTTAAATTAGAACGCGTATACCCTGGAGGAAGAATGATAGGGAAATTAAAACCAGATGTTTATAGGCGTTGTTAAAAGACATGTTTTTAATGTTTATGTACATTATATGTTAGATATAGCACTTAGGGCTAACAAATTCAAGGGATGTGGGGGGAAAGCAGAAATGGGGTACTGATTGTGGATGATCGGCCATGATCATATTGAATAGCAGGTGCTGGCTCGAGGGGCCGATTTGCCTACTCCTGCACCTATTTTCTATGTTTCTATGTTCTCTGGATGACCAAGATTGGCAGGCAGCAAAATAAAGTGGAAAAAATGAAACACATCGCGAAGGGAAGGTTGTTAATATTAGTGATAATGAGGTTGATAACAGAGTAGATGCAATGAAGGAAATAGGAATGAAGGAAATAGGAAGCAATGAGATAGTGTGAGAAAAGGTTACGGGGAGAAGGCAGGAGAATTGGGATGAGAGGGGGAAACACATCAGCCATGATTGTATAGTGCAGTAGACTCAATGGAATCAAATGAAGGCCCTTCGAGCCAGCACCGCCATTCAATGTGATCATGGCTGATCATCCCCAATCAGTATCCCGTTCCTGCCTTCTCCCCATATCCCCTGACTCCGATTCTGCCCCTATGTCTTATGAACTCATGCAGTTATGAGACTGCCAGCGAATGTTAAAGATAATTCAAAAATATGTTTTATTTACCAATATGATATTTACCGTAAGCGAAGAGGTAGGACCCAAAAGAGAATTAAAGGGGCTGTCCCACTGTACGAGGTAATTCAAGAGCTCTCCCGAGTTTAAAAAAATCAAACTCGCAATAAGCACGTAGATTGTACGTAGCGGGTACGTCACAGCTCGGGGCGTCTCTTAGCAGCTCATAAAGCTAACGGCAGGTACTTGGGAAACGTGGTAAGCTCGTGAAGACTCGTGAAGATTTTTCAACATGTTGAAAAATGTCCACGAGAGCCCCGATTACCTACAAGCGGCTATTACCGTAATTCTCCGAGTTCAAATCAGGGGAAACTAGGGAGAATAGACAATAGACAATAGACAATAGGTGCAGGAGTAGGCCATTTGGCCCTTCGAGCCAGCACCACCATTCAATGTGATCATGGCTGATCATCCCCAATCAGTACCCCGTTCCTGCCTTCTCCCCATATCCCCTGACTCCGCTATTTTTAAGAGCCCTATCTAGCACTCTCCTGAAAGCATCCAGAGAACCTGCCTCCACCGCCCTCTGAGGCAGAGAATTCCACAGAACTCTTGAATTAGCTCGTACAGTGGGAAAGGCCCTAAACTATAGAAGTAGTGGTCATGGATGAAGTACTAAATGATATGTTGTGTTGATCAGATCATGTTGCTGGTATCTCAGCAAAGGGAGGCATAGGTTAGGAGAAGTTCTGGATGAGCAAGCAAATGAAAAAGACAAGCTGTTCCTTGGAGCTCAGGAGGATGTGGGGTGATCTGATAGAGGTGTATAAAATCATATGAAGAATAGATTGGGTAGATGCACTGAGCCTCTTGGCCAGAGTAGGGGAATCAAGGACCAGAGGACATAGGTTAGGAGAAGGGGGAAAGATGTTATAGGAATCTGAGGGGTAGCGTTTTCCCCCAAAGGGTGGCGGGTGTATGGCACGAGCTGTTGGAGAAGGAATGTTTGAGAAAGAACTGCAGGTGCTGGAACAATCGAAGGGAGGCATCAAATGCTGGAGAAACTTAACGGGTGAGGCAGCATCTATGGAGAGAAGGAATGGGCGACACTTCGAGTCTAGACCCCTCTTTAGACATAGTTGTGGCAGGTACTATCCCAATGTTTAAGAAAGAGTTGGACAGGTACATGGATAGGACAGGTTTGGAGAGATATGGAGCAAACGCAGGCAGGTGCGAATAGTGTAGATGGGACATGTTGGCCGGTGTGGGCAAGTTGTGCCAAAGGGCCTGTTTCCACACTGTAATACTCGATGACTATGATTCTCTGAGCTGCTGGAGGAATTGGCTGCATTTCTGGTGAATTATTTACCTGCCACAGATACTGGTATTCCTTCGAGGCTACTGGAGGAAATAAAGGAGGAAATAGAGGAGGTTCTGGTCATAATATCCCCTGTATCTGTAGATTCAGGAGAGATGCTCAAAGTCTGGAAACTTGCCAATGCTACAGCCTTGTTCAACAAAGGGTGAAGGGATAAATCTAGCATCTATAAACCATTCAGCGTACATTTAATGGTGCGGAACTTAAAAGAAACAGTATTGAAGGATAGAATTGGCAGCCACTTCGTAAAATGTGGTTGAAATAGAAAAAAACGATCAAGGATTTGTTAAGGCAGAATTGCAAAGGAGAAAATGTGGTTACTCCAGCAAATAGGGGCTTCCAAAAAGCTTTTGGTAAAGTGCCACATAAGAGGCTTTTCTCGAAAATAGAACCCCTTGAACAGAAAGGGCCTGTAACAGCTTGAGTAGAAATTGCCCAAGGGACAGGTAACAGAGTTCAGGAGCAAAAGGTTATTCCTCATGCTCAGTTTCAGTTTAGTTTATTGTCACGTGTACTGAGGTACAGTGAAAAGCTTGTGTTACATGCTATCCAGTCAGCAGAAAGACAATACATGATTACAATCAAGCCAGTGTATAGACACATGATAAGGGAATAACGTTTAGTACAAGGCAAAGCCAGCAAAGTCAAGTCAAGGATAGTCCGAGGGTCACCAAAGAGGGAGATAATAGTTGAGCACTGCTCTCTGGTTGCGGTAGGGATGGTTCAGTTACCTGATAACAGCTGGGAAGAAACTGTCTCCGAATCTGGTGTGCGTTCTCGCACTTCTATACCTTTTGCCCGATGGGAGAGGGGAGACGAGGGAGTGGCCGGGGTGCGACTCGTCCTTGATGATGCTGCTGGCCTTGCCGAGGCAGCGTGAGGTGTAGATGGAATCAGTAGAAGGGGGGAGGTTGGCTTGTGTGATGGTCTGGGCTGCGTCCACAATTCGTTGCAATTTCTTGCGGAGGGAAGTATAGAATGTTTCCGGGTCGATATTTGAACGGCTTCTTTAATGATTTGGATTTCGAATGCAAGTATGCAGATTACATTTATTTGCTGCAGTGTTCTCTTTGAATATTTTATCAGATCCCATTCAAGCAACGCATAGGCCAATGGTACCTGCAAACATTAAAAACCTGCAGGTAGCCATTTTTTGCACAGAAACTACGATGTGGCGTTAGAGCTCCTGGCTTCCATTGTTAGGTTCGATCCTGACTATGGGTGCTGTCTGTATGAAGTTTGTACGTTCTCCCCGTGACCTGCGTGGGTTTTCTCCGAGATCTTCGGTTTCCTCCCGCACTCCAAAGACGTGCACATTCGTGGGTTAATTGGTTCATGGGTATGAATGTAAAATTGCCCCTAGTGTGTGCAGATTCAGATTCAGATTCAAACTTTATTGCCATTGTGCAGTGTACAAGTACAGAGACAACGAAATGCAGTTAGCATCTCACCCAGAAGTGCGAGCACAGAATAATGGAACAATAAAATATATATATCTATATACAGTAGCAGTAGTGCAATTTTCGGGGGTGGGGGGGGGGGGGGGGAGGTGGAGATCAGTCACTGGGGGAAGGAGTGTCCGGGGGGGGGTGACTGTCAATCACCAAGGTGCAGAGTTAAGTAGGGTACAGTGTAGGATAGTGTTGGTGAGCAGGGATCACTGGTCGGCACGGACTAAGCGGGCTGAAGGGCATGTTTCCGTGCTGTTTCTCTAAACTAAACTAAACTAAACTAAAGTGAACTGATCAGGAGCATTAGTTCAGTGCAGAACTACATCTCATAGCGTTCCTTGTTTTTATCTCATTTTACCAGCAGGGAATCACTATTTCTTTCCTCAGGCAAAACACTCTAACAATAACATAACAGTTATCCAATTTGACTGGCTGGAGAACTTTCCAACCAGTTATGGCTCAGATGTAAAACAGACCATTTTTTGTGTGCTGATCTAAGTGGCTGCGGAAAGTTTTTTTTTTCCCCTCTCTCAGGATTTGGGAGCATAGGCTGTTTATTATAGGGCAGGCTTTTCCTGAATGTATTGTACAGACCAAAGGCTGTGGCATTTTCCTCCTGCTTAAAAAAAAATCACAAGGGTGAATTCTTTCACAATACCTTTGCCTGTATTTTTTAAAGAACCTTCAGCAGGCCAGAAAACATTTACTCCCCTTTACTTTCAGTCTGAAGAAGGGTTCAGACTCGAAACGTGAATCATCCTTTATCTAACCATATAACCATATAACCATATAACAATTACAGCACGGAAACAGGCCATCTCGGCCCTTCAAGTCCGTGCCGAACAACCTTTTTCCCTTAGTCCCACCTGCCTGCATTCATACCATAACCCTCCATACCCTTGTCATCCATATGCCTATCCAATTTATTTTTAAATGATACCAACGAACCTGCCGCCACCACTTCCACTGGAAGCTCATTCCACACCGCTACCACTCTCTGAGTAAAGAAGTTCCCCCTCATGTTACCCCTAAACCTCTGTCCCTTAATTCTAAAGTCATGTCCTCGTGTTTGAATCCTCCCTATTCTCATCTCCATATCTCATCTCCCTATCTCCAGGGATGCTGCCTGACTCGAGTGACTCAAGGGTCTATCGGGAGAGGTTGAGCAGGCTGGGACTCCATTCTTTGGAGCGCAGGAGAACGAGGGGTGATCCTATAGAGGTGTGCAAAATCTTGAAAAGAATAGATCTGGTAGACGCACAGAGTCTCTCGACCAGAGAAGGGGAATCAAGAAGCAGAGGACATGGGTTTAAGGTGAGGGGGGGAAAGATTTAATAGGAATCTGAGGGGTAACTTTGTCACACAAAGGATGGTGGGTGTATGGAACGAGATGCCACAGGAGGTAGTTGAGGCTGGGGCTATCCCAACATTTAAGAAACAATTAGACAGGTACATGGATAGGACAGGTTTAGAGTCCATTGTCCACAGAGCGCAACAGATTATTGGGACACCGCTACCAGCCTTGGAGGGCATCTACCACACACGGTGCCTCAGGAAGGCCGTCAGACGTTACAAGGCCTTCTACGCCCGCACTACCAGACTCAGGAACAGCTTCATTCCCAGAGCTATAGCGGCTCTGAACCGGCCCTGCTGAGTACCCCCCCCCCCCAATGGACTGTCTCCCCCGGCCTCGCACTTTAGTCTGTGTTGATGTTACTGGTCAAATGTCCCTTGACCTCGAGCGTTGCTAACCAAAATCTCGAAGTTGCAAACCAAATCTCGTTGCAATTATGTGTAATGACAATAAAAGAGATTATTATTATTATTATTATTATTATTATTATTATTATTATTATTATTATTATTATTATTATTATTATTATATTAGAGGAATTTGGGCCAAATACAGGCAGGTGGGTTTAGTATTGGTGGGACATCTTGGTCGGTGTGGGCAAGTTGGGGCAAAGGGCCTGTTTCCATGCTGTAGGCCTTTATGACTCTCCATGACTCTATGACCCGCTGAGTTCCTCCAGCACTTTGTGGTCTATCTTTTTGTCATAAAAACAATGTGGGCTGGCGGTTCCAATTGAGTTGAGTAGGTCGTCCGTGCTGTGATATTGGCCTGGAAGTGAATGCTGTTGTTAATTTGCTTAACCTCACAATAGATTTTGACGCTTTGCTAAGACCTTATCAGCGGTATCTCTCTAGTAAACTGAGGTGCCCGCTGCAGGTAGGCCAAGTCTCCGAAGAGCACACTCAGTGGGCCATGAGCTTCAAGTTGCATACTAGGTTTTGCTCTGCAAATACAGTTTACGTCACACTGCCAAATGATGCGCTGACACACTGACGTTAGAAACATAGAAACATCGAAACATTGAAAATAGCTGCAGGAGTAGACCATTCGGCCCTATGAGCCAGCACCGCCATTCAATATGATCAAGGCTGATCATCCAAAATCAGTAGCCCGTTTCTGCTTTTTCCCCAGATACCTTGATTCCGTTAGCCCTAAAAGCTAAATGTAACTCTCTCTTGAAAACATCCAGTGATTTATCACCATTTAACCATATAACAATTACAGCACGGAAACAGGCCCTCTCGGCCTTTCCAGTCCATGCCGACCATTTATTTTCCCCTAGTCCCATCTACCTGCAGTCAGACCATACCCCTCCATTCCCTTCCCGTCTATATACCCATCCACTTTACTTTTAAATGTTAAAATCGATCCTGCCTCCACTACTTCTGCTGGAAGATCATTCCACACAGCCACCACTCTCTGAGTAAAGAAGTTCCCCCTCATGTTACCCCTAAACATCTGTCCCTTAATTCTCATGTCATGCCCTCTTGTTTGAATCTTTCCTACCTTCAATGGGAAAAGCTTATCCACGTCAACTCTGTCTATCCCTTTCATCATGTTAAAGACCTCAATCAAGTCCCCCCTTAACCTTCTGTGCTCCAAAGAATAAAGACCTTAAGGGCCTGTCCCACCAGCATGCAACTCGATACGATTAGCGCGACCTAACGTGGTCGCTTGAGCCGTCCGGCGTCGCGGGGGCCGGTCCCACTTCGATCGCCGGAGCCGTGCGGAATTGTGCGGAGTTCGTCCCGAGTTCGTCCCGACACCGCGCGGGGCTCCGAAAAACCAACTATGTCCAAAAATCCCGCGTGGCAACGGTTTGTCGGCTCGCAGTCGCCGCGACATTTACACACCGCCCGGACATCGTGCCTCCGTGAACCTATTTGTAAGTGCCTCCGTGACCCTCTATGTGTGTGGCTCCGTGGCCCTGTATGTGTGTGTGTCTCGGTGCCCCTCTCTGTGTGCCCCTCTAAGTCCTGGCGAACTCACCTTGGACTTGCTTCAAGTTCGCCTTGCTTTGCGCCGCGTTGCGCCACTCACCCGACCTCCGCGCGGCCCCTGCTGCCGGTTTAGTTGCGCTTGCCGCATGCAGGCGCATGCTGGTGGGACCGGCCCTGTAAAGGGGATCACCCGACCTCCGCGCGGCCCCCGCTGCCGGTTTGATCGCGTTCATCGCATATAGTTGCATGCTGGTGGGACAGGCCTTTAACTTGTTCAACCTTTCTCTGTAACATAGTTGCTGGAACCCAGGCAACATTCTAGTAAATCTCCTCTGTACTCTCTCTATTTTGTTGGCCTCCACTGCCTTCTGTGGCAAAGAATTCGACAGATTCACAACTCTCTGCATGAGAAAGTTTCCTCATCTCAGTGCTAAATGGCCTACCCCTTATTCTTAAACTGTGAGCCCCTGGTTCTGGACTCCTCCAACATCGGGAACATTTTTCCTGCATCTAGCCTGTCCAATCCTTTAGGAATTTTATGTTTCCATAAGATCCCCTCTCATCCTTCTAAACTCTAGTGAATACAAGCCCAGTCGACCCATTCTTTCATCATATGACAGTCCCGCCATCCCGGGAATTAACCTGGTGAACCGACGCTGCACTCCCTCAATAGCAAGAATGTCCTTCCTCAAATTAGGAGACCCAAACTGCACACAATACTCCAGGTGTGGTCTCACCAAGTTAATGGTGAACTAACTCATCAGTGTCAACCTTTGTTGAAAAGTAACTCCCAAGACATGGGAAGTGGTCTGCATTTTCCACCCTCCGTTGGTGAACTTCCTTATCAGGGGACAGTTTTGTTCCGAAGAGGTATGGATGCATGAGACTTTTATCTTGCTAATATTAAGTGCAAGGACAACTTCAGGTAACCCCGGCCTTCCCTCTCTCTCTATCCCTCCCCCTCCAAAGTCGCACCAGCTTCTCGTTTTCACCCAGCAAACAGCTAACAATGGCCTGTTTCCTTTATTATCATAACCTTTTTTGCATATCTTTCATTCATTGATCTTTATCTCTTTACATCATCGCCTCTATCTCTTATTTCCCTTTTCCCTGACTAGTCTGAAGAAGGGTCTCGACCTGAAACGTCTCCCATTCCTTCTCTCCAGAGATGCTGCCCGTCCCGCTGTTATGCCAGCTTTTTGTGTCTTTCTTTTGCCTCAGTGAACTAGTCAATGATGTGATGTCTTTGCGCTTGGCCTCCGAATGGGGCAGCGTGTGCACTGGAATTGGAAATCTCCACGGAATATGATAGAAACATAGAAACATAGAAAATAGGTGCAGGAGTAGGCCATTCGGCCCTTCGAGCCTGCACCACCATTCAATGTGATCATGGCTGATCATCCAACTCAGTATCCCGTACCTGCCTTCTCTCCATACCCCCCGATCCCTTTAGCCACAAGTGCCACATCTAACGCCCTCTTAAATATAGCCAATGAGCTGGCCTCAACTACCTTCTGTGGCAGAGAATTCCAGAGACTCACCACTCTCTGTGTAAAGAATGTTTTCCTCATTTCGGTCCTAAAGGAATTCCCCCTTATCCTTAGACTGTGACCCCTTGTTCTGGACTCCCCCAACATCGGGAACAATCTTCCAGCATCTAGCTTGTCCAACCCCTTAAGAATTTTGTAAGTTTCTATAAGATCCCCCCTCAATCTTCTAAATTCCAGCGAGTACAAGCCGAGTCTATCCAATCTTTCCTCATATGAAAGTCCTGACATCCCAGGAATGATACAGCTTCAACAGTTCTCTGTTTGCAGTGTTTAGCTTTATTCAGTGGGTAGCTTGTTGGGGGTAGAGTACTGTGGTTAGAAATATAAAGGATAATGTTACGCACAGAATCAGACTGGTTTGACTGCAGTGTGCATGGTGATCAGGTGTGTTATGGACTAAAAGGACACAAAATGCCGCTGCAAGTCAGAGGGTCAGGCAGCATCACTGGAGAACATTTATAGGTTTAGTTTAGTTTAGTTAAGTTTAAACAGGCCCTTCCACCCACCGAGTCCGCGTCGGCCGGTGACCTCCGCACAATAACACTATCCTCACACACTAGGGACAAACTTACATTTATACTAGAATACTTAAGGGGTTGGACAGGCTAGATGCAGGAAGATTGTTCCCGATGTTGGGGAAGTCCAGAACAAGGGGTCACACTTTAAGGATAAGGGGGGAAGTCTTTTAGGACCGAGATGAGAAAAACATTTTTCACACAGAGAGTGGTGAATCTCTGGAATTCTCTGCCACAGAAGCGAGTTGAGGCCAGTTCATTGGCTATATTTTAGAGGGAGTTAGGTGTGGCTAAGGGGATCAGGGGGTATGGAGAGAAGGCAGGTATGGGATACTGAGTTGGATGATCAGCCATGATCATATTGAATGGCGGTGCAGGCTCGAAGGGCCGAATGGCCTATTCCTGCACCTATTTTCTATGTTTCTATGTTTCTACACCACGCCAAACCTGTACGTCTTTGGAGTGTGGGGGGAAACCGGAGATCTCGGAGTAAACCCACGCAGGTCACGGCGAGGATGTGCAAACTCCATACAGACAACACCCGTGGTCAGGATTGAACCCGGGTCTCTGGTGCTGCAAGGCAGCAACTCTACCGCTGCGCTACTGTGCCGCCCCACAGCGCTGTTTCATTCTTTCTGTTTCAGGTCCATGCTCGGTTTTCGTTGAAAGAGATTTCCGGCCTTTCAGCCTCAAAGTGTGAAAGTGTTATTTGCAAGATCTCACTTCTGAGTCAGTCTTCGTGGGGTCGTGTCCCACCCTGGGGACGTGAACACAATGTCCTGGAGAACACCCACGGGCTCCGCTGTTGGAAGAGCGCAATGCACCACCTTTTTGTTAAAGAAAAATATAACAAGCCCCTTTCTGTCCTCTTGGATGAAGAAAAACATCCAGCAGTAATATTCAAGGGAAGGCCAGGGGAGTTAGTACAGCAGTCTGTTCAATGTTTATTTCTCTGCAAACAACTTAAACAGATGCTCTGGTCATTATCATATTGCTGCGGGTGGGTTGTTATTGAGCGTAAATTGGCTGCCAGATTTCCCACATCGAGTTTAGTTTTAGTTTAGCTTATAGCTTGGAGATGCAGCGCGGAAACAGGCCCCTTGGCCCACCGAGTCCGCACTGACTAGCGATCCCTGCGCACTAACACTATCCTACGCACGCCGGGGATAATTTACATTTATGCCAAGCCAGTTAGCCTTCAAACCTGTACTTTTTTGGAGTGTGGGAGGAAACCAGAGCTCCCAGAGAAAACCCACACAGGTCACGGAGAGAACATACAAACTCTGTACAGCCGGCACCCGTAATCAGGATAGAACCCGGATCTCTGCTGCTGTAAGGCAAGACAATGGGTGCTCTGGTTTCCTCCCGCACTCCAAATATGTGCAGGATTGTAGGATAATAAGTAAATAAAAATTGTCCCTAGTGTGTAGGATAGTGCTAGTGCAGGGGTCGGGAACCTTGTTCTGCATAGGGGCCAGGACCCATGTCTGTGAGTGGATGGTGGGCCACATCTATCGCCATAGTGTGACACTTAAGGGCCTGTCCTACCAGCATCCGACTCCATGCGATGAGCGCGATCAAACTAGAAGCGGGGGCCGCGCGGAGGTCGGGTGATCCCCTGTACAGGGCCGTTCCCACCATCATGCGCCTGCATGCGGCAAGCGCGACCAAACCGGCAGCGAGGGCCGTGTGGAGGTCGGGTGAGTGGCGCTAAGCGGTACAAAGTGAGGCGAACTTGGAGCGAAGTCTTAAGGTAAGTTCGCCAGGACAGAGAAGGGCACACAGAGAGGGGCACAGGGGCACACACACAGAGGGCCACGGAGCCACACACATAGAGGGTCACGGAGGCACCTACAGATATGTTCACAGAGGCACGATGTTGAGGCGGTGTGTCACGCGTCGAGGCGACTGCGAGCCGAAAAGCCGTTGCCGCGCGGAATTTTTGAAAAAGGGTCAGTTGTATAATACGCTGCAGGCGTATTATAGATTTTAGATTTACTAGAATGTTGCCTGGATTCCAGCAACTAAGTTACAGAGAAAGGTTGAACAAGTTAGGTCTTTATTCTTTGGAGCACAGAAGGTTAAGGGGGGACTTGATTGAGGTCTTTAAAATTATGAAAGGGATAGACAGAATTGACGTGGATAAGCTTTTCCATTGAGGGTAGGGAAGATTCAAACAAGAGGGCATGACATGAGCATTAAGGGACAGAAGTTTAGGGGTAACATGAGAGAGAACTTCTTTACTCAGAGAGTGGTGGCTGTGTGGAATGATCTTCCTGCAGAAGTGGTGGAGGCAGGATCGATTTTAACATTTAAAAGTAAAGTGGATAGGTATATGGACGGGAAGGGAAAAGAGGGGTATGGTCTGAGTGCAGGTAGATGGGACTAGGGGAAAATAAATGGTCGGCACGGACTGGAAGGGCCGAGAGGGCCTGTTTCCGATCTGTAATTGTTATATGGTTATATGGTTATATGGTTATATGTTTAAATGATTTCGGGTTACGGGCCGGATTCGGCCCGTGGGCTGTAGGTTGCCGACTCCTGTGCCAGTGTGTGGGGTGATCGTGGTCATTGCGGACTCGGTGAGATACTGCGTGGAAGCAGGTCCATCGGCCCACCGAGTCCGCACCGACCAGTGCTCCCCACATTAACACTATCCTACACACACTAGGGGCAATTTACATTTATGCCAAGTCAATGAGTCTACAGACCTGAACGTCTTTGGAGTGTGGGAGGAAACCGAAGATCTTGGAGAAAACCCACGCAGGTCACGTGGAGAACGCACCCAGAGTCAAGATCGAACCCAGATCTCTGGCGCTGTGAGGCAGTAGCTCTACCGTTGCGCCACCGTGCAGCCTGTTGAGATATATTTCAAGAATACATCTTAGACTGTGTAATGCACCAGAGTAATCTGAAATCCCAAAAGGTCTTATGTACATCCAGAGCTTCCTTTCTTTCATGTGCACAAACTCTTCCGCATACATCCCAGCCTCCAATTACCAATCAGTCTGAGAAAGTAGTTGAGGCAAGAACAATATCGACATTTCAAAGTAGGACTAACTTAGATGGCAAGTCTGAGTATAGAAGTTGGGAGGTTATGTTGCAGTTATATTAGACCTTGGTGAGGCCGCATTTAGAGTATTGTGTTCGTTTCTGGTCAGAGACAAAGCGACAGCACTGTAAGGAGATAGATTGAAGGGGGCTCGACAACCACCAACCACCGCCAGTCTCCACTGCCCACGTTGCACCAAGGTGTGTGTGGATCGCTGATCAGCCTCTACGGACATCTGCAGACCCACAAGTAGACCACCCTATGGAGAGGAGAGGACAGTCATACTCGCTTTGAGTGACCGCTGATGATGATGACTGAGGAAAGATGTTAGAGGAAAGATGTTGTCGAGCTGGAAAGGGTGCTGAGAAGATTTACAAGCATGTTGCCAAGACTCGAGGGGGCCTGAGCTATTGGGAGATTTTGAGCAGGCTAGGACTCAATTACTCGATGAGCAAGAGGTTGAGGAGTGTTCTTGCAAAGGTATCCTTTATATTTCTAACCACGGTCACGGGGAGAACATACAAACTCCATACAGACAAGCACCCGTGGTCAGGATCGAACCCGGGTTTCTGGCGCTGTAAGGCAGCAACTCTACTGCTGCGCCACCGTGCCGCCCTTGTCTTGTTGGAAACTGTGTATGTCTGAATGATTTACAGTGGACGTTTAACATCATTCCATTGTAAATAAGACATACAAACTTCAATCGAAAAAGTTATCCAGTAAGTACACGGAGTGTATCACAGTCCTTGTTCTAGATGTGTATTAAGTAGACATTGATTTTTCTACCCAATCTCTGAATCATGACGTCTCCTGAAGCAGTAGTTGCCAAGCTTTGAAACATGCAAGCAGTCTTTCTTCTTAAGCATTAATTACAATGTGACCATTAATTCACTGATTAATAGAATTATTGGAGCAGCTACTATACTTTATTTTCTGATTAATTGGCAAAAACCTAAAACGACTTGCAAAAGAGCGTAACTGGGATCAAACATCATTAGACGGAATGAAAGAAGGTATGCATAGCACGCTGAGAAATCCATTCTCCAGTTCACTCTCCAATAAAAGTGAACTGATGGACTTTGAAGTGGTCAGGTAGTGGAGATAACAATCTCAATAGGAAGGCTTATCACGGCGAGAGAAAAGATGTGAACTGCATGGGAAATAGCAAGCGCTGCATGCGATTACGGTTGAATACATCGGGCAATATTCACCATGCCTGTCTGCAGAGTCCAAACCCTTCGGGCGAGAACAAACGGTGGAGACCACAAACAGAATGTGTTAGAAATGGTTTGTGTCAAAATGCAGTATCGTGTGCATTTGTTGGCAGCCTTCACATGGCGACTATTTGCATACCTTGGGTAGGCCAAACAAAGAATGTCACTGTGACTTATCACATGTGCCAATAGAGTACAATTAACTAATCCATTGATTTGGGCGGCCACGGTGGCACAGCGGTAGAGTTGCTGCATTCACAGCGAATGCAGCGTCGGAGACCCGGGCTCGATCCCGACGTAATGGGTGCTGTCAGTCCGGAGTTTGTACGTTCTCCCCGTGACCTGCGTGGGTTTTCTCCTCGATCTTCGAATTTCCTCCCACACTTTGAAGACGTACAGGTTTGTAGGTTAATTGGCTTGGTAAATTTAAAACTTGTCCCCTAGTGGGTGTAGGATAGTGTTAATGTGCGGGGATCGTTGGTCGGCGCGGACCCGGTGGGTGGAAGGGCCTGTTTCCGTGCTGTATCTCTAAACTAAACTAGACTAATTAATTGATTAATTGATTAATTAATTGATTCATTCATTATTTACTAATTCAGGCCAAAAGCAACAGGTCATCAGCTCATGAGGAATCTCGTGCCGGCAATACTCTTCTCTCCCAGCACGGTCTTCCATCTTCTGTGAGTAGGTTGATGCTGCCGCCTCATGACCGAATCTCTATCTCATCCAACAGAAGATTTTTTTTCCCACATGCAATCTGATTAGTAAACAACCCTCATTATTGGATGTAGAGAGCTCACAAGTTCACAGGTTCATAATTATACCATCGAGTCTACTCCGCCATTCAATCATGGCTGATCTCTGCACCTAATCCTATTTTCTTGCCTTCTCCCTATAACCCTTGACACCCGTTCTCATCAAGAACCTGTCTATCCCTGCCTTAAAAATTTCCACTGACTTGGCCTCCATTGGATGCTTCCAGTAATTGGAGAGTCTAGAATTAGAGGGCACAGCCTCAGAATAAAAGAGGATGTATTTTGACTGGAAGTCCGTGCAGAGAGTGGTGAGGACAGCGGAAAAAATCATCGGGACCTCTCTCCCCTCAATCGGAGATATTGCGGCCAAACGTTGCGTGTCTAAGGCCAGCAGTATTATAAAAGACCCCACACATCTCCATCACGGACTGTTCACTCTGTTGCCCTCGGGCAAAAGACATCGCAGCATAAGGAGCAGAACATCAAGGTTCTGCAACAGCTTCTTCCCACGAGCCATCAGACTCCTGAATGCCATGTAATGGGCTGCCACCATTGTCTATTTATCCTTTTATCCTTTTATCCATTTTATCCATTTTATCCTTCTGTTAATTATCGTGTTGCACAGGGAGCCAAATGCAATGGAATTTTGTTTGGAACTGCATATATCAATGTATTTCTAAATGACAATAAAATTTGTTTGACTTTGTTTGACTTTGACTTGTTGACTTGGAATGGAGATGAGGAACAATGTCTTTAGCCAGAGAGTGGCGAATCTGTGGAATTCATTGTCACAGACATCTGTTGAGCCCAAGGCATTGGATATTCTTAAAGTGGAAATTGATAGGTTCTTGATTAGGACGTCAATGGTTTTGGGGAGAAGGCAGGAGAATGTGGTTGGGAGGGAGAGATAGATCAACCGTGATCGAATGGTGGAGTACACTCAATGCCTAATTCTGCTCTTATTCATTCTTCCCTGTGGTTATCAAACTGTGCATCTCCTCCCCCTTTTGGCATGGGGTAGACTGAGGCTGACCCCCCTCCCCCTCCCCCCCCCCCCCCCCCCCTCCATCTTTGCACATCCCCACATTCGCAGTGAAGAAAGCAAATGGTATGTTATCATTCATAGCGAAAGGATTTGAGTATAGGAGCAGGGAGGTTCTACTGCAGTTGTACAGGGTTTTGGCGAGGCCACACCTGGAGTATTGCGTACAGTTTTGGTCTCCAAATCTGAGGAAAGCCATTCTTGCCATAGAGGGGGTACAGAGAAGATTCACCAGATAGATTCCTGGGATGGCAGGACTTCCATATGAGGAAAGACTGGATAGACTCGGCTTGTACTCGCTGGAATTTAGAAGATTGAGGGGGGATCTTATAGAAACTTACAAAATTCTCAAGGGGTTGGACAAGCTAGATGCTGGAAGATTGTTCCCGATGTTGGGGGAGTCCAGAACAAGGAGTCACAGACTAAGGATAAGGGGGAATTCCTTTAGGACCGAGATGAGGAAAACATTCTTTACACAGAGAGTGGTGAGTCTCTGGAATTCTCTGCCACAGAAGGTAGTTGAGGCCAGTTCATTGGCTATATTTAAGAGGGCGTTAGATGTGGCACTTGTGGCTAAAGGGATCAGGGGGTATGGAGAGAAGGCAGGTACGGGATACTGAGTTGGATGATCAGCCATGATCACATTGAATGGCGGTGGAGTCTTGAAGGGCAGAATGGCCTACTCCTGCACCTATTTTTCTATGTTTCTATGCTTCTATCCCCAATCCTTTCACTCGTCACTTTAATTTTGTATTTCATTTATTTTGTGTTTTTATGATTGGTGGCAGATCAATTTCTATTGTATCGTATCTTATGTCTTACGTTCTTATGGTCTTATTCACAGAAAATAATCTTCATTGTTCCTTGATGAGAAACAGGCCATTTCTGAACACTGGTGTGAGCAATAGACTGGGTTTTTTAGGTGAGTTATCAAAGTGGGCTTGTAATCATTGCTGCAAGAATGGATTAGCTCACTGCCAATGTGCACCGAGCAAGGCCTCATAGTTAGCTTAAACCCACCTGAATACAATAGCAGTAATGGTTAAGCTGCAGAATTAGCAGCCAACACACTGGATCAGAGAACAGGGGAGGCATGATGGTGCAGCAGTGGAGTCACAGCCTCACAGCACCAGAGCCACGGTTTGATCCTGACCATGGGTGCTCTCCGTACGGAGTTTGTATGTTCTCCCTGTGACCTCGTGGAATTCCTCCAGGTGCTCTAGTTTCCTCCCACGCTCCAAAGATGTGTAGGTTTGTAGGGATTAATTTGCTTCAGAAAAATTGTAAATTGTCCCTAGTGTGGGGGACACTGTTGGTGCGGGGTTGATAACAGGTTGGTGCGGACTCGGTGGGCCTAAGAGCCTGTTTCCATGCTGTATCTCTAAAGTCTAAAGTATTGAGGTAAAGACAAGAGACACAATGGACAACTGGATATGGGCAACAAATGACAACATTTGTTTATATTCCACGAATGAACATAAGTTCATTATTGATGTTGTTATTGTGTGCATGTAGGTGTGTATGTGATGTGTAGGAAGATGGATTCAAAAAGCTGGAGTAACTCAGTGGGACGGGCAACAGCTCTGGAGAAAGAATGGGTGACTTTTTGGGACGAGACGCTTCTTCAGACTGGTTAGGGATAAGGGAAACGAGAGATATAGATGATGATGTAGAGAGATAAAGAACAATGAATGAAAGATATGCAAAAAGGTAACAATGACAAAGGAAACAGGCCATTGTTTGCTGTTTGTAGGGTGAAAACGAGAAGCTGGTGTGACATGGGTGGGGGAGGGATGGAGAGAGAGGGAATGCCGGGGTTACTTGAAGTTAAAAAAAAATCAAAATTGACACCACTAGGCTGTCAGCTGCCTAAACAAAATATGAGTGTGCAGGAAGGAACTGCAGATGCTGGTTTACACCAAAGATAGACACAAATTTGCTGGAGTAACTCAGTGGGTCAGGCAGCATCTGTGGAGGAAAGTAATAGGTGACGTTTTGGATCGAGACCAGTTAGGGAAGAGGAATGAAAAGTTACAGTTTATTATTGATGTCGGCTGCCAATTAAAATTGACCAGGTTCCACCTGAGCAGCCCTGCTGTTCCTTGAATAACTTTGGTTTGAAAGTGCTTCAGAGAAAGATAGAAACATAGAAAATAGGTGCAGGAGGAGGCCATAGCTGATCATCCAGAATCAGTACCCCGTTCCTGCTATCTCCCCATATCCCTTGATTCCGTTAGCCTTAAGAGCTGTATCTAACTCTCTCTTGAATGCATCACTCTCTCTTGAACACTTCTGATAGACTAAAGTGTTCCTTTACTCTGCACTGTAGTAGCGACCAAATTTTTCGTGTCAGGGCATTGGACTTGTACACATGAACAAAGTGAATTGGAGTTAGGGGTGCTGCTTACTGAGTCAAACTCGCCTCATGTGCACGTGATGGCAACACAAGAGCTGCTTGATATTTGGTAAAATGAGATATTCCTTATTTCAGCTTGTAAGAGTTACCATAAATCTTGCGTTCATCACCTGCAATGTCTAACCTTTGCTTTGTTTCTTGTGCTCTCTCGCTCTCATTAGTAGTGAACACATTTGCACTGCTATTTATGTTGGTGTTAGCAGAAAGGTGATTTCATCTCTGATTTATTATTCTCGGTTTGACTGCAGTCCATTAACTGAAGACAACTTTTTGCCCAATTAGATCCTTCCAGGGCTATTTGGGAAATGCAGAAGAGGTAAATGTAGCACTTAGAGTATTTGGCCAAACAGATGACATCGAATAGAAACATAGAAACATAGAAAATACGTGCAGGAGTAGGCCATTCGGCCCTTCGAGCCTGCACCGCCATTCAATATGATCATGGCTGATCATCCAACTCAGTATCCCGTACCTGCCTCCTCTCCATACCCCTGATCCCTTTATCCCCAAGGGCCACATCTAACTCCCTCTTAAATATAGCCAATGAACTGGCCTCAACTACCTTCTGTGGCAGAGAATTCCACAGATTCACCACTCTCTGTGTGAAAAATGTTTTTCTCATCTCGGTCCTAAAAGGTTTCCCCCTTATCCTTAAACTGTGACGCCTTGTCCTTGACTCCCCCAACATCAGGAACAATCTTCCTGCATCTAGCCTGTCAAACCCCTTAAGAATTTTGTAAGTTTCTATAAGATCCCCCCTGGTTTTCACCATAGCTTCGTTTTAGTTTAGTTGAGAGAAACGGCGTGGAAACAGGCCTTTCGGCCCACCGAGTCCGCGTCGACCACCGATCCCCGCACACTAACACTATCCTGCACACACTAGGGACAATTTATATTTATAGAAAGCCAATTAACCGACAAACCTGAACGTCTTTGGAGTGTGGGAGGAAACCGAAGATCTCTGGAAAAACCCATACGGTCACGGGGAGAACGTACAAACTCCGTACAGCCAGCACCCGCAGTCGGGATCGAACCTGGGTCTCTGGCGCTGAAAGCGTTGTAAAGTAGCAACCCTACCGCTGTGCCACTGTGAATTCCGCCATAATGAATATGGTAAGACCAATATAATCAGGTGGTCAATAAAATGAGCCTAAACCTTTATGTGTCCTTTGCAAGTCCAGGGTAAGTTAAGAAATGCAAGGGCCTGTCCCACTTTCATGAGTTATTCACGAATTTTCCTGAGTTTTCCCCTTGATTCAAACTCGCAGAATGTTCGTGACGAGTCCGTAGGAGGCCGTAGGAGTTTGTTCATCGATACTATATATCGTAGCAGCTCGTTATGCCAGCCGTAGGTACTCGTGACATCAGGTAAGTCAGGAAGTATTTTCCAGCCCGATAGAAAATGTCCACGAGTAAAAAAATGGTCGGGATGAAAGAAATTGCAACTTTTTACTCGTTAGGAGGGCGTCGAAATAGTCGTGGGAATTCGTAGACATACTCGTAGGAGTTCGTGAACATAGTCGTGGAAGGTCGTAGGAGTTCGTAGATTACCACGATCTTGATTTTTTTTTCAGGTCCTTTAAACCCGGCAGAGGTTTTGAATTAAGTTGAGAGAGTGGGACAGACCCTTAAGAGACTAGCTGAGACAAAATGTTTTACATTCCAATCGATCATATTCTGATGCATACCACCAGCATGGCGAAATTTATTGTGTGCAAGTAAATTCATGGGGCCAGGGAAGAAACCAGGGAAAACCGGAAAGAAAAGCTGTGTGGAAAAATATTTTGTTATGTGCATGCATTTCCGATGCTGGACACTTTGATTTGTCTGACTGCTGATACTTGCACTCTTGCCTATAATACAAAAAAGAAAATAATATTTGGTATTTTTTGTTGAAATAACCAATATAAATTGGTTGTAGGAAGGAACTGCAGATGCTGGTTTAACCCGACGGTAGACACAAAATGCTGGAGTAACTCAGCAGGACAGGCAGCATCTCTGGAGAGAAGGGATGGGTGACGTTTCAGGTCGAGACCCTTCTTCAGACTGCAGAGATGCTGCCTGACCTGCTGAGTTACTCCAGCATTTTGTGTCTATAACCAATATAAATATACCTTTTTTAATATGTTTCCTATTTCCCCACTCCCCACATTTAAGAAATTTCTGAAAATAGTCTTAAGCGCCTGTCCTACAAGCATGCAACTCTATGCGATGAACGCGATCAAACTAGAAGCGGGGGCCGCGTGGAGGTCGGGTGATCCCCTGTACAGGGCCGTTCCCACCAGCATGCGCCTGCATGCGGCAAGCGCGACCAAACCGGCAGCAGGGGCCGCGCGGAGGTCGGGTGAGTGGCGCAACGCGGCGCAAAGTGAGGCGAACTTGGAGCGAAGTCTAAGGTAAGTTCGCCAGGACAGAGAGGGCCACACAGAGAGGGGCACAGACATCGAGGCGGTGTGTAATGCGTCGAGGCGACAGCGAGCCGACAAGCCGTTGCCGCGCGGAATTTTTGAACATAGTCAGTTTTTCGGAGCCCCGTGCGATGTCGGGATGAACTCCGCACAATTCCGCACGGCTCCGGCGATCGAAGTGGGACCGGCCCCGCGACGCCGAACGGCTCAAGCGACCACGTTAGGTCGCGCTAATCGCATAGAGTTGCATGCTTGTAGGGCAGGCCCTTTATCAAGAGCATAATGATTGAGTTTTATTTTGTTCCCTATGCTGGAATTCCTTATTGAACTGTGAACAAGCTTTTCAGAGAGTTTTTGTACTCAGCTGCATGAGATGTATCGTAAGAGTAATATTCACAAATCCCAAAATCTAGGCCACAACCCTTACGAATGTTCACAGATCATTTTCGATGTAAGTATATTAGCTTCAAAGTCATCTCATTGAGTTTCATTGTCAATAACTAATTTTCACCTAGCCCACAGCTATCAATGGCCTGTTTCCTTTACCATCGTTACTTTTTTACATATCATTCATTCATTGCTCTTGATCTCTCTACATCATCATCTATATCTCTCGTTTCCCTTTCCACTGAGTTTCAATCTGAAGAAGGGTCTCGACCCGAAATGTCACCCATTCCTTCTCTCCAGAGATGATGCCTGTCCCGCTGAGTTACTCCAGCTTTTTGTGTCTCTCCCAGCTTGCTCCCGCCCCACCCGATGATCGATCTGAAGAAGAATCCCGACATGAATCATCACGTGTCCGTGTTCGGGTGAGGAGAGGGAAGTTGGTTTGCGGGCCGGCTCTGAGGCAGTCTATAGCTTCCCTGCGTCGGGAGCCGCTCAAGAACATTGAGCATGGGACTGGACTTCATTTTTTTTTTTGTAAATGGCACCAAAATATAGGGAATCGTGCATGCGTGATGTATATGCAAAAAGAGTTTCACTGAGCAGTGTGCACGTGACAATAAAGAGCCAATGAGCCATTGAACCATTCTCCAAAGATTCACTCCCTTTGAGAGCGGCACGGTGTCAGAGGTAAAGTTGCTGCTTTACTGCACCAGAGACCCAGGTTCGATCCTGCCTACGAGTGTTATCAGTACTGAGTTTGTACGTTCTCCCTGTGACCCCGTGTGGCTTCCCCGGGTGCTCCAGCACTCCAAAGACGTAGTAAGGTGCTGGCTGTTTGCAGAACTTGTACGCTCTCCCTGTGACTGTTTTCTCCGGGCCCTCCGGTTTCCTCCCACACTCCAAAGATGTACAGGTTTGTAGGTTAATTTGGCTTCGGGAAAAATTACAAATCGTCCCTCATGTGTAGGATAGTGTTTCTTACCGAATCCACACACAAGATTAATAGTTTGTCAGCCAGAGCTGAACACACTTAACCATATAACAATTACAGCACAGAAACAGGCCCTCTCGGCCCTTCCAGTCCATGCCGACTTCTCGGCATCTGCATCCAATGGTGTCTATCTTGCGCTTCTTGTGCGTGGTGATGGAAAGATTGGTGAAAACAGGGCCACGACGTGAACACTCTTTCCTTGACCCCCTAGGATAGTGTTAGTGTAGGGGGATTGCTGCTCAGCTGGGGCTCGGTGGGCCGATGGTTTTGTTTCCGCAAATTTTAACTAAAAACTATACAAGATGCTGCCTCACCCACTGAGTTACCAATATTTTGCGTCATTTAGTATCTCTTCCTTTTTATTAGCTGTGAACTCAAAAGTCAAAGAGAATTTTAAAGGCTTTATTTGTATTGATGAGGGGTACTGAGTATAAGAACAGTGGCCTACAGTCTGTTTTTCTATCTATTTTTAAAATTTTAATTTGTTAAAAGTATGTTCTGGATGATTTTTTTAGCATTTCTATGTGGGGGAGGGGGGTAGGGTAAGGGGGAAACCTCACTTCCTGGCGAGGAAGCGACTATTCTCCAAGCCGCGTCCTCGGCCCCCTCTCGCGGCCTACCAACTGGATTGGCGCGGCCTTTCCTGCCGGAGACCGGAGACCGGACCAGAGCTACAGCGGCGGCGCAGCATTGGATTGATAACGTAGCGGGCTACGCCTTATGCCCCTGTCCCACTTAGGAAACCTGAACTGACACCTCTGGAGACTTTGCGCCCCACCCAAGGTTTCCGTGCAGTTCCCGGAGGTTTTTGTCAGTCTCCCTAACGGTCGAAAGTGGTTTCTGCTTCTTCTATGTTCCGGCGATTATTTAAAAAAATTAAAAACGGCCGCGACTAAAAATAAGTTGCCGTTTTAAAAATCAGTAATTTTTTAGTCGAAGCCGGTTGCGATGCTAGTTGAAGGTGGTTGCCGGAGGTTGCAGGTAGTGGAAGGTAAGACCTTTTTTTCACCCAGTTTTATTCCACCAGGGAGGTCTTACCTTCTACTCAGGAACAGGTTGAGGAACAGCTTCTTCCCTGCAGCTATCAGGCTATTAAACATGACAACAAATAAGCTCTGAACTACAACAGAGTATTATTATTATTGAACTATATTTGTTTATTTATTGCGTATGTGTGCATGTATATATACACACATTGAACTTTTTTTTCTCCCTTTATGTACTATGTTTACATATTCTGTTGTGCTGCAGCATGTAAGAATTTCATTGTCCTATCTGGGACATATGACAATAAAACTCTCCTGATACTTGACTCTTGACTTCCAAATCAAACATATATTTGAAATAATTCAAAATAATATTTTGAAATAACATTTGAAAGTTGAATATTAATTTGAAATAACTGAGGCAGCCTTTTGGATTTTACCAATAAATCACCAAGCTCACATCATATAGAGAGACATTAAATGCAACATACAGACAGATTAGACATACAGATAAAGATATGAGACTCCACCTGGAAGGAAAATCAGACCGCTTCTATCAGACGCGGTCTGCATTGGTAGAATTACTACAAAGATAGGGTGCAGGAGTACCTCGGGCCTTGGTAGGGGGGGATGAAAAACTATCCAGTTGGTGGATTCGTTTTGCGTGATATATATAACATAATGACTGTCTTTTTTTTTCCTTCTTTTTCCTTTTCTTTTTTTAGGGTCTATCTCTTAACCCCCTTTCTCTAATTCTTTGACCAAGGGTTTCTTCTCCCCTTTGGCACGTTCTTTCACTATCACAACTCTTTTCACCTATTTCGCTCTCTTTCTTTCTATTCTTTTTCTTTAAAAGCCATAAAATTATGGGGTACAATGATTGTAACAGTATATACGTGAAGTACATTGATGTATTTACCGCTAATAAATAAAATAAAAAAATAAAAAAAAAGCAACATAGGGTGGGGACAATGGTTTGTTGCAGATAATGCTATTGCTAAATTGTGTAGCTGAGACATTTTGGTTCAAGAAATCATTTGAGTTTATTCTTTTTTAAAGATGTTAAGACTTTATAAGTTTGCTGGACAGACAGTGCAGAGTTAGTGCCATGACCCATGGAAAATCAGTCATAATATAAAGTTCATGGGGTCAAAGCATTGGGTCAGGGATATGTGGGGGGGCGGGGGGGGGGGCATTAAAGTGCATCCTTGGTGTAGGTTCCTTGCATTCCATGTGAAGCAAATTACAAAGGGCATAGAAGAGAGACCGAAAATGGTGGAGTAATGTGTTTCCAGCAGAGATGTAATGCTGAGGACCTGTAAGGTGCTGGTCGGGCTGCATTTGGAGTACTGTGAGCAAATCTGGGCCCCATATCCGAGGAAGGATGTGCTGGTTCTGCGGAGGATCCAGAGGAGGATACAAGAATGATTCCAGGAATGAGTGAGTGAGAATATGCTGAGCGTTTGACAGCACTGGGCCTCCACTCGCTGGAGTTTAGAAGGTTGAGGGGGGACCTCATTGAAACTTACAGAATAATGAAAGGCACAGATAGAGTGGATGTGGAAAGGATGTTTGCCACAGAGGGCTGTGCAGGCCAAGTCAGTGGATATTTTTAAAGCAGAGTTCTTGATTCTTGATTAGTTCTTGAAAGTTCTTGATTAGGACGGGTGTCAAGGGTTATGGGGAGAAGGCAGGAAAATAGGATTAGGTGGCAGAGATCAGCCATGATTGAATGGCGGAGTAGACTCGATGGGTTGAATGGCCAAATTCTACTCCTATAACTTGTGAACTTGTGAGCTTTTAACTCAGCGGAACTGGCAGCATCTCTGGAGAGAAGGAATTCCCTCTCTTCAGAGATGCTGCCTGACCCTTGTTTCTTGGTTACTTGGTCCTCCAAAATATTCCAACTGGAATTTAAACTGGAGGTGGTGAAGGGAGGGGTTTAGTCAGAGAGGGTTATTGGGAAGAAAGTGCCACTTTAAATTTAGTTGCATCTGGCTGGGCAACCGTGGCTTGGTGGAGATTATTCCATGCTTTAATAGTGCGTGGGAAGAACGAATTGCTGTACACATCTGTCTTTGAGGCTGGGACCACAAATTGGATCGCTGAGTTACTCCAGCATTTTGTGTCTACCTTCAGAGTAAACCAGCAGCTGCAGTTCCCTCTTACAAAGGACGTATATATTGCCACCTTTGAATCATTGCCTGTTGCAGAGCATCTAAAAGCAATAGAGCACCTGGTGACATTGTCACACTTGTGAAGTATGATCGGAAATTGAAATCTGCGCTGGGGTGAGGCATCTCGGGAAGTGTCGGCACAATATCTTGACCCAGAAGAGGGCACAGACACTTCAACTCAGGCAAGATTCGCCTTCATTAACAATTCATGCACAAAACATGAATGGCTGTCAGGGGTTATGGGGAGAAGGCAGGAGAATGGGGTTGAGAGGGAAAGACAGATCAGCCATGAAGGAATGGTGGAGTGGACTTGATGGGTCGAATGGCCAAATTATACTCCTATAACTTGTGAACTTGTGAGCTTTAATTAGCCTAATTAGAGTCACAGAGTCATACAGTGTGGAAACATGGTCTTAAAAACATAGAAACATAGAAAATAGGTTTAGGAGTAGGCCATTCGGCCCTTCGAGCCTGCACCGCCATTCAATATGATCATGGCTGATCATCCAACTCAGTATCCTGTACGTGTCTTCTCTCCATACCCTCTGATCCCTTTAGCCACAAGTGCCACATCTAACTCCCTCTTAAATATAGACAATGAACTGGCCTCAACTACGTTCTGTGGCAGAGAATTCCAGAGACTCACCACTCTCTGTGTGAAAAATGTTTTCCTCGTCTCATTCCTAAAGGAATTGCCCCTTATCCTTAGATTGTGACCTCTTGTTCTGGAGTTCCCCAACATTGGGAACAATCTTCCTGCATCGGTGCAGGCTCGAAGGGCCGAATGGCCTACTCCTGCACCTAATTTCTATGTATCTAGCCTGTCCAACCCCTTAAGAATTTTGTACGTTTCTATAAGATCCCCCCTCAGTCTTCTAAATTCTAGCGAGTACAAGCCAAGTCTATCCAGTCTTTCCTCATATGAAAGTCCTGACATCCCAGGAATCAGTCTGGTGAACCTTCTCTGTACCCCCTCTATGGCAAGAATGTCTTTCCTCAGATTTGGAGACCAAAACCGTACGAAATACTCCAGGTGTGGTCTCAACAAAACCCTGTACAACTGCAGTAGAACCTCCCTGCTCCTATACTCAAATCCTTTCGCTATGAATGCTAACATACCATTTGCTTTCTTCACTGCCTGCTGCACCTGCATGCCTACTTTCAATGACTGCTGTACCATGACACCTAGGTCTCGTTGCATCTCCCCTTTTCCTAATTTGCCACCAAATATTAGTCTACCCTCCTGTTTTTGCCACCAAAGTGGATAACCTCACATTTATCCACATTATACTGCATCTGCCATGCATTTGCCCACTCACCCAACCTATCCAAGTCACCTTGCAGCCTCCTAGCATCCTCCTCACACCTAACACTACACCCCAGCTTAGTGTCATCTGCAAACGTGGAGATGTTGCATTCAATTCTCTTGTCCAAATTATTAATATATATTGTAAATAGCTGGGGTCCCAGCACTGAGCCTTGCGGTACCCCACTGCTCACTGCCTGCCATTCTGAAAAGGACCCGTTTACTCCAATCCTTTACTTCCTGTCTGCCAGCCAGTTCTCTATCCACATCAATACTGAACCCCTAATACCGTGTGCTTTAAGTTTGTATACTAATCTCTTATGTGGGACCTTGTCGAAAGTCTTCTGAAAGTCTTCTGGTTCTCCCTTATCCACTCTACTAGTTACATCCTCGAAAAATTCTATAAGATTTGTCAGACATGATTTACCTTTTGTAAATCCATGCTGACTTTGTCCAATGATTTCACCACTTTCCAAATGTACTGCTATCCCATCTTTAATAACTGACTCTAGCAGTTTCCCCACTACCGATGTTAGACTATTTGGTCTGTAATTCCCCGTTTTCTCTCTGCCCCTTAGAGTTTCACAGCTCTACCCATATTGATTCCACATCCTCCATGCTAATGTCCTTCCTTTCTATTGCATTAATCTCCTCTCTCACCAGCAACGCTACTCCACCTCCTTTTCCTTTCTGTCTATCCCTCCTGAATATTGAATATCCCTGGATGTTCAGCTCCCAGCCTGAAGCCATGTCTCCGTGATCCCAACTATAGCATAGTCATTAATAGCTATCTGCACATTCAACTCGCCCACCTTATTACGAATGCTCCTTGCATTGAGACACAAAGCCTTCAGGATTGTTTTTACAACACTCTTACTCCTTATACAATTATATTGACAAGTGGCCCCTTTTGATTTTTGCCCTGGAAACCCACCACCTCTTATTCTCTGTTTATTATTTTTTTCTTCTTTCCCCCCTACATGTTGGGTCTGAGTGCTTCCCTTCTCTGCCTCCTGCCTCAGACCCTGTCTACTGGCTTTCTCTATTTGAGTCCCTCCCCCCAACAGTTCTAGTTTAAAGTCCCCCCAGTAGCCTTTGCAAATTTCCCTGCCAGGATACTGATCCCCCTCGGGTTCAAATGCAACCCGTCCTTTTTATACAGGTCACTCCTTCCCCAAAAGAGATTCCAATGTTCCAGAAACTTGAATCCCTGCCCGCTGCACCAGTCCTTCAGCCAGGCATTTATCCTCCACCTTGTTCCATTCCTACTCTCACTGTCGAGTGGCACAGGAAGTAATCCTGAGATTGTTATCTTTGCGGTTCTTTTCCTTAACTCTCTTCCTAACTCCCTAAATTCTCCTTTCAGGATCTCTTCTCTTTTTTTAACCTACTCTCCCTCCCTTTTCAGGATATCTTGGACCCGTTCAGACACATCCCGGGCCCTGGCACCAGGGAGGCAAACTACCATCCGGGTCTCCACAGAATCGTCAATCTGACCCCCTAACTATGGAGTCCCCTATTACTATTGCCCTCCTCTTCTTTTCCTTATCCTTCTGAGCAACAGTCCCGGTGTCTGTACCGCAGGCCAGGTCGCTGTTGCTACCCCCAGGTAGGCTTTCCACCCGTACAGCACTCAAACAGGAGTACTTATTTTCAAGGTGTACAGCCACTGGTGTACTCTCTAGCGCCTGCCTCTGCCCCTCGCCTCTCCTAACCGTGACCCACGTGTCTGCCTCCTGTGGTTTTGGAGTGACTACCTTCCTGTAACTCCTCTCTATGACCTCCTCACTCTCCCTGACCAGACGGAGGTCATCAAGCTGCTGCTCCAGGTTCCCAACACAGTCCTTTAGGAGCCCCATCTCAACACACCTGACGCAGATGTGGACGTCTGGAGGGCTACCCGACTCCATGACCTCCCACAGCTGACATCCAGAACAGTAAGCTGCCCTGGCACTCATACTTCCCTTGCCCTAGATACAACATCGGACGTCGCTCCTCCCTCACCAACGGCTCCTGGGCCCACTTCAGCCCAACTTGCCCACACTGACCAATCTGCATTAGTCCCATTAGTCTGCATTTGGTCCATATCCCTCTACACCTGCCCTATCCATGTGCCTGTCTAATTGCTTCTTAAATGTTGCAATAGTCCCTGCCTCAACCACCTCCTCCAGCGTTCTGCTCCCATAACATATGAACTTACGAACATGGGCGCGCGTGGGTCCAATGTTTAGGCCTGAGTCTCAAATCCACTCTTTGAAATTGTCTTTGCATTTTACAATTTTGGGGCAGAATCTCAGTATTTCTTCAAATAAATAAATGCATGACATTAATTAAGTTGTTGATATTCTGGTGCAAAGCGCCAAACCTTGCCAAACCGAAATGGACAGCAAGAAAACCCACTCACGGTCCGTTTCGCTAATGGGACTGTTTTTGTTCAGACCATCAACTCCTCGGCTGCGGGTGGAAAGGTAGACAGATGTGGAGAGAGACATCACATCCGAGGAAGGCGATGGCTGGGGTTTACCAGGATTAGGCACCGCTCATTAGCACTAGACTGGACATTGAAAATGGCGGCAAAACATGGCGCCTCTTGCACGCGGGCACAGTGAGCTTTTTCTGTACACTTGCTAATCGCGGATGTGCTTGAGTACGGGAATGCTCGACTGGACTTTGTGTAAGTGCGGCACGGTGGCGCAGTGGTAGAGTTGCTGCCTGACAGCGCTTTCAGCGACCGAGACCCGGGTTCAATCCCGACTACGGGTTCTTGTCTGTACGCAGTTTGCACCTTCTCCCCATGACCTCGTGGGTTTTCTCCGAGATCTTTGGTTTATTCCCACACTCCAAAGACGTACAGGTTTCTAGATTAATTGGCTTTCTATAAATATAAATTGTCCCTAGTGTGTGTAGGACGGTGTTAATGTGCAGGGATTGTTGGTCGGTGCAGACTGGGTGGGCCGAATGGTCTGTCTCACACTGTATCTCAAAAACTAAAAACTTGGGGGAGTCCAGAACAAGGGGTCACAGTCTAAGGATAAGGGGGAATTCCTTTAGGACCGAAATGAGGAAAACATTCTTTACACAGAGAGTGGTGAGTCTCTGGAATTCTCTGCCACAGAAGGTAGTTGAGGCCAGTTCATTGGCTATATTTAAGAGGGCGTTAGATGTGGCACTTGTGGCTAAAGGGATCAGGGGGTATGGAGAGAAGGCAGGTACGGGATACTGAGTTGGATGATCAGCCATGATCACATTGAATGGCGGTGCAGGCTTGAAGGGCCGAATGGCCTACTCCTGCACCTATTTTCTATGTTTCTATGTTTCTATGTTACAACTCAGGAAAGAATGTCACTGTGTGTTTGCACCAGTGACGATGAAAGCGCCGTTTATATAATGTTGCAGATGCAGACTGGACTGCTTCTATGTTGGATGCTGGTTCTTTAAGCTCAAAAGCAGCTGTTTCCCTTAAGCCTTGGTTGTTATGAAGAATTGTGCCTCGAACAGGAAATGTTTCTTCAGCAGGCATTCTGATATCAAGTGAACTAAAAGCAGGAGAGCGAAATCAATTTTGTCAAACGATCCTTTCGCAGATTCCCTGCTGACCTTTTAGGTACAGTCAGCACCTGGCCCCGCGGACCAGAAGGTCTAAGAGTCAACTCCCAGACGGAGTGGAGTTAGCTGAACAAAGGACGTTGCAATTAACCAGCACTATGGAGGGGGAAGTAAGCCAGGAGCTTTGTTTGTCATCACTCCAGGGAGTTCTGCTGAAAAGCACCAGCCAGTGAGGCTCAGCTGAGGACAGGATCAGAAAACACCGAGCGGTGAGGATTAGTCTGTTGGTAAAATGGCATTCCTATGTGGCCGCCTCATTCAGAAGCAAAGCTGCCCGACAATTGCCCAGGCTGGAGATGGGAAAGCGGAGCTGTTTCTTTTCCTGTTCCAGCTCCATCTCCTCGACTTATCCTGAGAGAACTTACCTTGGCGACACGGTGGAGCAGCGGATAGAGTTGCTGCCTTGCAACTTGCAACGGGAGTCATGGGTTACGGGGAGAAGGTGGGAGAATGGGGGTGGGAGGGAGAGATAGATCAGCCATGATTGAATGGCAGAGTAGACTCGATGGGCCAAATGGCCTAATTCTGCTCCTATCACTTATGAGCTCATGAATTGTTATGAAGATAGTTAAGATTGTTAAGGGTTTGGACACACTAGAGGCAGGAAACATATTCCCGGTGTTGGGGGAGTCCAGAACCAGGGGCCACGGTTTAATAATGAGTAAGCCATTTAGAACGGAGTCGAGGAAACACTTTTCCTCACAGAGAGCGGTGAGTCTGTGGAATTCTCTGCCTCAGAGGGTGGTGGAGGCAGGTTCTCTGGATGCTTTCAAGAGAGAGCTAGATAGGGCTCTTAAAAATAGCGGAGTCAGGGGATATGGGGAGGAGGCAGGAACGGGGTACTGATTGGGGATGATCAGCCAAGATCACATTGAATGGCGGTGCTGGCTCGAAGGGCCAAATGGCCTACTCCTGCACTTATTGTCTATTGTCTATTGAACAGTTCCAGAGATCCGGGTTCGATTCTGTCTAGGGCTGCAGTTTGTATGGAGTTTTTGCCTTCACCCTGTGATCACTTGGGTCTTCTCCAGGTGTTTTGGTTTATTTCAGAGATACAGCGCACCCACTGAATTTGCGCCGACCAGCGATCCCCGCACACCAACACTATCCTGCACTCACGAGGGACAATTTACAACCATACCAAGTCAATTAGCCGACAAATCTGTATGCTTTTGGAAACCAGAGCACCCACACAGGTCATGGGGAGAACGTACGTACAAACTCCATACAGACAGCACCCATAATCAGGATCGAACCCTTGTCTCTGCTGCTGTAAGGCAAGACAAGTGGGTGCTCTGGTTTCCTCTTGCTCTCCAAAGACGTGCAGGTTTTTAGGATAATCAACTTTTGTAAATTGTACCTAGTGTGTCTAGCATAGTGCTAGTAGGTAGACCTGCTAGTTGCGCAGGTCCGGTGGACTGTGACACCGGGAGCTCACGGGTCCCTGGTGGGAGACCGCTTTTCGGAGCTCCCGCAACGCAACTTCACCCGCCCGTGTCGCAGGGTGGGAACGACCCGGAGCAGGTCCGTACATCGCCCGGTGCGGCCTTAACGGCCGTGGGACTTCCTATCGCCCACCCGGGGGCTTTAACATCGGGAGAAAAATGGGACACAGGGCAGAGAAAAGACTGCCTTCCATCACAGTGAGGAGGAAATTCACTGTGATGGATGTTTGTGTGAATTGAATTGTTTGTGTGTCTTGTAGGAATGGTTTCTTTTTGTATGGCTGTAGAAACAGAGTTTCGTTTGAGCCTCATTGAGGTTCAAATGACAATGAATAAATATTGTATATTGTATTGTATTGTATACGGGGTGATCATAGTCAGTGTAGACTCGGTGGGCCAAAGGGCCTATTTCCGTACTATATTTCTAAAGTCTAAAGTAAAGGTGGCAAAAAGGCATCCTGGTGTGGCAGATGGAGAGCGGTATGGATAAATTTAACAGCCTACATTGTTCCTTCAGCCACTTATAAGCTGTAGCTTTATTAAAATAATCAAACAAATAAGCAGGAAAACTGAGCATTCGTGAGCTGACGTCTTGCCCTTTGGGAAAAATCATTACTGACGTGAAATTCCGAGTAACCAACGGTATCAAAGAAAACTTCGGTCACACTTGGCGGCACGGTGGCACAGCAGTGGAGTTGCTGCCTTACAGCGCTTACAGCGCCGGAGACCCGGGTTGGATCCCGACTACGGGTGCTGTCTGTATGGAGTTTCCACGTTCTCCCCGTGACCTGCGTGGGTTTTCTTTGAGATCTACGGTTTCCTCCCACACACGTACAGGTTTGACAATAGACAATGGGGGCAGGAGTAGGCCATTCGGCCCTTCGAGCCAGCACCGCCATTCAATGTGACTGATCATCCACAATCAGTACCCAGTTCCTGCCTTCTCACCATATCCCCTGACTCCGCTACCTTTAAGAGCTCTGTCTAGCTCTCTCTTGAAAGTATCCAGAGAACCGGCCTCCACCACCCTCTGAGGCAGAGAATTCCACAGACTCACCACTCTCTGTGAGAAAAAGTGTTTCCTCGTCTCCATTCTAAATGGCTTATTCCTTATTCTTAAACTGTGGCCCCTGGTTCTGGCCTCCCCCTACATCGGGAACATGTTTCCTGCCTCTAGCATGTCAAAACCCTTAACAATCTTATATGCTTCTCTTAGCTCTTAGGGCTAAAGTAATCAAGGGATATGGGGAAAAAGCACGAACGGGATGCTGATTTTGGATGATCAGCCATGATCATATTGAATGGCGGTGCTGGCTCAAAGGGCCGAATGGCCTACTCCTGCACCTCTTGTCTATGTTTCTGTGTATGTTTCTATTACAGGCTCAAATCTCTAAAGCAGCTCCTAGACACTATTCATGGACTGGAGGAAAGAAAACACGGTGTGCTAAATGAATAGCTTCAACAGCGATAAATTTGCAATTATGCTGTTCTTTGTGAATGAAAATTAATTGCGCAGAAAACAACAGTTATTCAATTGCTTAGACACTCATTCCAGGACGAAAGACAATGCTTTTGAATTGGATTGGAATCCAATCATGTGCAGAAGCTTCACTCCTTTCATGCCAGCATCGTATCTGCCTTCCTGGTGCTGTGAGTTTCATCCTTTGAACAAGGAATTGTTTTGTTTACGTCCTGTAAGGTCCAGGTTCAGGAGCAACTTCTTCCCTTTGGCTCTCAGGCTATTAAACACTACAACCTCCAAATAAACTCTGAACTACATAGATACATAAACTTCAGGGACATTGGTTTTATCGTTTAGCACTATTATTGTTTGTTTGTTTTTATATGAATGCATATATCCATATACTTATATATATTTATATATGAGTGAGTGTGTATATATATGTACATGTGTATATATATATATATATATGTGTGTGTGTGTGTGTGTATATATATATATATATGTGTGTATATGTGTATATATATATATATATATGTGTGTGTATATATGTGTGTATATATATATATGTGTATATGTATATGTATGTGTGTGTGTGTGTGTGTGTGTGTGTGTGTGTGTGTATATATATATAATATACATATATATATATATATATGTGTATATATATATATATATACATACACACATGCACACATATTTGTATATATATATGTGTGTATACATACAGTGGCTTGCAAAAGTTTTCATACCCCTTGAACTTTTCCACATTTTGTTACGTTACAACCACAAGCGTAAATGTATTTTATTGGGATTTTATGTGATAGACCAACACAAAGTGGTGCATAATTGTGAAGTGGAAGGAAAATTATTCATGGTTTCCAAATTTTATTACAAATAAAAAAACTGAAAAGTGTGGCGTGCAAAAGTATTCAGCCCCCCTGAGACAATACTTTGTAGAACCACCTTTCGCTGCAATTACAGCTGCAAGTCTTTTGGGGTATGTCTCTACGAGCTTTGCACATCTAGAGTCTAAAATTTTTGCCCATTCTTCTTTGCAAAATAGCTCAAGCTCAGTCAGATTGGATGAAGAGCGTCTGTGAACAGCAATTTTCAAGTCTTGCCAGAGATTCTCAATTGGATTTAGGTCTGGACTTTGAATACACATGAATATGCTTTGATCTAAACCATTCCATTGTACCTCTGGCTGTATGTTTAGAGTTGTTGTCCTGTTGGAAGGTGAACCTCCGCCCCAGTCTCAAGTCTTTTGCAGACTCTAACAGGTTTTCTTCCAAGATTGCCCTGTATTTGGCTCCATCCATCTTCCCATCAACTCTGACCAGCTTCCCTGCCCCTGCTGAAGAAAAGCATCCCCACAGCATGATGCTGTCACCACCATGTTTCACAGTGGGGATGGTGTGTTCAGGGTAATGTGCAGTGTTAGTTTTCCGCCACACATAGCGTTTTGCATTTAGGCCAAAAACTTCAATTTTGGTCTCATCAGACCAGAGCAACTTCCTCCACATGTTTGCTGTGTCCCCCACATGGCTTGTGCAGACTGCAAACGGGACTTCTTATGGCTTTGTTTCAACAATGGCTTTCTTCTTGCCACTCTTCCATAAAGGCCTGATTTGTGGAGTGCACGACTAATAGTTGTCCTGTGGACAGATTCTCCCACCTGAGCTGTGGATCTTTGCTGCTCCTCCAGAGTTACCATGGGCCTCTTGGCTGCTTCTCTGATCAATGCCCTTGCCCGGCCTGTCAGTTTAGGTGGACGGCCATGTCTTGGTAGGTTTGCAGTTATGCCATACTCTTTCCATTTTTGGATGATGGATTGAACAGTGCTCCGTGAGATGTTCAAAGCTTGGGATATTTTTTTATAACCTAACCCTGCTTTAAACTTCTCCACAACTTTATCCCTGACCTGCCTGGTGTGTTCCTTATGCTTCATGATGCTGTTTGTTCACTAATGTTCTCTAACAAACCTCTGAGGCCTTCACAGAACAGCTGTATTTATACTGAGATTAGATTACACACAAGTGGACTCTATTTACTAATTAGGTGACTTCTGAAGGCAATTGGTTGCACTGGATTTTATTTAGGGGTATCAGAGTAAAGGGGGCTGAATACTTTTGCATGCCACAGTTTTCAGTTTTTAATTTGTAAAAAAAGTTGAAAACCATGTATTATTTTTCTTCCACTTCACAATTATGCGCCACTTTGTGTTGCTCTATCACATAAAATCCCAATAAAATACATTTATATTTGTGGTTGTAACGTGACAAAATGTGGGAAAGTTCAAGTGGTATGAAAATATATACACACACACATATATGTGCATGTGCATTTATTTATATATATATATATATATATATACTGTATATATACCTTCTCTGTGGATTGTCACCTTGTCGTGGTGGAGCAGCTTGTGTGGACCTGAGATCCTGAGAGCAATGCCGTCTGGAGCTATGCTCCTGGTAGGGCCACCCATGGCGGTAAGGTCGAGGGGGAGGTCTCTGACAAAGAGCAATCCAACCAGGACCTTAACGGTGGAACAGGCGGAGGACGATGGCTGACCTTAGTGGAGCATCACAACAGCTGGGAAGGCGGATGAAGGCTGCAGCAGAAAAGGGTCACTGGTCGTCTTGGACTCCATGCCACTGGATCCTGACCCAGATCTGTTAAGGACCGTGGAGTGGCTGTCTGTGCACCAGTCTCCCCAAGTTAAACAAAGTCACGCACAGGCTTCCTCCATAGAGGGAATAACACCCTGGAGACACCCATGGTCAGCCATGACAGAAGGGGGCCTAAGAAGATACACACACACACACACACACACACACACACACACACACACACACACACACACACACACACACACACACACACACACACACACACACACACACACACACACACACACACACACACACACACACACACACACACACATATATAGAAACACTGCACTATTTTTTTCTTGTTTACTATACTGTTTACAGATTGCTATGTTTACATATTCTGTTGTGCTCCTGCAAGTGAGAATTTCATTGTTCTATCTGGGACATATGACAATAAAACACTCTTGACTCTTGACTCTTAACTGGAGAAAAAAATCCTGACAATTTCTGCTGGAGCCATTGAACGCCGACAAAAACCTTCTCTTCTTTGATGACACTAGACTAAAGCGGTGCATTACCTTTATAACGATTAAAACAAGTCCAGCTTGCTTGTTGGTGACATTCCTGAAACATGGAAACCTGCAGTTTCCCATCGTTGCACTCACTCCTTAAATATTCCACATTTAATGCTAAGTAAATGTGGTGCCTGCTCAGCAAATGGTCAGAATGTGTAGTATTTCAATTGTTAATGCGTAGCTCATCAGGGTGGACAGTGGCGTCTGTGGGTTAATGAGGAAGGACAAAGGGTTGGTAAATAACCAGGGCAGCCGCACTAACAAAAAAGGACATTTGTCACATTGTCACTTAGGGTCACAGTTAGCTTATCGAGAGCAGAGAGGTTGAACGATGAATGATCACGGCACTGTGGAGACCGATGGAGCATACATCACTGTGGGGCAAAGGGCAATTTCCTTTTTAATAACTGCAACCATTGTAATATATATTTATGAGAGGATGTGGGCCAGATATCCAGGTGTCTTTTTTAGAAGACAGCAGGTGTCTATAGAAGGGAAAGGCTGCAAGCGGGAGATAAGGTTGCTAACCTGAAAGGGACAAACACAATGAAAAGAACCTACGTAAACGGGTCTCATTTGAAAAAATATATAATTAATGCAGATACAGCCCCAGTCTCAGCTGTTTCTTCAAACCACAGTGTAGATCAGTTGGTTGTCAAAATGCTGCATTTTATTTCTACATTGTGTTATACTTCCACTATGTCTTCACTTCCATTTTCATAACATATTTTGTAAACTGTTTTAAACAAAAGCATACTTCTGGGTCAATTGAGTTGGACATCAAATAAATATATAAACCTTTTGTTTTTCTCTCTCCTTTATCATATTGTTTACAGTGTACTATGTTTACATATTCTGTTGTGCTGCAGCAAGTAAGAATTTCATTGTTCTATGTGGAACATATGACAAACAACACTCTTGACTCTTGACCCTTGACTTAATGCGCAACTCGAATGACTCAGGGAGCAGATTGCACTGATATGGAATTCAACATTTTAAAAGGGTTACTACTAGATGGCGTCAAGTTGGGAAAAGGGGAAGTACAACGGGATCTGGGGGTCCTTGTACATCAGTCTATGAAAGTAAAGGGCCCGTCCTACCAGCATCCGACTCTATGCGATGACCGCGATCAAACTAGAAGCGGGGGCCGCGCGGAGGTCGGGTGATCCCCTGTACAGGGCCGTTCCCACCAGCATGCGCCTGCATGCGGCATGTGGGACCAAACCAGCAGCGAGGGCCGCGCGGAGGTCGGGTGAGTGGCGCAACGCGGCGCAAAGTGAGGCGAACTTGGAGCAAAGTTTTAAGGTAAGTTTGCCAGGACAGAGAGGGGCACACAGCGAGGGGCACAGAGGCACACACACAGAGGGCCACGGACCCACACACATAGAGGGTCATGGAGGCACCTACAGATAGGTTCACGGAGGCACGATGTCGGGGCGGTGTGGCATGCGTCGAGGCGACTGCGAGCCGACAAGCCGTTGCCGCGCGGAATTTTTGAATATAGTCAGTTTTTCGGAGCCCCGCGCGATGTCGGGACGGACTCCGCACAATTCCGCACGGCTCCGGGGATCGAAGTGGGACTGGCCCCGCGACGCCGGACGGCTCAAGCGACCACATTAGGTCGTGCTCATTGCATGAAGTTGCATGCTTGTAGGACAGGCCCTTAAGCATGCAGGTACAGCAGACAGTGAAGAAAGAGAATGGCATACCTTGAAGAGGGGTCTGAAGAAGGGTCTCGACCCGAAACGTCGCCTATCTCCTTCACTCCTTAGATGCTGCTGCACCCGCTGAGTTTCTCCAGCTTTTTGTGTAACCCAAAGAGAATGGCATGTTGGCCTTTATAACAAGAGGAATCAAATGTAGGAGCAAAGAGGTCCTTCTGCAGTTGGACAGAGCCCTAGGGAGGCCACACCAGGAGTATTGTGTGCAGTTTTGATCCCCTAATTTGAGGAAGGACATCCTTGCTATTGAGGGAGTGCAGTGTAGGTTTACAAGGTTAATTCCTGGGATTGAGGGACTGTCATATGCTGAGAGAATGGAGCAGCTGGGCTTGTAGAAACATAGAAACATAGAAATTAGGTGCAGGAGTAGGCCATTCGGCCCTTCGAGCCTGCACCGCCATTCAATGTGATCATGGCTGATCATCCAACTCAGTATCCCGTACCTGCCTTCTCTCCATACCCCCTGATCCCTTTAGCCACAAGTGCCACATCTAACGCCCTCTTAAATATAGCCAATGAACTGGCCTCAACTACCTTCTGTGGCAGAGACTCACCACTCTCTGTGTAAAGAATGTTTTCCTCATTTCGGTCCTAAAGGAATTCCCCCTTATCCTTAGACTGTGACCCCTTGTTCTGGACTCCCCCAACATCGGGAACAATCTTCCAGCATCTAGCTTGTCCAACCCCTTAAGAATTTTGTAAGTTTCTATAAGATCCCCCCTCAATCTTCTAAATTCCAGCGAGTACAAGCCGAGTCTATCCAATCTTTCCTCATATGAAAGTCCTGACATCCCAGGAATCAGTCTGGTGAATATTCTCTGTACCCCCTCTATGGCAAGGATGTCTTTCCTCAGATTTGGAGACCAAAACTGTACGCAATACTCCAGGTGTGGCCTCACCAAAACCCTGTACAACTGCAGTAGAACCTCCCTGCTCCTATACTCAAATCCTTTTGCTATGAATGCTAACATACCATTTGCTTTCTTCACTGCCTGCTGCACCTGCATGCCTACTTTCAATGACTGGTGTACCATGACACCCAGGTCTCGTTGCATCTCCCCCTGTCCTAATCTGCCACCATTCAGATAATAGTCTACCCTCATGTTTTTGCCACCAAAGTGGATAACCTCACATTTATCCACATTATACTGCATCTGCCATGGATCTGCCCATTCACTCAGCCTATCCAAATCACCCTGCAGCCTCCAAGCATCCTCCTCACACCTAACTATACCCCCTAGCTTGGTATCATCTGCAAATTTGGAGATGTTGCATTGAATTCCCTCGTCCAAATCATTAATATATATTGTAAATAGCTGGGGTCCCAGCACTGAGCCTTGTGGCACCCCACTAGTCACTGCCTGCCATTCTGAAAAGGACCCGTTTACTCCTACCCTTTGCCTCCTGTCTGCTAGCCAGTTCTCTATCCACATCAATACTGAACCCCCAATACAGTGTGCTTTAAGTTTGTATGCTAATCTCTTATGCGGGACCTTGTCGAAAGCCTTCTGAAAGTCTAGATATAACACATCCACTGGTTCTCCCTTATCTACTCTACTAGTTACATCCTCGAAAAATTCTATCAGGTTTGTCAGACATGATTTACCTTTCGTAAATCCATGCTGACTTTGTCCAATGATTTCACCACTTTCCAAATGCGCTGCTATCCCATCTTTAATAACTGACTCTAGCAGTTTCCCCACTACCGATGTTAGACTAACTGGTCTGTAATTCCCCGCTTTCTCTCTCCCTCCTTTTTTAAAAAGTGGGGTTACATTAGCTACCCTCCAATCCTCAGGAACTACTCCAGAATCTAAGGAATTTTGAAAAATTATCACTAATGCATCCACTATTTCTGTGGCTACCTCCTTGAGTACTCTGGGATGCAGACTATCTGGCCCTGGGGATTTATCGGCCTTCAATCCGTTCAATTTACCCAACACCACCTCCCGGCTAACCTGGATTTCACTCAGTTCCTCCATCTTATTTGACCCCCGTTCCACTGCTATTTCCGGCAGATTATTTATGTCTTCCTTAGTGAAGACAGAACCAAAGTAGTTATTCAATTGGTCTGCCATGTCCTTGTTCCCCATGATCAATTCACCTGTTTCTGACTGCAAGGGACCAACATTTGTTTTAACTAGTCTCTTTCTCTTCACATATCTATAAAAACTTTTGCAGTCAGTTTTTATGTTCCCTGCCAGTTTCCTTTCATAATCTATTTTCCCTTTCCTAATTAAGCCCTTTGTCCTCCTCTGCTGCATTCTGAATTTCTCCCAGTCCTCCGGTAGGCTGCTTTTTCTGGCAAATTTGTATGCCTCATCTTTTGTTTTTATACTATCCCTGATTTCCCTTGTTATCCATGGATGCACCACCTTCCCCGATTTATTCTCTGGAGTACACTCTGGAGTTTAGAAGGATGAGAGGGGATCTCATTGAAACATATAAGATTGTTAATGGCTTGGACACACTAGAGGCTGGAAACATGTTCCCGATGTTGGGGGAGACCAGAACCAGGAGTAAGCAATTTAGAACGTAGACGAGGAAACACTTTTTCTCACAGGGAGTGGTGAGTCTGTGGAATTCACTGCCTCAGAGGGCGGTGGAGGCAGGTTCTCTGGATGTTTTCAAGAGAGAGCTAGATAGGGCTCTTAAAAATAGTGGAGTGAGGTGATATAGGAATAAGGCAGGAACAGGGTACTGATTGGGGATGATCAGCCATGATCACAGTGAATGGCGGTGCTGGCTCGAAGGGCCAAATGCCCTACTGCTGCAACTATTGTCTATTGTCTATTGTCTAAAAGATTCAGATCAGAACCCCATCTCTCACTGTCCCTCCCCCACTCAAGTTGTTGTACTAGCCTCAAAGTTGGCTTGTTGGGTCTCATCGTTTATGACTCGTTTTCACCTAGCCCACAGCTAACAATGGCCTGTTTCCTTTATCATCTTTACTTTTTTGCATATCTTTCATTCATCTGTTCCATATCTCTCCATATCACCGTCTATATCTCTTATTTCCCTTTCCCCTGACTCTCAGCCTGAAGAAGAGTCTCGACCCGAAACGTCACCTATTCCTTTTCTCTGGAGATGCTGTCTAACCCACTGCATTACTCCAGCTTTTTGTGTCTCTCTTTAGAAGGCTTTTATTCAGTACTGATCATTGCATAACAAATACATTGCAACAACTACCACTGATTATTATTTCTGCAAATGCACTATCCCCAATATCAGATGTCACTTTAGTTTTCATCAGTGAGCTATTTTCCAGTTGAATAAAGCTGTGAGATCATAAGGGATAGGAGTAGAATTTGGCCATTCAGCCCCTCAAGTCTAATCTGTCATTCAATCATGGCTAATCTATCTCTCCCTCCGAACCCCACTCTCCTGCCTTCTCCCCATAACGTCTGACACCCGAATTAATCAAGAATCTATCTATCACTGCTTTAAAAATATCCACTGACTTGGTGTCCACAGCCTTCTGTGGCAAAGAATTCCACAGATTCACCACCCTCTGACTAAAGAGATTTCTGCTCATCTCCTTTCTAAAAGAACGTCCTTTAATTCTGAGGCAATGACCTCTAGACCTAGACTCTCCCACTGGTGGAAACATCCTCTCCACATCCACGCTATCCGAGCCTTTCGCTGTTCTGTGTGTTTCAATGAGGTCCCCCCTCATTCAACTAAACTCCAGCGAATTGCTGGTTGTGAGAGCCAAAGTATACATTTCTTATTCACCGTTTATACATTTCAAGTCCGCTACTGAACATATAATAATCAAGCTATCATTTTCCGGAAGGCCGTTGAAATTCTAGACCACTCCACGGATTTTCTTGCAAGTCCTTAAAATGCCGTTGAATAAATGGAATGGGTTGGGAGATTGCAACCTTCAAGTGGTCCACCCTGTTTCGACTAATGCAATCAACTCGATGTGGACAAACAAATAGATGTAGTGTTTTGGTGACTACAACTTTAGACTGTGCACGCCATACGCAAGAAGAAGAATACCTGGAATATAGTGTGCATCTTCGTTTTCTAATCAAATAAATACATTTCGGATCAGTCTGAAGAAGGGTCTCGACCCGAAACGTCGCCTATTCCATCTCACCATAGATGCTGCCTCACCTGCCGAGCTTCTCCAGCAGTTTTGTCTACCTCCGATGTTTCCAGCATCTGCAGTTCTTTCTTAAACTAAAGAAAGAAAACCCTTCAGCTTCCACAGTACGAGAGCTCCAGGGTTAATAAGACTCATTCTCCTTATGATATAGAGCTTTCCGACAACAGAATATAATTGTGATAGGATTGTAGCGAAGGATGATGAAACCCATTCTGAGGATGGATTGGCACTGCTCATTGAGAAGAGATCAGGCAGATGACATCTATATTTTGCTTTTCAATGAATAAGAAGTAATCTCACTGAAATATGCAGGATTTGTGCAGGGTAGATGCACAAATGATGTTTCCCCTGGTTGGGATGCCCAGAATGCGAGGGTCAACATTTTCAGGACAGTGCTGAGCAAAAGTGGCTTCATAGAGGGACTGTATCTGGAAGGCAGCACAGTGGTGCACCAGTAGAGTTGCTGCCTTACAGCGGCAGAGATCTGAGTTTGATCCTGACCCTGCTGCCTGTATGGAGTTTGCACGTTCTCCCCGTGACTGCATGGGTTTTCTCTGGCTATTCCAGTTTCCTCCCACATTCCAAAGTCGTACTGTAGGTTAATTGACCTCTGTAAATTGTCCCTAGTATGTAGGGTAGAGCTAACGTACGTGTGATCGCTGGTTGACGGGGACTCGATGGGCTGAAAGACCTGTTTCCACGCTGTATCTCTGAACTAAACTAAAGTAAACATGAGCTAATTGTCTTCTTGCAGGAACTATAGAAGTTTTGGAAATCTCTGCACAAGAAAGTCATGGTATCTCAGTATATTCAAAGGACAAATTGATACATTTGTAGATTTATTAAGGGTATCAAGGAAGATGTGGTTAGAGCAGGCATCTAGTGCTGAAGTGAAAGATCAGACATAATTTTAATGAAAGGCACAAGCAATTCCTGTTCAAGATAGACACAAAATGCAGAAGTAACTCAGCGAGCCAGGCAGCATCTTTGGCGAAAAGGAATAGGTGATCTTTTGTGTTGAGAGCCTTCTTCACACTGAGAGGGGAGAGGGGAGAGGGAAACTAGAGGTATGAAAAGGTACAGAACAAATCAGAGCTGGCACCAATGGCCCAGAAAAGGTGGAGCCCACAATGGTCCATTGTTGGCTGTGCAAGAGGTGATGATGAAGGGATCGGGGGTCTCGACCTCATACGTCACCTATTCCTTCTCACCAGAGATTCTGCCTGACCCCCTGAGTTACTCCAACTTTATGTGTCTCTCTTCAGTTTAAACCAGCATCTACATTTCCGCCATACACATTTTCTCAGTTTAGTTTAATTTAGTTTAGTTTATTGCCACGTGTACCGGAACAGTGAAAAGCTTTTATTGCGTGCTAACCAGCCTGCGGAAAGACAATACATGATTTGGTATATTATTGTGCCCAGTCTGAGACCATACAGTTGCAGTGTCTCTGTGGGAATATGTGCCAGAATATGAGGAACATGTAGCACAGAGTCAGAGAGCCAGGGTGCGAGGGTGTATACAAGTGTTGGTGTGTTAAATCGAGAGTGCCAGGAGTGTGCAACTGGAGTGTTGGCGATAGTGAATACACAACACCAGAATGAAGGTTTAACAAAGAACTACAGATGCTGGAAAAATCGAAGGTAGATAAAAATGCTGGAGAAACTAAGTGGGTGAGGCAGCATCTATGGAGAGAAGTCTGAGGAAGGGCCTCGACCCGAAACGTCGCCTATTTCTTCTCTCCATAGATGCTGCCTCAACCGCAGAGTTCCTCCAGCACTTCTGTCCACCAGAATGAATGTGATCAGTTCGGGAGACACGCTGAGAGTCCAGAATGAAAGTGAGAGTTCCTGTCTCAGAATATCTCAGTGGGACGAAGCGAGTGAGAGCACTAAGGGTGCCTCACCGCCTTCAATTGTTCACTAATTGTCTATATAGTAAACACTTATAAGTGAAAAAGATGGAACACTTATAAGTGAAAAAAGACAAGCTCAATAAGCACCATGATTTTCCTTTGTCCTTGGTGGTAGGATTCAACCAACATAACCCTAGTAAGACTTGAGATACATGGATAGACACAAAATGCTGGAGTAACTCAGTGGATCAGGCAGCATCTCTGGACAAAAATGGATAGGTGATATTTGGAGTCAGGACCTTCTTCATTCTGACTCCAAATATCACCTATCCATTTTCTCCAGAGATGCTACCTGACCTGCAGAGTTGCTCCAGCATCTTGTGTCTATCTTTGGTATAAACCAGCATCAATGCAGTTCAGGGTCATGACGCTAGTTGTATACTTTCCACTTGCATTTAACCTCCCAAATTGCAACACGCATACTTGCTGAGATTAGCAGTTGTCTAGTTGCCTCAACTGCTTTTGGTACTGCTTTGGAGAGGGGTCGATGTGGAAGAGGGGGTGGGAGATTGCAACCTTCACATGGTCCACCCTGTTTTGACGAATGCAATCAACCTGGCGTGCACAATCAAATAAGATCAAATAATAATAATAATAATAATATATTTTATTGTCATTACACATAAGTGCAACGAGATTTGGTTTGCAACCCCCGAGAATAGTAAGATTGAACGAGAACTTACCAGTTCGAAGGTTGATCTTTATTTTATGAGGAGTCGAAGTGAGGGATTTCGTGAAGAGCCCGCCGGCGCGCATGCTCGACATACTTCAAAGTAGCGGCGTGGAATCACAGAAACCAACAAAAGAAATGACTTCGCATAGTATGATTGAATTGACTAAGATTACCAGATGAAGGTGATTGAGGGTTGGGCGAGGAGGGCACGAAATCCCTCACTTCGACTCCTCATAAAATAAAGATCAACCTTCGAACTGGTAAGTTCTCGTTCAACTTACTATTTCATTTCGGAGTCACGTGAGTGACTTCGTGAAGACTTCAAAGCTTCTGTGATTACACGCCCTGGACCACGTCCATGCTGACACACCACTACCAGGGATAGATGGGAGGAACAAACTTGCTCAATAGTTCATACTGCAAAACAAGAGCATATTTATTAATAACAAATCAAAACCCCTCATGCGGGGACATCTCCACGTTCTTGACCTGCATTCAGCACGGCTTCTGCGAACTGTAGAGGAGCAGCAACAGGCTTGTTATAAAAACGCTGGAACACAGCTTCATTCGCCCATCCTGCTGTGGTGAGAATTTGGTCCATGGGCACCTCCATGACCCTCGCCGCTGACGTCGATGCAGCCCTGGTGGAATGAGACTTGAACACATTAATGTCGATACCTGACTTACCCAAGACGACTCGAAGCCACCTGGATATCGTCTGGACTGTCACTCGATGATGAGGTCTCTTATGAGTGACAAGCAGGTATCTCTCCATTCCTCTGATGCGTGCCGTCACTTTGACATAGTGGCGGATATGTGAGACTAAACATAGCCTAGCATCTGCGGGGTATGCCGGGAACTTCAGCTGCAGCCCTGTGCACCCAGGTCTATGCTGCTTTAGTAGCTCGTCAACGAAAAAGACTACTTCTGTAGGGGTAGCTGTCATTCTGTCGACACGCAGTTTGTGTAGTGTCTGTACCCTCTGAGCTGAAGTCAGCGCTAGTAACATCACCAGCTTCATGGTGAGTTGGTCCAGTTGGAGCCCTTCCATGGGAGACCACGTCCTGAGCAGGGTTAATACGTCCCTGACATCCCAGGTGATATTATAGCGTGGTGTAGGCGGATTCATATTGAATATACCCCGCATGAGTCTGGACACTAGCCTGTTGGATCCTACCCCAATCTTGAGGTAGAATGATAGCGCACTTCTGGCGCTGTTGATGGCACTGTAACTTAAGTGTTCATCATGGTGCAACCCCGCGAGGAATTCCAGGACGTCGGTTATTGTCACGTCATCGTGCGTGATGCGAGAGCGGCTGCAGTAGGCTTCCCACTTCTTAATATGCGAGCGGTATCTTCGCCTTGTGGACTCTCGACACGACGCCCCGATGGTATCCATGGTCCGAGCCAAGAGGCCGTATTGGACTAACGGCCTGTTCAGAACCTGCAAGCCAACAAATTTAAATAGCCATGGCAGGGATGTGGCTCCCCTGAGACAGGGTGAGTAACCAATTGTGGGCAACCCTTCAAAAGGACCCAAGGTTCGTTGAGCATGTCAAAGACCACCGGATACCAAGGCTGTGTGGGCCAGTCGGGTATAATAAGGATGCCCTTGGCAGCATCTGCCTGAATCTTTCGCAATACCCGACTGATGAGGCAAAACGGAGGGAAGGCATAGAAAAACCAATTCCCCCAGTCCAGCGAGAATGCATCTAGCGCTATTGCCCCAGGATCTGGTTCCCATGAAACGTAGGCTGGTACCTGATGGTTCAACCGTGACGCAAAAAGGTCAATGTCCGGTTTACCAAATTTGGCTGTGACTTTAGAAAAAATCTCAGGATGCAACATCCATTCAATGTTGTCATTAAATTTGCGTGACCTGGTGTCCGCCACAGTATTAAGCTCACCTGGCAAATAGGTAGCTGAAATCCAAATGTCTCTTTGAATACACCAGAGCCAAATTGAGTTAGCCAATTTGTCACACGAAACTGACCGGGTACCACCCATATGGTTTAAATATGCCACAGCTGTGGTGTTGTCTATTTGGAGACGGACGTGTGCTCCAATAAGCTTGGAACAATATGCACGAAGTCCGTGAAATGGTGCCAGCAACTCCAAATAGTTAATCCCTTGAGTCAACAACATCGATGCCTCAAGGGTGTCCCATCTGCCCCCACAACTAGAGCAATTATCAGTAGCTCCCCAGCCATTGGAGCTTGCATCAGTCTGTAAATATACCACCGGATTAGCCTCCCTGACAGGCTTAAATGAGTTGCTAATGTGACACACCCACCATTGCAACTCAGTTATCGCTTCGGACGGCAGCTGCATAGATCGATCGTAATGACCAGCGTTCCGTTTTAACGCAGTAATTTTAGCTCTTTGCAAATTCTGATAATGCAAAGGTCCATATCGTGCCTCCATCCTTCTTAGGTCTAGTAAATATGTTCGAAACAAATTCAATTGGCTCATGCACTGTTTTCTCAATCACACCCTTCTGTTCCAAACTTAAAATTTCCTTGTAACCTGCTGCCTGTTCTGCAGCAGACAATTTGAACGTACGACCAGGCATGTGCTGGGATGGAGGAATGTCGCCATTAATAAACTCAATTGTATGCCCCCGAATATTCCGCAACACATACTCATCACCAGTAAAATTACCCCATGCATCCAAAAACAACCGTAAACGACCACCAACATGGGAAGTTAAACAGAGAGAAAAAAGAGAACCAGACCCCCTCACCTCCGTGGTTACCGGCGGTCCTTGACACGTGTGGGTGGCCGTGGAGGTGCTGGGTTGGCTTGAGCGCGCGGCGTCTTCGATTTCCACAAAGGTCTCTGCCGACCCTGTCCTAAAAAAGACCCTTGGTGCTGGTTCTGGTGCTGTTGTCGTTGTGGAGCTAGAGGGCGAGTCCTCGTCGAGGCACCGGCCGACCCTCGTGAGCGAATGTATGGAGCTTTTGAGCCTGACGGTGTGGGGGCACTCTGAGAGCGCATGATCCCCACCGTTTTGGCTTGTTCGTCAAGCTCTTTGACTCTCTTCGAGCGGTCCTCACCAAAGAGCTGACTGGGCGGCGGCGGCGGCGGTGGTTTGCACAATCCTGCAAACTTCGGGTTGAGTGCTGGGCGGATGCTGTTTTTGCGAAACCCGTTGATTTTGTGCTGGGTCGCGCACAATAAGGCCAGAGCATCTTCCTGGTCCAAATTCAGTTCGTCCCCGTCCACCGACCGCGCAAAGGCGGTAATACCGGCCGTGAGGAGTTTCAGGATCCGCTGCAATTTTAGCTCCTGTTGACGGATAGCCGCACTGATGTTGCCCCATATTGGCGAATTGACCACAGGCACGTTGAGGGAGTTGCAGTTTGATGGAGCCTTGTGCCGGCTCATAGCCTGGATGAGGACTTCTTCCTGCAGCACCTGATTATTAAGAAAGTCCACTGTGGCTGCCAGCTTTGTATTTAGAGGAAGACCAGCTGTATGTGGGGCCGCGAATTTGGTTGCCACATCCAAGAGTTCTTCCGCTGGCACCTCCAACGGAGTTGGTACGGGATCCACCAGAACCTCCTCCTCCTGCTGCTCCAGGCTGATAGTAGATGTTGGTGAAGACGCCCTGTGCCTGTTGCTGCCCTGCTGTTGTTGACGTTGAAGCAGGAGCTCCAGCAGCCGCTCCATACGGTCAATACGCCCTTCACCCTGAACACTCAGGTGGTCGGAGTCCTCCGGCTCTGAAAAGAAAACCGGGCTCCTGTCATCGGCCCGCACCTCGTCGAGGCCCTGCCGGTGCCGGTAGTTGTCGCTAACAGCCGCCGAGGCGAAACTGCGCGATTCCTGCGCGGGCGTGTTCAATCGCCTCCGTTTAGCGAGAGCTGAAGCCGCTGCCACTAAGGGCACTTGCGGCGAGGTGTCGGCACCAGCCGAAGCATGGCTGCCTGGGGCCCGCGCAGTCTTGCCGGCTGCCCACATCGTGGACGTTGCCGACGCATGGTCTCGCCCACCCATCCATGGGGGGCTCGGCGACCGTGACGAGACCCGACTCGACTGACCCGTCCCGGCGTCGAGAGTCGGGGTGTGCCGGCTGGACCTCACAGCCGCCCCGGGTCTCGCCCTGGAACCTGACCGCTCCTCCGCGATAGGCAATGCCTTAGCCCTAACAGGGTTAGGCTTCTGGGCTCCTGCCCTCCCCCTTCTCGGAGGGCTGAGTGGAGCAGACCGTGCAACGGCACGTGCCCTGCTCGAGGTCGCCAGCGAGCCCGCTGACGACCTGACTGCCATGGCAGGGTCCCCCTGCTCTGGCGGCACACCACACTCCTCCTGGTCGAACTCCTCCGAGCTGTGGTGTGCTGGCGGACCTGGACCTGTAATCACAGGGCTTACCCACATCTCCGCCTGAGTCCCGGCCTGCGCTGCAGGTATTGCCGATGGTAAAGGCCCCGGAACTGTTGACCGGCGAACTCGTCCTGACGTCCTCCGGCCCTTCGAACTCCCATCCATGTCCTTGCTGCAAGACATAATCAGACAACAAGGACCACCAACTAAAGGTAGAATACTCACCTCCATGGCCCCTTATGAAGGGCTGGCGAGGAGCGCGCTCCACCGCCAGCCGTCGCAGCAACGCGTTACGACGATATGTCGAGCATGCGCGCCGGCGGGCTCTTCACGAAGTCACTCACGTGACTCCGAAATGAAACAAGGTTTGTAAAAACGAACATTTGACCAGTAACATCAACACAGACTAAAGTGCGAGGCCGGGGGAGACAGTCCATGGGGGTGGGGTTGGGGGGTACTCAGCAGGGCCGGTTCAGAGTCGCTGAGATAGAACAAGTTGTCCTGCAACTTTAGGCTGTGCACACCATATACGCAAGAAGAAGAAGGTGGAAGAACACAAACAAAGGAAAGGGAATGGTGGAGTTAGAAAAAAAAAATCAAAACCAGCAAGAAAACAGGAACTGAGATAAGTAAATGTCACAAATGCTGGAAATCTGAAATAAAAGACAATGCTGGAAATACTCAGCAGATGAGATAATATTTCTGGAGGGAGAAAAGCCTATTGTTATCCTAGTACTTGAAGAAACTCCATCCAGTTGACATTTATGCCTTCAATAATTATCACCAAACAAATGTATCCAGTCATTACCTCATTGTTCTTTGTAAGTGATTGTTGTGTGCAAAGAATGGACCGGCTGGGCTTATATTCACTGGAATTTAGAAGGATGAGTTGGGATCTTATAGAAACAAATACAATTCTTAAGGGATTGATCAGGCTATATGCAGGAAAAATATTCTCGATGTTGGGGGAGTCCAGAACCAGGGGTCACAGTTTAAGATGAAGGCGTAGGCCAATTAGGACTGAGATGAGGATAAAACTAAATTAACGCAGAGAGTTGTGAATCTGTGGAATTTGCTGCCACAGAAGGCATGGAGGCCAATTCACTGGATGTTTTCAAGAGCAAGTTAGATATAGCTCTCAGGTCTAATGGAATCAAGAGATATAGGGAAAAAGCAGGATTCCTGATGATCAACCATGATTATATTGAATGGCGGTGCTGGCTCAAAGGGCCTACTCCTGGAACTATTTTCTATGTTTCTATGTTTCTAGTACAAAAGTTATGCTTCAAAAGGACTTTATTAGCTGCAAAGTGCGTTCTGTGATTATGATTAGTGCTAGATAAAATGTTTTTTAAAAAATATTTAATTGTGTGCATAGCGATAGCCTTAGACAACTAGAGTGGAACATTTGCCTACTTATTGCGTTCTCCTCTAAACAAAGAAGGCCAAAGAGAGCCATGGAATCATAGAGTGATACAGTGTGGAAACAGGCTCTTCCGCCCAACTTGTCCACACCGGCCAACAATCTCCCAACTATACTAGTCCCACCTGCCTGCGCTTGGTCCATATCCCTCCGAACCTATCCTATCAATGTACCTGTCTAAATATTTCTTAAAGTTTGTCATAGTACCTGCTCAACTACCTCCTCTGGCAGCTCGTTCCATACACCCACCACCATTTGTATGGAAATGTTCCCCCTCAGGTTCCTATTAAATCTATCCCTCCTCACCTTAAACCTAAGTCCCCTAGTCCTCGATTCCCCAAGCAGCACAGATCCAGATAACTGGGAAATGTCTACTGCAGCATCTGCAGTTCTTTCCTACACACAAGGAAATGGACATAGAAACATAGAAACATAGAAACATATAAAATAGGTGCAGGAGTAGATCATTCCACCCTTTGAGCCAGCACCAACATTCAATATGATCATGGCTGATCATCCAAAATTAGTACCCCATTCTGGCTTTTTCCCCACATCCCTTGATTCCCTTAACCCTAAGAGATAAATCTAAAGGGCCTGTCCCACTTGGGCGACCTAATCCGCGAGTTCTGGCGAGTATGCCCTTAATTCATACTTGCAGCATGGTTGATACGAGGTTGTAGAAGGTCTTCGTAACTCTCCTTCATGCTCGAGAGTGGTCTCCGTGTACTCGAAGCCTCAGCTAGGTTGCGTGTTTTTTTCAATATGTTAAAAAATGCCCGCGAGTAAAAAAAGGTCGCCATGGAAATAATCAATACATGTTTTACTCGTAGGTTTAGTCGTAGTAGGTCGTAGTAGGTCGGCATATTAGTCGCAGGTAATCCAAAGGTAGTCATAGATAGTCTTCAACATAGTCGAAGGGAGGTTGAAGGAGATCGAAGAAGGTCATCTTCACTCTCCACTTTTCGGTGTCCAATTTTCCCCAAGTTAGTCGTAGCTAGTCGTAGCTAGTCGAAGCCGGTCTTCAACATTGTCAAAGGAGGTCGAAGGAGGTCTTCTACGTAGTAGATGGAGATCTTCAATATGTCATTTTTTCAAACTTGCCAATTTGGTGTAAAGCCCCTTAACTCTCTCTGCCTTCTGTGGCAGAGAATTCCACAGATTCACAACTCTCTGGGTGAAAAAGGTTTTCCTCATCTCAGTCCCAAATTTTTAAACTGGCCTACTCCTTATTCTTAATCTGTGACCCCTGGTTCTGAACTCCCTCAACATTTTTCCCGCATCTACCCTGTCCAATCCTCTAAGAATGTTATATGTTTCTATAAGATCCTCGCTCATCCTAAATTCCAATTAATACAAGCCCAGTCAACCTATTATTTTATCGATGATGAGTATATTTTTAATGCAGTTATGAACTGCAGTATATGGACAGCAATTCAGAAGGTAATAAGGTCATAGGTGATAAGAACAGAATTAGGCCACTCAAGCTATCAAGTCCACACCACCAGACAATCATGGCTGATCCATCTCTCCCTCTTAACAGCATTCTCTTCCCTTCACCCCATAACCTCTGACACCCGTACTAATCAAGAATCTATCTATCTCTAGCTTAAAAATATCCATTGACTTGGCCTCCGCAGCCTTCTGTGGCAATGAATTCCATATATTCACCACCCTCTGACTGAAGAAATTCCTCCTCTTCTCCTTCCTAAAGGAATGTCCTTTATTTCTGAGACTATGACCTCTGGTCCTGCGCCAGATACTGGCAGAACGACATCTGAGATTGCAACGGACTTGAAGAAGAAGACCTCTGGTCCGAGACTCTCCCACTAGTGGAAACATCTTCTCCACATCCACTCTATCCAGGCCTTTCACTATTCTGTATGTTTCAGTTAGGATTCCCCTCATCCTTCTAAACTCCAGCGAGTACAGGCCCAGTGCCATCAAACACTCAATAGGTAACGATTGCAATTGACCAGGAAAAGTACTTAACAGTGAGAAATGTGCAAGTTTAGTGTGATTGATTAGGTGATATTTTCATTCAGCTGCTGCGGACACGATGGGCCAAACAACCATGTGCTATACTGTAGCAGCACTCCAGATTTGCTGACTCATGACATCCCCCCATATCGTTCCCCAATAGCTCTTCCCTGCTGAACTGCCACAAGGGAATAGCGCAAACTGCATGGTCTTTGTATTCCACTGTCAACTGCGATAGACCAAGGAGAGCATTTTGTTTCAAGTCTAAGAGTGATCTTTCTGTCCTGGGCCTCCTCCACTGTCAGAGTAATGCCCAATGCAAATTGGATGAACTGCACCTCATATTGTGCTTGGGCAGCTTACAGCCCAGCGGTATGAATATGGATTTCCCCAACTTCAAGTAACCCTTTCCCTCTCTCAGTCCCTCTTCCATCCTAGTTCTCTGATTGATTTTATTGTCCTCTTGATTAAATATTACTGATTGTATGCCTCATTGTCGCCTTCCCCTCAGCTAACAATGCACCATTCTACATTTCATTCATCATCGTACCCTTTGATCTGCCAATTTCACACCGTAAACTTCCATATCCCTGTCTCCCTCTTCCCCGAATCTCTGAGGAAGGGTTTAGATCTGAGACATCATTCATTCCTTCTCTCCAGAGATGCTGCCTGTCCCGCTGAATTAATTCAGCATTTTGTGTCCAGCTTCAGTGTAAACCAGTATCTGCAGTTCCTTCCTAAACATTTTATGTTAAGAGTGTGCATTTGTAAGGTACATTGTGGGAAACCCTTGCCCAAGATATCAACCAACCCTTGATATCAACCAACTGCTTTCAACCTGCCAATGATAGTTTGAAGATAGACACAAAACGCTGGGGAAACTCAGCGGGACAGGCAGCATCTCTGGAGAGAAGGAATGGGTGGCGTTTTGAGACCCTTCATCAAAGTGAGAGTCATGGGAGAGAGAGACATAGAGATAAGGACGTGTAAGGTGTGAAAACGAGAGCAAAGCCGATGGGGAAAGCTGGTGGGGTCAGCGAGAAAGGGTGTTGAGAACTCTCGTCGGAGAGAGGAGGAGAACTTCTTCAAAGCCGCCATACCTTGAGGAGATTTCGCAGCGGAGCAGACAAAATGAGTAGGAAGGAACTCATTGATTGATATTGATACAAAGCCGGAATGCTCCAGTGGATTTGTCGAGACAGATTGCACATGGCAGATTAACTGGAAATATTTCTTGGATACCCAACAATTATTCATTTTATTATTAGAACCCCACAGTGTGCGTTATGAAAGGAAGGCTGATATCACCTGACTCGCACTCTGAGGGAAGCCCAAACGATTAAACAAAACGGAACATAGAACAGTACAGGAGCATGTCATTCGGCCCGCAATGCTCGTGCCGAACATGATGCCAAGTTGAACAGTTCTAATCAGCCTGCACATGATCTATATCCCTCGATTCCCTGCCATCCCATGTGACGATCTTTAAATAAGTAAGTAAATTTATTGGCCAAGTATTCACATACAAGGAATTTGCCTTGGTGCTCCGCCCACAAGTAACAACATGGCATACAGTGACAGTTACGAATGAAGGTTAGTTTAGTTTAGTTTATTGGGATTCTCTGCCTCAGAGGGCGGTGGAGGCCGGTTCTCTGGATACTTTCAAGAGAGAGCTAGATAGGGCTCTTAAAGATAGCGGAGTCAGGGGATATGGGGAGAAGGCAGGAACGGGGTACTGATTGGGGATGATCAGCCATGATCACATTGAATGGCGGTGCTGGCTCGAAGGACCGAATGGCCTACTCCTGCACCTGTTGTCTATTGTCTATTGTCTATTATTGTCACGTGCACTGAGGTCCAATAAAAAGCTTTTTATCTAAAAGCCTCTTAAATGCAATTACCGTATATGCATCCACCACCACCCCAGTGGCACAATGGCTCAATGGTAGAGTTGCTACCTTACAACGCTTTCAGCGCCAGAGACCCCGGTTCGATCCCAACTAAGGATGCTGTCTGTACGGAGTTTGCACGTTCTCCCTGTGACCGCGTGGGTTTCCTCCGAGATCTTCGGTTTCCTCCCACACTCCAAAGACGTACAAGTTTGTAGGTTAATTTGCTTCCTATACGGATAAATTGTCCCTGGCTGGCTCGAAGGGCTGAACCGCCTACACCTGCACCTATGTTCGATGTTTCTATGTTTCTATCATGGAGTTGAGGTACTATTTTAGCTTTCGGTGGATCTCGACCTCAGGAAGTGTGTCCAAATGCAGGCGCCAAATCCGCAAACGGAATGAAAAACACTAGTGTGCAAACGGGGCGCAGGTTGCCATGGTAACGCGCGGAAGCAAGCCCTGAGTGCTTGAGTGGCAGGTAATCAAATATGCCTGAGTGAATAGTCGGAAGTCAATGGGTCGAAAATGCAATCAGTCAGATTTTGAAAACCTCGATAGTCCCTTGATCATGGCAGCCCTGGAAACAGCCGAAGCAACAGCAAGTGGCGAAAATTCATAACAGCGTTTCTTCGTCGATACAGCGGTTAAAAGGAATTAAAATGTAAAAACTCTTTGCGCTTTGATGGAAGGTGAATAAATGTCGGTTTCTTATGCCTCGAGGATAGGTTTAAAGATGGATAGATCTGGCCTTCCCTCTCATGCCTCTGCAACTTAATGAGGGTACACAGCGACACATATCCATTATTGGTTAAACTGGTTATTTAGTTGAGCCTTATTTATTTTTGCGAGATTAATCGTGTTCATTTTGTCTTCCTCCTCCGCCCTCCTGCCACCTGGTCTTTCATTGCATGTCTCAAATCCTGTCCCCACTGTTGTATTGAAAAAGGAAATGATTTTAATTTAGTGCCACAGCATTCCCCCCTCCCCCCCTCCCCTCCCCCCCCCCCCCTGACTAAACAAAGGACAAAATGAAATTAAGTGACAGAGTTGCACAGAAATCAAGGCACAGCATCAAACTCAACTACATTTATGCTCCATATGAGATTCCTTGAGCCTCGACTTAACCTTCAATTCCTTTCTCCCTTGTGAAATTATCTGGCACCTCCTCGAAATCCGATTTTCCTCACCTATTGCCTATGAATTCTGTCAGTTATGAATTAAAAAGCACATCCATATTTAACTGACTAAGCCCCTTCATAACCTTCACACAGAGAGTAGTGGGTATATGAAGCAAGCGGCCAGCAGAGGTAGTTGAGGCAGGTGCCATAACGACATTTCAAAGGCATTCAGACAGGCACATGGATAGGAAAGGTTTAGTCTGACATGAGCCAAAAGTGGGCAGGTGGGACTAGTGCAGACTGGGAATATTGGTCGGAATGGGAAAGTTTTTAGTTTTAGTTTAATTTAGAGATACTGCGCAAATAACATGGCCCTTTGGCCCACCGAGTCCGCACCGACCAGCGATCCCCGCACATCAGCACTATCCTGCTATGGGGACAATTTTTATATTTATACCAATCCATTTAGAAACATAGAAACATAGAAATTAGGTGCAGGAGTAGGCCATTCGGCCCTTCGAGCCTGCACCGCCATTCAATATGATCATGGCTGATCATCCAACTCAGTATCCCGTACCTGCTTTCTCTCCATACCCTCTGATCCCCTTAGCCACAAGGGCCACATCTAACTCCCTCTTAAATATAGCCAATGAACTGGCCTCAACTACCCTCTGTGGCAGAGAGTTCCAGAGACTCACCACTCTCTGTGTGAAAAAAGTCCTTCTCATCTCGGTCCTAAAGGATTTCCCCCTTATCCTTAAGCTGTGACCCCTTGTCCTGGACCTCCCCAACATCGGGAACAATCTTCCTGCATCTAGCCTGTCCAACCCCTTAAGAATTTTGTAAGTTTCTATAAGATCCCCTCTCAATCTCCTAAATTCTAGAGAGTATAAACCGAGTCTATGCAGTCTTTGTTCATAAGACAGTCCTGACATCCCAGGAATCAGTCTGGTGAACCTTCTCTGCACTCCCTCTATGGCAATAATGTCCTTCCTCAGATTTGGAGACCAGAACTGTACGCAATACTCCAGATGTGGTCTCACCAAGACCCTGTACAACTGAAGTAGAACCTCCCTGCTCCTATACTCAAATCCTTTTGCTATGAAATTTAACCTACAAACCTGTATGTTTGGGGTTTTGGTAGGAAACCGAAGATCTCGGAGAAAACACACGTAGTTCATGGGGAGAACGTACAAACCCCGTACAGACAAGCACCCAGAGTCAGGATCAAACCTGGGTCCCTGGTGCTGTATGTTGGGCCGAAGGGCCTGTTTCTGTGCTGCATGATGCCATGCTGTGAAACACATCGCAACTCGATCTTATTTCTAGAAATGTAAGACTCCCAGCCCGTGTAAGGTTTTCACCAAGTGCCTCTGAGTTCAAGGTATCGATCCAGGAAAGATTCATTCATAATTTTTGCAGGGCCTAGTTATTTTTTTCTGTAAACTGGTTTTAAGGTTCTCTGATATTCCATTCAACTTATGGTTAATAAATGATGGTCAACTTACCGTTCATTGATCATGGAAACGTGGAAACACTCAAGGTATTCACCAATATCACGATAGTTGTGTACTTCTGTGAACATCTAGAGTCATACACACACCATAACAGACTCTTCGTCCCAACTTGTTCATGCTGACCAAAAAGCTCCATTTAATCTAGTCCTATTTGTCTGCATTCACCCTATGTCCTTCCAGTCCTTTTCTAGCCACATACTTGTCCAAGTATCTTTGTCACGGTGGAGCAGCGGTAGAGTTGCTGCCTTACAGCGAATGCAGCGCCGGAGACCCGGGTTCAATCCAGACTGCGGGTGCTGTCTGCACGGAGTTTGTACCTTCATCCCGTGACCTGCGTGGGTTTACTCCGGGCCTTCAGTTTCTTCCCACACTCCAAAGACGTACAGATTTGTAGGTTAATTGGCTTGGTAAATGTAAAAATTGTCCCTAGTGTATGTAGGATAGTATTAATGTGCGGGGATCACTGGTCGGCGCGGGACCAGTGGGCCGAAGGGCCTGTTTTTGCGCTGTATCTCCAAACTAAACTAAACTAAACTAAAAATGCAGTCATAGTACCTGGATCAACCACCTCCTCTGGCAACTTGTTCCGTATATTATCACCCTCTGAATTAAAAGGTTATCCCTCAGGTTCCTACTAAATCTTGCCCCTCTCACCTTAAACCTATGTCCTCTAGTTTTTAATTCCACTACCCTGAGTAAAAATGGTAGAATGGAATATTTTACGGCTCCCCAAAGACATCACCAAAGGCCCAGGCTTAATGTCACACCAAAAGGCCATTGACCAACTGAGAGCATCTGGCTGGGTTATTTGCTCAAGACTTTGGAAAGAGACTTAAACTATGACCTTTGACTCCGAGATGAGCCACTGTTGACACAATACTGACCCCAAACTAATCCAGGAATGAGTGGGGTGAACATACGAAGAGCGTTCAACGGCGCTGGGCCTGTACTCACTGGAGTTTAGAAGGATGTGGGGACACCTCATAAAAAATTACCAAATAGTAAAAGGCCTGGATAGAATGGATGTGGAGAGGATGTTTCCACTAGTGAAGGAGTCTCGGACCAGAGGTCATCGCCTCAGAATTACAGGACGTTCCTTTAGGAAAGAGATGAGGAGGTGTTTATTTAGTCAGAGGGTGGTGAATCTGTGGAATGTAGTGCCACCGAAGGCGGTGGAAGACGTCAGTGGTTATTTTAAAGGCAGAGATACATAGATTCGTGATCAGTACGAGTTGTCAGGTGTTATGGGGAGAAGGCAGGAGAATGGAGTTGAGAGGGAAAGATAGAAGAGCCATGATTGAATGGCAGGGTAGACTTAGAAACATAGAAACTTAGAAATTAGGTGCAGGAGTAGGCCATTCGGCCATTTGGGCCATTCAATATGATCATGGCTGATCATCCAACTCAGTATCCCGTACCTGCCTTCTCTCCATACCATCTGATCCCCTTGATGGGAGGAATAGCCTAAATCAGCTGCTATCAATAATGAATTTATGAACTTATGACCCCTAATTCCAGCAATGCCTACTGCATCAAGGCCAGGAGGAACAAGATGACCACAGAATCTCTGCAAACTTCAACCTTTATCTTGACCTGAGAAAATACCAAGAGTAGTGCAATGTTAGGTTAAAATCCTGGCATTCCCTCGGCAACGCTGTCTATTACTCTAAACTTACTGCTGCTAAGTTGATCAGTGTATGGAAAGCTAACATCCCAGATTAAGAAACATAACATTCTTAGCTAGCAGGGGAAAAAAGGGTTCATGATTTATCTGTGCCAAAATTGAGAAGACATTGCACATGAATGCTGATTCAAAAATATGAAGTTCCCGGTCTTTGGTTACAATGGGAACATCTTGAAACATCTGGCCTGCAGCTGCATTAGATAAAGGTATCTGTAGAAAGCAGCGAGAGGCAATAGGGCTTCACAGTGGCACAACGGTAGAGTTGCTGCCTTACAGCAAATGCAGCACCTGAGACCCAGGTTCGATCCCGACTATGGGTGCTGTTTGTACGGAGTTTATACGTTCTCCCCGTGACCTGCGGGGGATTTATCAGAGATCTTCGGTTTCCTCCCACACTCCAAAGACGTACAGGTTTACAGGTTAATTGGCTTGGTAGATGTAAACATTGTCCCTAGTGTGTGTAGGATAGTGTTAATGTGCGGGGATCGCTGGTCGCTGCGGACCCAGTGGGCCGAAGATTCTGTTTCCGCGCTGTATCTCTAAACTAAGCTGAACTAAACTGATACTACAGGTGCTGTCTGCAAGGTATTTCTACGTTCTCCCTGTGAGGATTTCTTTGGACGATCAGCCATGAACCGGTGCTCCGGTTTCCTCCCACACTCCAAAGACGTACAGGTTGGGAGGTTAATTGGCATTGGTAAGTTGTAAATGTGTGTAGGTTGGTGCACAGGGTGATCGCTGGTCGACGCAGACTCGCTGGGCCGAAAGGCCAGTTTCCACACTAAACTCAATAAATATCAACAAATCAGCAGCACAGTACAGCTGGTAGAGCTGCAGTCTTACAGTGCCAGATGTCTGGGTTTGATCCTTAACATGGGAGCTATCCATGTGGAGTTTGCACGTTCTCCCTGTGACTGTGTGGGTTTCATAGAAGCATAGAAACATAGAAACATAGAAAATAGGTGCAGGAGGAGGGATTCGGCCCTTCGAGTCAGCACCGCCATTCATTGTGATCAAGGCTGATCGTCCGCTATCAATAACCCGTGCCTGCCTTCTCCTCATATCCCTTGACTCGACTAGCCTCTCCGTGTGCTCTGGTTTCCTCCCGCATCCCAATGAGTCCAAAGGTTTGTGGGTTGATTGGCTTCTGATAATTGCTCCTAATTTGATGGGAGTGGAAGGCGAGATGGCGATGAGCTGGTGTGGACTGATAGAGTCCTAGAGTGATACAGCGTGGAAACAGGCCCTTCAGCCCAACTTTCCCACATCTACCAAATGTCCCATACTACACTCGTCCTACCTGTCTGCATTTGGCCCATACCCCTCTAAACCTATCCTGTCCATGTGCCTGTCTAAATATTTCTTAAATGATGTATTAGTACCTGTCTCAACTATCTCCTCCAGCAGCCTTTGTGTGATAAAGTTATCCCCCAGGTTCCTATTAAATCATTCCCCCCTCACCTTAAACCTATGTCCTCTGGTTCTTGATTCCCCTACTCTAGGCAAGAGGCTCTGTGCATCTGCCCGATCTATTCTTCTCATGATTCATTTCAATCAATGATTCAAAGCAGTTAACAGTTCAAAAGAGTGGGAATTTAAAACATTGCAGCTTTATGGGCAATTATGAAATTATGATATCTAAGCCTGTGATTGAATGAGGATGCTTCAACTTTAGAAACTTAAGGTATGACTCTATGACTCAATGAGTCTACGATTACATTTTATCAGCCATGCTAATGCAATATGTGAAGTCACACGGTTCGTAGAACTGCGAACATAGAACAGTACAGAACAGGAATAGGCTCTCAAATAAAGCAACATATTTTGCTTTTTCATCGTTTGAAACATAATTTTTCTGTTCTAGTGATCTAAGAGCATAAATTCACTGTTTCCTACATTATACTTCCAGTATTCCCCATTTTCTCAATCTGTCTATATCCTGTTAGAAATCAGGATACTTCTATCAAGTCTCCACTCAACCGCTGATATTCTGAAGAAAGATAGGTCTTTGCCATGTGGTTTTTAATTCTGTATCCTCATCAGGCGACCTTATTGTACAGGGTTACACAAAAAGCTGGAGAAACTCAACGGGTGCAGCAGCATCTAAGGAGCGAAGGAGATAGGCGACGTTTCGGGTCGAGACCCTTCTTCAGACTGGTCAGGGATCAGGGAAACGAGAGATATAGACGGTGATGTGGAGAGATAAAGAACAATGAATGAAAGATATGCAAAAAAGTATCAATGATGAAGGAAACAGGCCATTGTAAGCTGTTTGTAGTGTGAAAATGAGAAGCTAGTGTGACTTGGGTGGGGGAGAGATAGAGAGAGAAGGAATGCCAGGGCCCGAGGGCTGAGGGAGAGGTGGGAAGGGGAGGAGGCAGGCTGGGTTAACAGAATTGAGAAAATTCAATTTTTAAGCCCAGAGGATGCAGACTCCCCAAGCGGAATATGAGGTGCTGTTCCTCCAACTTGCGGCGTTGCTCACTTTGGCCGTGGAGGAGGCCCAGGACCGAGAGGTTGGATACGGAATGGGAGGGGGAGTTGAAGTGCTGAGCCACCGGGAGGTCGGGTTGGTTAATGCGGACCGGTTATTATTGCGGGTTGGTTATTATTGTACAGCGCTTGTGAGATACATGCTTGTTGAGAGGAATGTGGTGCACGGGGCCAAGTATGTAAACACTGCTGTCTGCCAACCTGTAAAAGCCACCTGCTGACAAGCTAACAATGTCAAAAATGTAACAATAAGCATTGTATATCAACTGTTTTGGCAATGTGTCATCTATGCTGCGCCAGCATTGATTTGACACTTTCACCTCCAGCTCTCGAGCTTGTGAGATTAACCCCACTCCGAACACAATCTCACACTTTTTGAGAACCCAATCTAGGCTGACATTTATTTCAGTACCGAGGCAGTGCTGTACTTTTGGGTGTCCGTGCTTCAGATGAGGCGTTAAACTGAGACTCAGTGGTTATGTTTGGAAAAACACAAACGAGTTTAGTTTTAGTTTTGTTCAGTGTAGGACAGGACATTTTTTATTGTCACATACACCAACTGGTGCAGTGAAATTTGAGTTACCATGCAGCGCACAAATAAGATAAACACAACATAAGAGAAAAACATAACACATAAAAGGGTTACACAAAAAGCTGGAGAAACTCAGCGGGTGCAGCAGCATCTGAGGAGCGAAGGAGAAAGGCGACGTTTCGGGTCGAGACCCTTCTTCAGACTGTGTAACAACCCAGACTGGGTTATCAAACCCGCCGACAAGGGAGGTGGCGTGGTAGTCTGGCGCGTCGATCTCTACAAAGCGGAGGCCACGCGCCAACTCTCGAACACCTCCTCCTACTTACCCCTGGACCATGACCCCACTGACGAGCACCAGGCCACCATCTCGAGCACCATAACCGACTTCATCAACTCCGGCTCCCTACCCCCCCGAGCCTCCAACCTCATCGTTTCCCCGCCCCGCACAGCCCGATTTTACCTTCTCCCCAAAATCCACAAACCCGACTGCCCCGGCAGACCCATTGTCTCTGCCTGTTCGTGCCCCACTGAACACATTTCCACGTATTATTTATGAGCAGTCTGAAGAAGGGTCTCGACCCGAAACGTCGCCTATCTCCTTCGCTCCATAGATGCTGCTGCACCCGCTGAGTTTCTCCAGCTTTTTGTGTAACCCTCGATTCTCCAGCATCTGCAGTTCCTTCTTTAACAATAAAACATAAAAGCTTAGTTTAGTTAGAGATACAGCGCGGAAACAGGCCCTTTGGCCCTCTGAGTACGCACCGACCAGCGGTCCCCGCACACTGCACTATACGACACATACTGGGGACAATTTACTGTGTTTTTTTAACCAAAGACGAATTAACCTACAAACCTGTTCGTCTTTGGAGTGTGAGAGGAGACCGGAGTACCCGGAGAAAACCCACGCAGGTCACGGGGAGAATAGGCAATAGACATAGACAATAGGAGCAGGAGTAGGCCATTCATCTCTTCGAGCCACCACCGCCATTCAATGTGATCATGGCTCACCATCCACAATCAGTACCCCGTTCCTGCCTTCTCCCCATATCCCCTGGCTCTGCTATCTTTAAGAGCCCTCTCTTTAAGAGCCCTGTCTAGAACGTACAAACTCTGTACAGACAGCACCTGTAGTCAGGATTGAACCTGTGTCACTGGTAGTGTAAGGCAGCAACTTTCCCGCTGCACCACCGTGCCGTCCTGTTGAAAGTTAAATATTTAATTCTCAAAGAGCATGCTAAACAATGAGCAAACTGCATGCGCTGGTTTACATTTTAAAAAAAGACACAAAGTGCTGGTGTAACTAACCAGGTCAGGCAGTATCTCTGGAGAACATGGATAGGTGACGTTTTGAATCGGGACCCTTCGTTAGACTGATTGAACAGAAAGCTAATTTTAACCATTGCAACTCATCTTCAGATTCCCGTACTGACCTTTCTGTCCAAGGCCTCCTCCATTGCCAGAGAAAGACCACACACAAACTGGAGGAACAGTACCTCATAGAATCTTGAGTAGCTTACAACTCAATGGTCTGAACATTAAATTATCCAATTTTAGGTAACTACAACCCACTTTACCTTCTTCCCCCCACCCTTCTTTGACCCTGACCCTTTTTCCTCTATGCCCCACCTGGGCTCATGCCTATTTCTGCCCTCCCCCTTCCCTTCCACCTACATTCCTTCCTCTGACCTCCCACTTTGCAACTCTTCAATCCTTTTGTCTCACACCTTCTGTCTGTTCAACCCTGGCCTTTGTCATAACATCTGCCTATCGAAAACCCCCTCACCTGTATTAACTTATTATAGAATCATAGAATCATAGAAAATAGGTGCAGGAGTAGGCCATTCGGCCCTTCGAGCCTGCACCGCCATTCAATATGATCATGGCTAATCATCCATTATCCTGTACCTGCCTTCTCTCCATACCCCCTGATCCCTTTAGCCACACATCTAGCTCCCTCTTAAATATAGCCAATGAACTGGCCTCAACTACGTTCTGTGGCAGAGAATTCCACAGACTCACCACTCTCTGTGTGAAAAAAGATCTTCTCATCTCGGTCCTAAAAGTCGTCCCCCTTATCCTTAAACTGTGACCCCTTGTTCTGGAGTTCCCTAACATCGGGAACAATCTTCCTACATCTAGCCTGTCCAACCCCTTAAGAATTTTGTAAGCCTCTATAAGATCCCCCCTCAATCTCCTAAATTCCAGCACGTACAAGCCGAGCCTATCCAGCCTTTCTTCATTTGGAAGTCCTGCCATCCCAGGAATTATTACCTTTTCCCTCTCAAACCTATGTCCTCTGTTTCTCGATTCTCCTACTGTGGGCATTCACCCTATCTATCCCCGCTCATGATCTTACGCATCTCTATAACATCACCCTTCAGCCTCCTGCGCTCCAAGGACTAAAGCCCTAGCCTGCCCCCAATCCCCGCTTCGCACTAGTTCAATGTTATCCCATTTTCTCATCCACCCCCGACACATGAAGGGTGATTTACAGAGGCCAATTCACTTACAAACCCACAAGTCTTTTGAATGTGGATGGAAAATTCCACACAATAGCAAGGGGAACACATACAGCACCCGAGGTCAGGATCGAACCCTGGTCTCTGGTGCTGTGAGGCAGCAGCTCTGTCAGCCACCCACTGTGTCACCCTTGGTGGTATGAAAACTTTTACTTCAAAATATCAAGAAACATCAACCTGGTGAACAAAAACAGTCAAAAAGTGCTGGAGTAACTCAGCAGGTCAGGCAGCACCTCTGTAGTTTTTTTTAGTTTAGATTAGAGATGCAGCTTGGAAACAGGCCCTTCGGCCCATTGAGTCCTCACCGACCAGCGTTCCCCGCGCATTAACACTATCCCACACACACACTAGGGACAATTTACACTTGCTGTATACCAAGCCAATTAACCAACAAACGTGTACGTCTTTGGAGTGTGGGAGGAAACTGAAGATCTTGGGGAAAACCCACACAGGTCACGGAGTGAACGTGCAAACTCCACACAGACAGCACCCGTAGTTGAGATCTAACCCAGGTCTCAGGCATTGTAAGCGCTGTAAGGCAGGAACTCTACCGCTGCGCCACTGTGCCGCCCACGATGTAGATCATGAATAGGTGATGTTTCCAGTTGGGAATTTTCCTCAGATCCTTCATTTCCCGTCTGACTCTCCAGGACAAGGGGATCACAGTTTAAGGATAAGGGGGAAGTCTTTTAGGACCGAGATGAGAAAATCATTTTTCACACAGAGAGTGGTGAATCTGTGGAATTCTCTGCCACAGAAGGTAGTTGAGGCCAGTTCATTGGCTATATTTAAGAGGGAGTTAGATGTGGCCCTTGTGGCTAAAGGGATCAGGGGGTATGGAGAGAAGGCAGGTACGGGATACTGAGTTGGATGATCAGCCATGATCATATTGAATGGCGGTGCAGGCTCGAAGGGCCGAATGACCTACTCCTGCACCTATTTTCTATGTTTCTATGTTTCTATGTTTCTATGTTTCTCTGTTACTCCAGCACTTTGCACCTGGTTTTGTAAATGAGCATCTGCAGTATCTTTTTGTCTCCCGTCAATCTGATGATTATATTTTTGATTTATATCAAAATTGAATTTCTTGTTTTTGTTGTTTCTCTCAAAACTCCTTTCATTCTAATAACTTGTTCCAATCTCCGCATTGATTGCCTCTTCATTGTGTGCGTAGGCTTTCCTTTGTATGCATTTTGTATGGATTATTTGTTTACGAGGAATCCTTGCCTTAAGCCCAGGAAAGATGTACAAAATAATGGCAGCATAACCATAAACAGATAGAGACTACACAATAGACATTCATAGGAGCAACAGGAAGGTCTTAAGATCATGAGGTCCAGAGTGATAGGAGTAGAATATGGACCAAGCGCAGGCAGGTGGGTCTAGTGTAACTGGGACATGTTGGCCGCTGTGGGCAAGTTGGGCCATCAAGTCTACTCCACCATTCAATCATGGCTGATCTATCTCTCCCTCCAAACCCCATTCTGCTGCCTTCTCCCCATAACCTCTGACACCCGTACTAATCAAGAATCTATCAGTTTCTGCCTTAAAAATATCCACTGACTTGGCCTCCACAGCCTTCTGTGGCAAAGAATTCCACAGAATGTCTAAAGAATTTTCTCCTCATCTCTTTCCTAAAAGACCGTCCTTTAATTCTGAAGCTATGCCCTCTAGTCCTAGACTCTCCCACTAGTGGAAACATCCTCTCCACATCCACTCTATCCAAGCCTTTCACAGGTCATGGTGGCACAGCAGTAGAGTTGCTGCCTTACAACGAAAACAGCGCCAGAGGCCCAGGTTCGATCCCGACTACAGGTGCTGTCTGTACGGAGTTTGTAAGTTCTCCCCGTGACCTGCGTGGGTTTTCTCTGAGATCTTCGGTTTCCTCCCTCACTCCAAAGACGTACAGGTTTGTAGGCTAATTGGCCTGGTAAATGTAAAAATTATCCCAAGCGGGTGTCAATGAGCGGGGATTGCTGGTTGGCGCGGACCCGGTGGGCCGAAGGGCCTGTTTCCTAACTGTAGGTATGTTACAAAACTTACCTTTACCGGTGCTGCAGTTCTGCCGCTCCCCGTGTGCGCGACTTTCGCGCCTTGCAGAGGGGGGCGGGCTTAAAGTGCCGTTTTTCCACAGGCCTGGATCAATGTCGGGCGATTTGGTTGCTGAAGAAAAATCGCTCCGACATTTCATCAATGAAGGTATTTTTAAATTACTCTAGATTATTTATTAACTAGAGTAATTTAAAAATCACCTTCAAAAGCCGTGAGCGCAGACAACCGGAAGCATTTTGCGTAGGGAAGAAAAAAAGGGAAATACTTTATTTTTATATTAAAAGTTGGTTTTTCGGGAGGCATTAATAATATTTTAATGTTGCGAAATGGGTTCCCCAAAAAATGTATGAACCCCCAGTATTTTTCCTCCCCGACTTCACCGCAAACCGCAACGTTCCAATCCACCGCATTCCGCTAAAACCCACTCGCTAGTTGATTTAAATGGCCATTAATTTACAGGCATAAAACACTAAATTCCTTCCATTTGGCCCAGAAATTCATGAAAATGAGATTTTAAAATTATGTTATATTGTGGATTATTTTGTGAATGTTATTTGGACACTTAGGCAATTTTAAAAAAGTGTATCTTTTCTTAAGAAATTGATAGATGTTTAGATCTACTCATTGAATTTTGTAATTAGCTACAACTAGATAACTAACTAATTATATGCTTTAATTTCAGATAATCCAAGTAAGATTGTTTAATATTTGTTTCAGAATGCTTCAATCTATAATAACTGAAAATTTCATTGAGTTCTCTTAATTTTTAAGAATGTTATGGACATTTAACTTTTCCAGATCACAGCTTTTGAGTTAAGTCAATTGAAAGGCAATGTGGAACAAGATGCTAATTTCCGAGTATGAAAATGGCCATAACTTTCTTAATACTGAAGATATGAAAGTAAATTAGGTGTCAAATTAAACTTCTTTTTATGCTTTATCTGATGGGATAAATTGCAGACTTGATTTTTAAAATCTCAAAATTTTGTAACATTGCTACTAACTGTATCTCTAAACTATTCTGTATGTTTCAATGTGGTCCCCCCTCATTCTTCTAAACTTCAGTGAGTACAGGCCCAGTGCCGACAAATGCTCATCATAGGTTAACTTACTCATTCCTGGGATCATTTTTATAAACCTCCTCTCTCCAGAACAAAATAGTCAACATTTATAACCAGTCAGCAGTTTTTGGGGAGAGTTTTGACAATCATATCGGCCACAAACCTTGTGCAAAAGAGACCTCCAGAGCCAGCGCATCCTTCCTCAGATATGGTGCCCAAAATTGCTCACATTATTCCAAATACGGCCTTACCAGCGCCTTATAGAGCCTCAGCATTAAACCAGGCTTTGAGCACAGGAGCCACAATCAACCTTAGATCAGTCTAGCCAGCAAGAAGGATACGAGTGTCTCACAGTCTGAGTTTTCGAGTGAGTTGTATTACATTCTATTGAATATGATCCATTACATTCTATTGAATAAGTTTATAATAACAGAACTACTCACTATTTTATCTTTTGGGTTATTTGCCAAGAACCCTATTTCTTTAAGCAACCAGTCTACTTCCTCTTCACTCATAAGACAAGCTGGAATTTTGGAGCCATGTTTGGCCTGAGGGAAGGATTCGAGTGTATGCATAAGTGTAAGCTTTGTCCAAATACATGTCTCAACATCATGTTTGCAATTGTAACAGTCACGGAAGGCAGAATTAGGAGCTAAGACTTCGAGGGGAAGGTGCATAGTTTGCCTCCAGTTGAGAATCCATAGAACTGACTAGACGTGGAACTATGTGTAGAAAGGAACTGCCGATGTTGGTTTACACTGAAGTTAAACACAAAATGCTGGAGTAACTCAGCAGACAGTATCTCTGGTGACATAATTTACATGGATAGGACGTTTGTGGGATATGGACCAAACACAGGCAGGTGTGACTAGTGCTGCTGGGACATGTTGGTTGGTGCTGGCAAGTTGGGCTGAAGGGCCTGGATCCATACTGTATCACTCTATTACTCTATGATTCTATCACCTGCGCCTTTCATCCAGAGATGCTGCCTGACCTGCTGAGTTTCTCTAGCATATTATGTCTCGAAGAAGCCACTCGAAGAAATTCATAGACACAAAAAGCTAGACTAACTCAGGCAGACAGGCCAGGCCAGCATCTCTGGAGAGCAGGAACGGATGACTTTTCAGCTCGAGACCCCTCTTCAGACCTTTCCCATCCCGAAACGTCACCCATTCCTTCTCTCCAGAGATGTTGCCTGTCCCGCTGAGTTACTCCAGCATTTTGTGTCTATCTTCGGTTTAAACCAGCATCTGCTGTTCCTTCTTACACATGATGGTGGATGTCGGAGCCACTCTTTAAGGCACACCATCTCACTTTTCTCTGGCACCGTGATGATCGTGACCTTCTGAGAGCAGATGAGGACTTCAGATTGACGTAGGGAGAAGTTTAAAATGTCTGCGAATACTTGCACCAGCTGGACCTCACAGGTTCTGTGGATACAGTCGGAGACTCCATCTAAGCTAGTCGCTTTTATGCGGGTTCACTCAGGTAGGCCGAATTGACGCCTGCGGCAGTAACCATGACTACGCGTGCACCTGATGCAGTCGGGTCAGGTGACCCATTCTACTGACCTACTGTTCAAAGTGAGTATAGAATATATTGAGCTCATCGGGAGGGACGTACTGTTGCCAGCATTTAGAAGCATGGAAACATAGAAAATAGGTGCAGGAGTAGGCCATTCGGCCCTTCAAAACAACACCACCATTCAATATAATAATGGCTGATCATCCAGAATCAGTACCCCATTCCTGCTTTTTCTTCATATCCCTTGATTCCATAAGGCCTAAGAGCTATATCTAACTCTCCCTGGAATACATCCAGTAAATTGGGCTCCACCGCCTTCTATGGCAGAGAATTCCACCCTGTGGCAGAGAATTCCGGGTCAGGTTTCATTATTCTACCGACTTTCTGTTCAAAGTGAGTATAGAATATTTTGAGCTCATTTGGGAGGGTCGTATTTTTGCCAGCAATTCTTGCCATCTTTGCTTTGCAGCCCATTACAGCATGCAGGACTTGCCACTATTGTCAATGTAGTTAGTCATGGCACAATGTGGCGCATTGTTAGAGTCGCTGCCTTACAGCACCAGAGACCCGGGTTCGATCCTGACTACTGGTGCTGTCTGTACGGAGTTTGCGCGTTCTCCCTGTGACCTGCGTGGGTTTTCTACAGGGTGCTCCGGTTTCCTCCCATACTCCAAAGGCGTGTAGGTTTGTAGGTTAATTGGCTGCAGTAAAATTGTAAAATTGCCCCTAGTGTATAAGATAGTGTGTAGGATAGAAGGTAGGTAATGTGTAGGATAGGATCGCTGGACGGTGCGGACTTGGTGGGCCGAAGGGCCTGTTCCTTACAAAACTTACAAAATTCTTAAGGGGTTGGACAAGCTAGATGCTGGAAGATTGTTCCTGATGTTGGGGGAGTCCAGAACAAGGGGTCACAGTCTAAGGATAAGGGGGAATTCCTTTAGGACCGAGATGAGGAAAACATTCTTTACACAGAGAGTGGTGAGTCTTTGGAATTTCATTTCGGAGTCACGTGAGTGACTTCGTGAAGAGCCCGCCGGCGCGCATGCTCGACATATCGTCGTACCGCGTTGCTGCGACGGCTGACGGAGGAGCGTGCTCCTCGCCAGCCCTTCATAAGGGAACCACGCAGGTAAGTATGCTACCTTAAGTTGGTGGTTCTTGTTGTGTTTGCTTCACAGCAAGAACATGGATGGGAGTTTAAGAGGCCGGAGTTCGAGGAGAAGTCGCCGGCCAGCAGTTCCGGAGCGAGAGTTGTCGGGGGTACCTGCAACGCAGACCGGAACGAGGGCGGAGATGTCGGTGAGCTCTGTTTTTTCAGGTCCGGACCCGCCCGCACACCACAGCTCGGAGGAGTTCGACGAGGAGGAGTGTGGTGTGCCGCCAGAGCAGGATGACCCTGCCGTGGCAGTCAGGTCGTCAGCAGACTTGCTGACGGCCTCGAGCAGAAGGGTCCGTGCGGCTGCACGGCCCGCTTCACGAAGCCCCCTGAGGAGGGGAAGGCCAGGAGCCCAAAAGCCTAACCCTGTCGGGGCTAAGGCTCTGCCTGTCGCCAAGGAGCGGTCAGGTTCTAGGACGGGACCCGGGGCAGCTGTGAGGTCCAGCCGTCGCCCCCCAACTTCCGACGCCGGGACGAGTCAGTTGGGGGTCCCGTCACGGTCGCCGAGCCCCCCATGGATGGGTGGGCGAGACCATGCGTCGGCAAGGTCCACGATGTGGGCAGCTGGCAAGCCTGCACGGGCCCAAGGTATCCAGGCTTCGGCTGGTGCCGACACCATGCCGCATCTGTCCTTAGAGGCAACGGCTTCCGCTCCCGCTATACGGAGGCGGTTGAACACGCCCGTGCAGGAATCGCGCAGTTTCGCCTCGGCGGCTGTCGATGACAACTACCGGCACCGGCAGGGCCTCGACGAGGTGCGGGCCGATGACAGGAGCCCCGGCCAATTTTCAGAGCTGGAGGACTCCGACCACCTGAGTGTTCAGGGTAAAGGGCGTATTGACCGTATAGAGCGGCTGCTGGAATGTCTCCTTCAACAACAACAGGCATCCAGCAGCGACAGGCACAGGGCTTCATCACCAGCTTCATACACCAGCCTGGAGCAGCAGGACGAGGAGGCAGTGGTCGATCCCATCCCACCCCCGCCTGAGTTACCGGCGGAGGACCTCCTCGATGTGGCCACCAAGTTTGCAGCCCCTCATTCCTTGGGGCTTCCCATCAATACAAAACTGGCAGCCACTGTGGACTTCCTAAATAATCACCAGCTTCAGGAGGAAGTTCTACTACAAGCCATGAGCCGTCACAAGGCTCCATCAAACTGCAACTCCCTCAACGTGCCTGTGGTCAATACGCCAATCTGGGGCAACATCAGTGCGGCTATCCGTCAGCAGGAACTAAAGATTCAGCGGATCCTGAAACTCCTCACGGCCGGGATTACTGCTTTTGTGCGGTCGGTCGACGGAGAGGAGCTTAATTTGGACCAGGAGGATGCTCTGGCGCTTCTATGCGCTACTCAAAATGAAATCAACGGCTTTCGGAAAAATAGCATCCGCCCAGCGCTCAACCCCAAATTTGCAGGGTTGTGCAAACCACCGCCGCCGCCGCCGCCCCGTCAGCTCTTTGGCGAAGACCTTGCCAAAAGGGTCAGAGAGCTTGATGAACAAGCCAAGACCGTGGGGCTCATGCGCTCTCAGAGTGCCCCCACGCCATCGAGCTCCAAAGCTCCGCTTGGCCGCTCACGAGGGTCTGCCAGCACGTCTACCAGGAGTTACCCTCCAGCTCCAAACCGATATCAACCACCCCAACCACAGGGGTCTTTTTTAGGACAGGCTCGGCAGAAGCCGAGATGGAAAATGAGGACGCCACGACCTCAAACCAACCCAGCACCTCTACGTCCACCCACTCGTGTCAGGGACCGCCGGTAACCACAGAGGTGAGGCGGTCTGGTTCTCTTTTTTCTCTTTGTTTAACCTCACATGTTGGTGGGCGTTTGCGGTTGTTTGCGGGTGCATGGGGTGATATTACCAGTGATGAGTATGTGTTACGGAATATTCAGGGCCATAGCATTGAGTTTATTAATGGGGACATCCCTCCGTCTCAGCATAGACCGGGTCGTATGTTTAAACTAACGGCTGCGGAACAGTCCATAGGCTATAAGGGAATTTTAAGGTTGGAACAGAAAGGGGTCATAGAGAAAACGGTTCATGAGCCCGTTGAATTTGTTTCCAATATTTTTACCCGACCTAAGAAAGATGGAGGCTGTAGAGTCATTATTGATCTGACCACTCTGAATAACTTTGTAACATATACTCATTTTAAAATGGACACGTTTGAAACGGCCAAATCATTGATCTCACAAGGGTGCTTTATGGCATGTATTGATTTACAGGATGCGTACTATACCGTACCCATGCAAAAATATTACAGAAGGTTCTTAAAATTTATCTGGATGGACCAGCTGTGGCAATATAGGGCGTTGCCTAATGGGCTCACCACAGCCCCTCGATTATTTACTAAATTGGTGAAGCCAATTATGGCTTATTTAAGACAACGACATCATATCGTTATGGCCTATTTAGATGATATTTTAATTATCGGACACACCTTGGAATCAGCTCAACAAGGGATTGCAGCTGCGGTCAATTTGTTCCAACAGCTTGGGTTCATTGTTCATCCAGAAAAATCTAAGTTCTGCCCCACCCAGGTAATTAATTATCTGGGGTTCCAGGTGAATTCCATTAGCATGAGAGTCACCATACCAATTAACAAAATTGAGGAGGTAACACAGGTGTGTACAGATTTACTCAATACTCGTATACCATCGATTCGTCACACAGCTACTGTCATTGGCAAGATTGTGGCTTTGTTTCCGGCAGCCCGGTATGGACCTCTGCATTATCAAAACTTGCAGAGAGCCAAGATTGCTGCGCTGCGACGGCATGCTGGTCATTATGATCGATCAATGCAGCTGCCGCCTGCAGCATTGGATGAGTTACGATGGTGGGTTTGCCACATTAGTAACTCGTTTAAAACTATTATTGAGGCGAAACCGATGATATACTTACAAACTGATGCGAGCTCTGATGGCTGGGGAGCTACGAATCAACATTCTAGTTGTGGGGGCCGATGGGATACCCTTGAGAATACAATGTTGGTATCACAAGGGATCAACTATTTGGAGCTGCTTGCAGCGTTTCACGGACTTCGTGCATATTGTTCCAAGATCTTTGGAGCACATGTCCGGCTCCAAATAGACAACACCACAGCGGTGGCGTATTTAAATCACATGGGCGGTACCAGGTCAGTTTCATGTGATAAATTGGCTAATTCAATTTGGCTCTGGTGTGTCAAGAGAGACATTTGGATTTCAGCCACCTATTTGCCAGGTGAGCTTAATTTTGTGGCGGACGCCAGGTCACGCAAGTTCAATGATAATATTGAATGGATGTTACATCCTGAAAATTTTGCAAAAATCACAGCCAAATTTGGGAAACCGGACATTGACCTTTTTGCGTCCCGGTTGAACCATCAGGTACCAACCTACGTCTCGTGGGAACCAGATCCTGGGGCTATAGCGTTAGATGCATTCTCGCTAGACTGGGGGAATTGCTTTTTCTATGCATTCCCTCCGTTTTGCCTCATCAGTCGGGTATTACGAAAAATTCAGATGGATGGTGCCAAGGGCATCCTTATCATACCCGACTGGCCTACACAGCCGTGGTATCCGATGGTCTTTGACACGCTCAGTGAACCTTGGGTCCGTTTGCAGGGTAGCCCAGAATTAGTTACTCACCCTGTTTCAGGGGAGCCACATCCCTGCCATGGCTATTTAAATTTGTTGGCTTGCAGATTCTGAATCGGCCTTTAGTTGGATATGGCCTTTCTACCCGGACCATGGATACCATTGCAGCGTCGTGCCGAGAGTCTACAAGGCGAAGATACCGCTCTCACATCAGGAAGTGGGAAGCCTTCTGCAGCCGCTCTCGCATCACGTACGATGCCGTGACTATAACCGACGTCCTGGAATTCCTCGCGGGGTTGCACCATGATGAACACTTAAGCTACAGTGCCATCAACAGCGCCAGGAGCGCTCTATCATTCTACCTCAATATTGAGGTGGGATCCAACAAGCTAGTGTCCAGGCTCATGCGGGGTATTTTCAATACGAATCCGCCTACACCACGCTACAATATCACCTGGGATGTCAGGGTAGTTTTAGCTCTGCTCAGGACGTGGTCCCCCATGGAAGGGCTCCAGCTGGACAAACTCACCATGAAGCTGGTGATGTTACTAGTGCTGACTTCAGCACAGAGGGTACAGACACTCCATAAACTACGTGTCGACAGAATGATGTCTACCCCCACAGAAGTAGTTTTCTTTGTTGACTAGCTACTAAAGCAGCATAGACCTGGGTGCACAGGGCTGCAGCTGAAGTACCCGGCATACCCCGCAGATGCTAGGCTATGTTTAGCCTCCCACATCCGTTACTACGTCAAGGTGACGGCAAGCATCAGAGGAAAGGAGAGATACCTGCTTGTCACTCATAAGAGACCTCACCATCAAGTGACAACACAGACGATATCCAGGTGGCTTCGAGTCGTCTTGGGTAAGTCAGGTATCGACACTAATGTGTTCAAATCTCATTCCACCAGGGCTGCATCGACATCGGCGGCGAGGGTCATGGAGGTGCCCATGGACCATATTCTCGCCACAGCAGGATGGGCTAATGAAGCGGTGTTCCAGCGTTTCTACAACCGGCCCGTCGCTGCGCCTCTACAGTTCGCAGAAGCCGTACTAGATGCGGGGCAAGAACGTGGAGATGTCCCCGAATAAGGGGTTTTGATTTGTTGTTAATAAATATGATTTGTTTTGCAGTATGGACTAGTCAGCACGTTATTCCTCCCATCCATCCCTGGTAGTGGTGTGACAGCATGGACGTGGTCCAGGGCGTGTCATCACAGAAGCTTTGAAGTCTTCACGAAGTCACTCACGTGACTCCGAAATAAAATAGTAAGATTGAACGAGAACTTACCAGTTCGAAGGTTGATCTTTATTTCATGAGGAGTCGAAGTGAGGGATTTCGTGCCCTCCTCGCCCAACCCTCAATCACCTTCATCTGGTAATCTTAGTCGTTTTCATTCTTACTATGTGAAGTCATTTCTTTTGATTGGTTTCTGTGATTCCACGCCGCTACTTCGAAGTATGTCGAGCATGTGCGCCGGCGGGCTCTTCACGAAATCCCTCACTTCAACTCCTCATGAAATAAAGATCAACCTTCGAACTGGTAAGTTCTCGTTCAATCTTACTATTCTCTGCCACAGAAGGTAGTTGAGGCCAGTTCATTGGCTATATTTAAGAGGGCGTTAGATGTGGCACTTGTGGCTAAAGGGATCAGGGGGTATGGAGAGAAGGCAGGTACGGGATACTGAGTTGGATGATCAGCCATGATCATATTGAATGGCGGTGCAGGCTCGAAGGGCCAAATGGCCTTCTCCTGCACCTATTTTTCTATGTTTCTTCTATGTTTCCCAAACAGTATCTCTAAATTCTGAAAGATTATTCTTACAAATTTTATATTAACTTATTAAGCGGGGTGTCAGGCTATTTTCAGGTCTCTTTTGCACAAGGTTTGTGGCCGATATGATTGTCAAAACTCTCCCCAAAAACTGCTGACTGGTTATAAATGTTGACTATTTTGCTTTGGAAGTTGCTTCCTCTTGTTCACTCGCAGGGAAATTGTATTCAAGTCTCAGACAGGATAAGGGCTCTGATTATGGGTCGTCTGGAGTCTACTGTATTGTGTTGCAAACTTCCTGTGTGGGCAATAGGGCAAATAAATACTACAGCAGAGCAAATGGCACGTAACATGAGCAACTCTGCCATACATTGCAAGGGATTTTCCACTCAAAATAATGACTCCGAAAATCCATTCTATCAGCATCAACCGTCACCTCTCTTTTGTTCTACGAGTTAGTTCTCTTCCTCGCAAACTCATTGTTCTCTGCCAAAGCTGCTCATGGCTACTTAAATACAGGAGGGCATGATTCCGTAGCTCAAACCTAACCTCCATTCAACTAGATTTTAAAATAATTTAAAATGATTTAAATTGGTTCAACATTTATGAAAAGGCCACCCATTTAGTCTCATTCACGTGAGCTGTTATCAGGCAACTGAATCATCCTACCACAACCAGAGAGCAGTGCTGAACCACTATCTCCCTCATTGGTGATCCTTGGACTAAACTTGATCGGACGTTGCTGGCTTTACCTTGCACTAAATGTTATCCCCTCATCATGTAAATGGATCGATTGTAATCGTGTATTGTCTTTCTGCTGACTGGTTAACATGCAACAGAAGCTTTTCACTGTACCTCGGTACACGTGACAGCCAGCTAAACTGAAGTGAATTGAAACTGAACTGATCTTAATGGAATGGAAGGTAGACAAAAATGCTGGAGGATCTCAGCAGGTGAGGCAGCATCTAAGGAGAGAAGGAATAGGCGACGTATTTGGGTCAAGACCCTTCTTGAGACTGAAGAAGGGAGTGGAAGCTAATTATATGTCTCCATTCTGCCCGAATCAGTCTCACTAGAATACATGTTTAGGAAGAAAATGCAGATGCTGGTTTATACCCAAGATAGACTCAAAACGCTGGACTAACTCAGCGGGACAGGAAGCATCTCTGGAGAGAAGGAAAGGGTGATGTTTTGGATCAAGACCCTTCTTCAGACTAGAGTCTGGGGAAAGGAAAACCAGAGAGATAGATGGTGAAGTAGAGAGATATAGAATACATGTGCAGGTAGGAACTGCAGATGCTGGTTTATACACTAGAGAGACACAAAGTACTGGAGTAACTCAGCAGGTCAGCCAGCATCTCTGGAGAGAAAGAATAGGTGATGTTTTGGGTCGGAACCCTTATTCAGACTAGTTGTGGGCTGAAGGGTCTATTTCCGCACTGTATCTTTAAAGCTTAAAGCGGTCTAAAGGTTACAGGTGGTTTGAGGATATAGCAGGCTTGAGTAATACATTGCATATTCTTCTTTCACATGGGATGAACATATCTCAAGAAAGGTCTGAAGAAGGGTCTCGACCCGAAACGCCACCCAATCCTTCACTCCAGAGAAGCTGCACTTTTTGTGTCTACCTTAGGTTTAAACCAGCATCTGCAGTTCCTTCTTATACATATCTCAAGGATTACCAGTTTGTTGCAGTTAAAGAAAGTCTTTTAAAACATTGTATGAAACGCAGAGCAAGCAACGGAGCTGTGAATTTCAATATTTTGACTACTTTCCTTAGTAAACCACCATCTACAATTCCTTGTTTTTACATTTTGATTGCTATTCCTTGGTAACCAGCAGCTGCAGTTCCTAGCTTCTACATTTTGACTATACTGTGGAGTCTGAAGAAGGGTCCCAACCCGAAAGGTCCACCTGTCCACCTTCTCTAGGGATGCTGCCTGAGTCGTTGAGTTGCTCCAGCATTTTGTGTCTTTCCTTGGTAATCCAGCATCTGCTGTTCCTTGTTTGTACAATATGAACAACATAATCTCATGTGGTGATTATTAATAATAATTGGCCCTCAGAAAACTTCCCCAGTTTTTCTTTAAATGGTCATCTATTTTTCATTGTAGGAAGTTAGATTTGGTACTCCATTGCCAGAATAGGGCAAGGATTGTTCCTTTGAGATGAGTGCTGTCATTGAACCACAGTTGATTCCAAACAACAGGCAACAAGAAGGGTCTCGACCCGAAACGTCGCCCATCTCCTTCGCTCCTTAGATGCTGCTGCACCCGCTGAGTTTCTCCAGCCTTTTGTGTACCCCCAACAGACAACAATTAACTGACTCCCAGTCTGAAGAAGAGTCTCGACCCAAAACATCACCCTGTTCCTTTTCTCCAGAGATGCTGTCTGACCCACTGAGTTAAAGCCCTGTCCCACGGTGCGAGTTCATTCCAAGAGCTCTCACGAGTTTGCCCTGATTCGAACTCGGAGATTTACGTTAATGGCGACTCGTCGGGGTAATCGGGGCTCTCGTGGACATTTTTCAACATGTTGAAAAATCTTCACGAGTCTTCCTGTGCTTACCTGCCCTTAGCGAGTCTTCCCGAGTACCTGCCGTTAGCGTTACGAGCCGCTAAGAGACGTCCCCGAGCTCCAACGTACCCGCTACGTTCATTCTCTGTGCTTACCACGAGTTTGATTTTTTTCTAACTCGGGAGAGCTCTTGGAATGAACTCGTACCGTGGGGCAGGACTATTACTTCAACTTTTTGTGTCTATCAATAGGAAACAATTCGCTGGCTTGCCCGAGCAGAAACATTTTGGCAATGAGTTATGAATATGGATGCTGATGAATTGAGAGCAAAGATACTTTTTATAAGCAGACAGTTTCCACAATTAATTTTACTCTGCTGTCTAACGGTAAGACATCAAGGAATGATTCATGGAGACAAACAGGATGTTACATCACTGCCATCAGTTACTTCTATCTATATGTCAGAAGCTTAAGTAACTGCAGATTTTTCATAACTAAAACTTAAGATGAATTTTGGACAAATGTTGCATAACTTAATAAGTCTATCTATTATTCTGTTCTATACTTAAAATGAATGAATGAATGAATGACACTTTATTGTCACATGTGAAAAGTCACAGCGATATTCTTTGTTTTGCACACACATGGTATGCAAAGGGTTGCCACATAAAGTAGCAATGTTACAAAATTTTGAGATTTTAAAAATCAAGTCTGCCATTTATCCCATCAGACAAAGCATAAAAAGAGATTTAATTTGACACCCAATTCACTTTCATATCTTAAGTATTAAGAAAGTTATGACCAATTTCATTCTCGGAAATTAGCATCTTGTTCCCCATTGCCTTTCCATTGACTTAACTCAAAAGCTGTGATCTAGAATAGTCAAAAGCCCATAACTTTCTTAAAAATTAAGAGAACTCAATGAAATTTTCAGTTATTATAGATTGAAGCATTCTGAAACAAATATGAAACTATCTTACTTGGATGACCTGAAATTAAAGCATATAATTAGTCAGTTATCTAATTGTAGCTAATTACAAAATTCAATGAGTAGATCTAAACATCTATCCATTTCTTAAGAAAAGATAAACTTTGTTTAAATTGCCTAAGTGTCCAAATAACATTCACACAATAATCCACAATATAACATAATTTTTAAATCTCATTTTCATGAATTTCTGGGCCAAATGGAAGGAATTTAGTGTTTAATGCCTGTAAATTAATGGCCATTTAAATCAACTTGCGAGTGTGTTTTAGTGGAAGGCGGTGGATTAGAACGTTGCGATTTGCAGTGAAGTCAGTATGAAAAATACAGCCGGTTCAAACATTTTTTTTTGTCCCCTTTTCGCAACATGAAAATGTGATTAAAGCCTTCCTAAAAACCAAGTTTTTATGCAAGAATAAACTGTGTAGCTTCTTTTATCGCCTACCTTAGGTCCGTTCCGCTGTCACTGTTCAGAGCTTTAGAAGATGATTTTTAAACTACTCTAGTTAATAAATAATCTAGCGTAATTTAAAAATACCTTTATGAATGAAATGTCGGAGCGATTTCTCTTTAGCGACGAAATCGCCCGACATGGATTGATTTGGACTGCCTAGAAAAAATCGGCATTTTAAACCCGCCCTCCCTCTGAAAGGCGCCAAAGTCGCGCACACGGGGAGTGGCAGAACTGCAGCGCTGCTAAAGGTAGGTATTGTAACATACCTACATAAAGGGCGTTGACAAAGTTACAAAAGAATCCCACCACGCCTAGTCCACCTTTCTTCACCCCCACACCCACTTCACGTCGGTTCCCTCACGGCACTCCTCCCGTTGCTTTTTCCATCATGCTTTTCTATTTTACCCACAATATAATAAGAAGGTTTTGCATTCGCAAAGTCTCTAGGATGTATTTAAATGCTTTATGCAATAAAGGAGGCCGGGCCACGAGGCTCATATCATAACCAAACCATGCAGAGCAAGGTCCCAGAGTTTGTTATTATCACCAGTTCATCTACTTCAGCATATTGTGTCTTCCCATCGGAAACACTTTTTCTCACAGAGAGTGGAATTCTCTGCCTCAGAGGGCGGTGGAGGCAGGTTCGCTGGCTGCTTTCAAAAAAGAGCTAGATAGGGCTCTTAAAAATAGCGGAGTCAGGGGATATGGGGAGAAGGCAGGAACGGGGTACTGATTGGGGATGATCAGCCATGATCACATTGAATGGCTCGAAGGACAGAATGGCCTACTCCTGCAGCTATTGTCTATTGTCTATTGTCTAGAACCCTCCGAGTAGGGGAAGGGCAGCAGCCCAGAAGCCTAACCCTGCCAGGGCTAAGGCATTGCCTGACACGGAGGAGCGGTCAGGTTCCAGGGCGAGACCCGGGGCGGCTGTGAGGTCCAGCCGGCACACCCCGACTCTCGACGCCGGGACGGGTCGGTTGAGTCGGGTCTCGTCACGGTCGCCGAGCCCCCCATGGATGGGTGGGCGAGACCATGCGTCGGCAAAGTCCACGATGTGGGCAGCCGGCAAGCCTGCGCGGGCTTCAGGCAGCCATGCTTCGGCTGGTGCCGACACCACGCCGCGAGTGCCCTTAGTGGCAGCGGCTTCAGCTCCCGCTAAACGGAGGGGGTTGAACACGCCCGCGCGGGAATCGCGCAGTTTCTCCTCGGCGGCTGTTAGCCACAACTACCGGCACCGGCTGGGCCTCGATGAGGTGCGGGCCGATGATAGGAGCCCGGTTTTCTTTTCAGAGCCGGAGGACTCCGACCACCTGAGTGTTCAGGGTGAAGGGCGTATTGACCGTATGGAGCGGCTGCTGGAGCTCCTGCTTCAACGTCAACTACAGCAGGGCAGCAACAGGCACAGGGCGTCGTCACCAGCCTCTACCATCAGCCTGGAGCAGCAGGAGGAGGAGGTTTTGGTGGATTCCATACCACCTCCGTTGGAGGTGCCAGCGGAGGATCTTCTGGATGTGGCGACCAAATTTGCGGCCCCACATTCATCTGGACTTCCTTTAAACGCAAAGCTGGCAGCCACTGTGGACTTTCTTAACAACCAGCAACTACAGGAAGAAGTCCTCATTCAGGCAATGAGCCGTCACAAGGCTCCATCCAATTGCAACTCCCTCAACGTGCCTGTGGTCAATACGCCGATATGGGGCAACATCAATGCGGCTATCCGTCAACAAGAGGTAAAATTGCAGCGGATCCTGAAGCTCCTCACGGCCGGTATTACCTCCTTTGCGCGGTCGGTGGACGGGGACGAACTGAATTTGGACCAGGAAGATGCTCTGGCCCTCTTGTGCGTGACCCAGCACGAAATCAACGGGTTTCGCAAAAACAGCATCCGCCCAGCGCTCAACCCAAAGTTTGCAGGATTGTGCAAACCACCGCCGCCGCCGCCGCCCCGTCAACTCTTTGGGGAGGACCTCTCGAAGAGAGTCAAAGAGCTTGACGAACAAGCCAAAACGGTGGGGATCATGCGCTCTCAGAGTGCCCCCACACCGTCAGGCTCAAAAGCTCCATACATTCGCTCACGAGGGTCTGCTAGTACCTCGACGAGGACCCACCCTCAAGCTCCACAACGACAGCAACATCAGACCCAGCACCAGGGGTCTTTTTTAGGACAGGGTCGGCAGAGACCCTGGTGGAAAACGAAGACGCCGCGCCCTCAAGCCAACCCAGCACCTCCACGTCCACCCACACGTGTCAAGGACCGCCGGTAACCACGGGGGTGAGGGGGTCTGGTTCTCTCTTTTCTCTTTGTTTAACTTCACATGTTGGTGGTCGCCTTCGGCTGTTTTTGGGTGCATGGGGTAATTTTACTGGTGACGAGTATGTGTTGCAGAATATTCAGGGGCATAAAATTGAGTTTATTAATGGCGACATTCCTCCATCCCAGCACATGCCCGGTCGAACGTTTAAATTATCTGCTGCAGAACAGGCAGCAGGCTACAAGGAAATTTTAAGGCTTGAATAGAAGGGAGTGATTGAGAAAGCGGTGCATGAGCCAGTTGAATTTGTTTCGAATATATTCACCAGACCTAAGAAGGATGGAGGTTGTCGTGTCATTATTGATCTAACCCGTTTGAATACTTTTGTAACATATACTCATTTTAAAATGGATACGTTTGAAACAGCCAAATCATTGATTTCTCATGGTTGCTTTATGGCATGCATCGATTTGAAAGACGCATACTATTCAGTATCCATCCAGAAATACGACAGGAGGTTTTTGAAATTCATCTGGATGGGGCAACTCTGGCAGTACAAGGCTTTGCCTAATGGGCTCACCACAGCCCCTAGATTGTTCACTAAATTAGTGCAACCAATTATGGCTTATTTGAGACAGCGACATCATATAGTTATGGCCTATTTAGATGATATCTTAATTGTGGGCCACACCCTGGAATTGGCGGAACAGGGAGTTGCAGCTGCTGTCAATATATTTCAACAATTAGGGTTTATTGTCCATCCAGAGAAATCAAAGTTCTGCCCTGCCCAGGTGATTAATTACCTAGGGTTCACGGTGAACTCTATGAGCATGAGGGTTACCATACCAATTAACAAGATTGAGGAGGTTACCCAGGTGTGTCAAGGTTTAATCCGCACCAATATACCATCGATTCGGCATACAGCTACAGTAATTGGTAAGCTTGTAGCTTTGTTTCCGGCAGCGCGATATGGACCTTTGCATTATCAGAGTTGGCAAAGAGCTAAAATTGCTGCGTTAAAACAGGACGCTGGTCATTATGATCGATCAATGCAGCTGCCGTCCGAAGCGATAAATGAGTTGCAATGGTGGGTGTGCCACATTAGCAGCTCATTCAAGCCTATCAGGGAGGCTAATCCGGTGGTATATTTGCAGACTGATGCAACCTCCAATGGCTGGGGAGCTACGGATAATTGCTCTAGTTGTGGGGGCAGATGGGACACCCTTGAGTCAATGATGTTGTTGACTCAAGGGATTAACTATTTGGAGTTGCTGGCAGCATTCCACGGACTTTGTGCGTATTGTTCCAAGCTTGTTGGAGCACATGTCCGTCTCCAAATAGACAACACCACAGCAGTGGCATACTTAAACCATATGGGTGGTACCAGGTCAGTTTCGTGTGACAAATTGGCTAACTCAATTTGGCCCTGGTGTGTTCAAAGAGACATTTGGATTTCAGCTACCTATTTGCCAGGTGAGCTTAATACTGTGGCGGACACCAGGTCATGCAAATTTAATGACAATATTGAATGGATGTTGCATCCTGAGATTTTTGCTAAAGTCACAGCCAAATTTGGTAAACCGGACATTGACCTTTTTGCGTCACGGTTGAACCATCAGGTACCAACCTACGTTTCATGGGAACCAGATCCTGGGGCTATAGCGCTAGATGTATTCTCGCTGGACTGGGGGAATTGTTTTTTCTATGCCTTCCCCCCCGTTTTGCCTCATCAGTCGGGTATTGCGTAAGATTCAGGCAGATGCTGCCAAGGGCATCCTTATTATACCCGACTGGCCCACACAGCCTTGGTATCCGGTGGTCTTTGACATGCTCAACGAACCTTGGGTCCTTTTGAAGGGTTGCCCACAATTGGTTACTCACCCTGTCTCAGGGGAGCCACATCCCTGCCATGGCTATTTAAATTTGTTGGCTTGCAGGTTCTGAACAGGCCGTTAGTCCAATACGGCCTCTCAGCTCGGACCATGGATAGCATCGGGGCGTCGTGTGGAGAGTCAACAAGGCGAAGATACCGCTCGCATATTAAGAAGTGGGAAGCCTACTGCAGCCGCTCTCGCATCACGTACGATGACGTGACAATAACCAACGTCCTGGAATTCCTCACGGGGTTGCACCATGATGAACACTTAAGTTACAGTGCCATCAACAGCGCCAGAAGTGCGCTCTCATTCTACCTCAATATTGAGGTAGGATCCAACAGGCTAGTGTCCAGACTCATTCGGGGTATATTCAATATGAATCCGCCTACACCACGCTATAATATCACCTGGGATGTCAGGGACGTATTAAACCTGCTCAGGTCGTGGTCTCCCATGGAAGGGCTCCAACTGGACAAACTCACCATGAAGCTGGTGATGTTACTAGCGCTGACTTCAGCTCAGAGGGTACAGACACTACACAAACTTTGTGTCGACAGAATGACATCTACCCCTACAGAAGTAGTCTTTTTCATTGACGAGCTACTAAAGCAGCATAGACCTGGGTGCACAGGGCTGCAGCTGAAGTTCCCGGCATACCCCGCAGATGCTAGGCTATGTTTAGCCTCACATATCCGCCACTATGTCAAGGTGACGGCACACATCAGAGGAATGGAGAGATACCTGCTGGTCACTCATAAGAGACCTCATCATCGAGTGACAGTCCAGACGATATCCAGGTGGCTTCGAGTCGTCTTGGGTAAGTCAGGTATCGACACTAATGTGTTCAAGTCTCATTCCACCAGGGCTGCATCGACGTCAGCGGCGAGGATTATGGAGGTGCCTATGGACCAAATTCTCGCCACAGCAGGATGGGCTAATGAAGCTGTGTTCCAGCGTTTTTATAACAAGCCTGTTGCTGCTCCTCTACAGTTCGCAGAAGCCGTGCTGAATGCAGGTCAAGAACGTGGAGATGTCCCCGCATGAGGGGTTTTGATTTGTTATTCATAAATATGCTCTTGTTTTGCAGTATGAACTATTGAGCAAGTTTGTTCCTCCCATCCATCCCTGGTAGTGGTGTGTCAGCATGGACGTGGTCCAGGGCGTGTAATCACAGAAGCTTTGAAGTCTTCACGAAGTCACTCACGTGACTCCGAAATGAAATAGTAAGATTGAACGAGAACTTACCAGTTCGAAGGTTGATCTTTATTTTATGAGGAGTCGAAGTGAGGGATTTCGTGCCCTCCTCGCCCAACCCTCAATCACCTTCATCTGGTAATCTTAGTCACTTCAATCTTACTATGCGAAGTCATTTCTATTGTTGGTTTCTGTGATTCCACGCCGCTACTTTGAAGTATGTCGAGCATGCGCGCCGGCGGGCTCTTCACGAAATCCCTCACTTCGACTCCTCATAAAATAAAGATCAACCTTCGAACTGGTAAGTTCTCGTTCAATCTTACTATTCCAGTGGATATTTTGCACCATCTAGAGAAAGTAGACAGAAACTCAATTCAATAGTTCTTAAAAAAATAAAGGATGAGAAATGCTTCCTCGCTGAGCTCTACGGTGGATCAAATTGCAAAGTGCTGGAGGAACTCCGGTGGTCAGGTAGCGTCTATGGAGGGAATGGACAAGTGATGTTTCGTGACGGAACCCTTGTTCACACCTACCCTGAAACATCGGCGATCTATTCCCTGCACGGATGCTGCTTGACCCACTGCACTTGGTATTTTGATCAAGATTGCTCAATCAGCCGTTTAGTTCGTTGTCGCGTGTACCGAGGTACAGTGAAAAGCTTTTTGTTTCGTGCTAACCAGTCAGCGGAAAGACAATACGTGATCACAATCGAGCCATTTACAGTGTGTAGACAACGTATGATAAGGACGTTACGTTTGGTACGAAGTAAAGTCAGATCAAAGATAGTCCGAGGATCACCAATGGGGTTGATAATAGTTCAGCACCGCTCTCTGGTTGTGGTACGATGGTTCATTTCCCTGATAACAGCTGGGAAGAAACTGTCCCTGAATCTGGAGGTGTGCGTTTTCACACTCCTCTGCCTTTTGCCCGATGGGAGAGGGGTGAAGAGGGAGTGGCCAGGGTGCGTCTCGTCCTTGATTTTGTTGCTGGCTTTGTGCTACCCGATGGCACCTTTTCATAGACCATCAATGGTTCAATAGTGTTTTATTTGTCACACATGCAACTGTGCAGAGAAATGATTTTTTGCTTATATTACACGTGCGGACGCTGCCAATAATGCCGCTATTATCCAAAGTCCAAATTCCGGTCGGCCCGCAAGCTCGATGTACTGGAGCAGTTCCCGTGAACCAGCATCCCTCTCCTCTCCTCTCCTCTCCTCTCCTCTCCTCTCCTCTCCTCTCCTCTCCTCTCCTCTCCTCTCCTCTCCTCTCCTCTCCTCTCCTCTCCTCTCCTCTCCTCTCCTCTCCTCTCCTCTCCTCTCCTCTCCTCTCCTCTCCTCTCCTCTCCTCTCCTCTCCTCTCCTCTCCTCTCCTCTCCTCTCCTCTCCTCTCCTCTCCTCTCCTCTCCTCTCCTCTCCTCTCCTCTCCTCTCCTCTCCTCTCCTCTCCTCTCCTCTCCTCTCCTCTCCTCTCCTCTCCTCTCCTCTCCTCTCCTCTCCTCTCCTCTCCTCTCCTCTCCTCTCCTCTCCTCTCCTCTCCTCTCCTCTCCTCTCCTCTCCTCTCCTCTCCTCGCATAGTCATTTTTGTGTCCTGGGGGTGGGGGGGGGGGTGGGGGGGGGCGCTTTCTGGAGCCGACCTTGAAGGCACTGGAGGTATTACCATGGTTTACCCTCCTCCCGGCGCATTCCCAGTACCTGACGTCTCCAGCTCCCTCCTGGTTATGCCTGTCTGTGGATAGCTATGGAGGCGCTGAATATTTTTGTGCACTGAGGCACATTTCCTGTGATGAAATCTGGCCAAACCATGCATAGAAAAATAAAAGCATAGAAAATAGGTGCAGGAGTAGGCCATTCGGCCCTTCGAGCCTGCACTGCCATTCAATATGATCATGGCTGATCATCCAACTCAGTATCCCATACCTGCCTTCTCTCCATACCCCCTGATCCCTTTAGCCACAAGGGCTACACCTAACTCCCTCTTAAATATAGCCAATGAACTGGCCTCAACTACTTTCTGTGGCCGAGAATTCCACAGAATTACCACCCAGTGTGAAAACAATTTTTCTCATCTCGGTCCTAAAAGACTTCCCCCTTATCCTTAAACTGTGACTCCTTGTTCTGGACTTCCCCAACATCGGGAACAATCTTCTTGCATCTCGTCTGTCCAACCCCTTAAGAATTTTGTACGTTTCTATAAGATCCCCCCTCAATCTTCTAAATTCTAGCGAGGACAAGCCGAGTCTATCCAGTCTTTCCTCATGTGAAAGTCCTGCCATCCCAGGAATCAGTCTGGTGAAACTTTTCTGTACTCCATTTATGGCAAGAATGTCTTTCCTCAGATTAGGAGACCAAAACTGTGACCGACAGAGACACAGCAACCACAGGGCATGGGGGGTTGGCCTGCGATGGTGTACAGTGCTCATCACAGATGGTCAACTGTGCTCAAGAATGGCTCTTCCCAATGATCACCAGGCTCTTGAAAACTGCACAACACGAATCTCAACAATGTCATTTTATGGACTGTCTGTGCTTGCACTGGTTCTGATTCATTCTGTACCTTTTCATACCTCTAGTTTTCCTCTCCCCTGACTCCACAGAACAAATCAATGCTCGCACCGACGTCCCAGGAAAAGTGGAGCCCACATTGGTTCATTGTTGGTTGTGGAAGAAGTGAATCCCAAGAACGGTGGAGCCCACAATGGTCCAGCGGTATGAATATTGATTTCTCTCATTTCAAGTAACCCTTGCATTCCCTCTCTCTCTCCATCCCTCCCCTACCCTAATCATCCTGCTAGTTTTACTGTTCATATCCCTTCATTATTCCTTTCCTATTCCTTTTCTCCAGAGATGCTGTTTGACCCAGTGAATCACTCCAGCATTTTGGGTCCATCTAAGGATTCTGCACTAGTATCGTGATTATTAATGGACAGATTTTGTTTATTATATATTATCTATATGTGTGGAGTTTGCAGTCCCGTTGAACTGCTGTAAATGAAAATGTAATTGTTCCGTAGTCAGTACATACAGTATGACAATTAGTTTAGTTCAGTTCAGTTTAGTTTAGTGCGGAAACGGGCCCTTCGGCCCACCAGCGATCCACGCTCATTATTACTACCCTCTAGCGGCACCTAGTGGTTAAGCTGTGCTTGCAGAACCCTCGTCAGAAGTCGGGACTGTCACGTGACAGGGTTTTTCACTGTGCTTTTTGAGTTAGTAAGTTTGTTCAGTAACTAGTGCTCTTCGCAATGACAAGAACTTTAAAAAAACTTTTTCTCTCGACTAAGTGCTCGTGTAGTTCAAGTAACGTTTTGTGAGTAAAACCATTTGCTCTACCCGCTTGGTCTCGCTACAACCCTACACACACTAGGGACAATTTTTACATTTACCAAGCCAATTAACCTACATACTTGTACGCCTTTGGAGTGTGGGAGGAATCCGTAGTTCTCGGAGAGAACCCATGCAGGTCACGGCGAGAACGTACAAACTCCGTGCAGACAGCACCCGTAGTCGGGATCGAACCCGGGTCTCCGGCGGTGCAAGCGCTGTAAGGCAGCAACTCTACCGCTGCGCCACCGTACTGAATTATACACACTTGGCTTGAAGCCTGGAGTAGAGAAGCACAGAAGTCTCAGGGACCCAGTTCGTGATTCTGACAGAGTCAGGAGATTGGTAAAGCCAGAGAGGGATTTGAAAGCAATTATGTGAATTTTAAAGCTGTAACATTAGCGGACCTGGAGCCAAGAAAACAGCAAGCACATGATGATACTATATGTGACGAGGCAGGAACTGATTTGCAGGCGCAGAATATTGGACATACCCAACAGGTGTGGGGATGTATGGCAGACTAATTAAGAAGACATTGCGAGACTGGATGGCATAGAGTTTCACGGCGTTTAGTTTAGAGATCCAGCACGGAAACAGGCCCTTTGGCTCACCTACTCCACACTGACCAGCGATCCCCGCACATTAACACTATCTATCCTACACACAATAGACAATAGACAATAGGTGCAGGAGTAGGCCATTCGGCTCTTCGAACCAGCACCGCCATTCAATGTGATCATGGCTGATCATCCCCAATCAGTACCCCGTTCCTGCCTTCTCCCCATATCCCCCTGACTCTGCTATTTTTATGAGCCCTATTTAGCTCTCTCTTGAAAGCATCCAGAGAACCCGCCTCCACCACCCTCTGAGGCAGAGAATTACACAGACTCACCACTCTCTGTGAGAAAAAGTGTTTCCTCGTCTCCCAAGTGTTTCCTCTTCTCTACCAAGCCAATTAACCTACAAACCTGTATGTCTTTGGAGTGTGGGAGGAAACCGGAGATCCCGGAGAAAACCCACGCGGTCACGGGGAGAACATAAAAATGGGAAGAGGCAAGCACCCGTAGTCGAGATCGAGCCTGGGACTCTGGTGCTCTAGGGTAATAACTTGACTGCTGCACCATGCCGCGTTAAGCTCTGTTTCTTCGACCCTACGACACGTCAAACGGAAGAGTAGGGAATGGAGGGATATGGCTCTTGTGAAGACGGCTGAGATTAGTTCATAAATTCATAAATTCTAGGAGCAGAATTAGGCCATTCATCCCATCAAGCCGGCAAGCCATTCTATCACGGCTGATCTATCTCTCCCTCTCAACGTCATTCTCCTGCCTTCTCCCCATAACCCCTGGCACCCTTATTAATCAAGAAACTCGCAATCTCCACCTAGTTTACCTTGGCATGTACGGCACGGACATTGTGGGCCGAAGGGCCAGTTTCTGTGCTGTACCATGTCCTAATTTCCATGTTCTACGTAAGAAAGAGCCACCAGGTATCTCTGAACTAAACTAAACTAACCCAGTCCAAGGCCCCTGAATGCTCCATCGGTTTCCCAGTTCTCACAAAGTTAAGAAGATGTTTGACACGGCTGATGAATTGCCACAGCGCGGATGCATTAGCAACAGCTGTTTCTAATTCACTCGGCCAGTCTGTCAGAGTAATCTTCTGTCAAAGCTGGTGTGTGAAAGCTACTTTGTTTCTGCTCGATGCTGCTGGCCTCTGCATTTCTTAACAAGAGGATAAGGAATGGCTCTCAACGTGTCACATTTAATAAATGCATGAGCTGGGAAGAACATGAGAACTGAAATATATCAGTCTCCGACAGCAAGTGGCCTGCTGATGGTAAGTTAATGTTTATTTTGGGATTGGGAATGGATACTATTGCTGGCTAGGAGTTAACCTTGGCCTTTAGCAGCACAACAACCTAAAGCTGAAGACTGCGTTCTGCACTCTGTATCTTCCCCTTTGCCCTAATTATTGTACTTGAGTTTGACCAGATTGTAAAATATCACAATCTAAACTATCTACAATTGTTCAATTCACTTTATTCACCATTGATGTTGCTAATTGCGGTCCTGGATTGCATTATGTCACAGCATAAAGGGCCTGTCCTACAAGCATGCAACTCTATGCAATGAGCGCGACCTAACGTGGTCGCTTGAGCCGTCCGGCGTCGCGGGGCCGGTCCCACTTCGATCGCCGGAGCCGTGCGGAATTGTGCGGAGTTCGTCCCGACATCGCGCGGGGCTCCGAAAAATTGACTATGTTCAAAAATTCCGCGCGGCAACGGCTTGTCGGCTCGCAGTCGCCTTGACGCATTACACACCGCCCCGACGTCGTGCCTCCGTGAAGCTATCTGTAGGTGCCTCTGTGACCCTCTATGTGTGTGGCTCCATGGCCCTCTGTGTGTTTGTGCCTCTGTGCCCCTCTCTGTGTGCCCCTCTCTGTCCTGGCGAACTTACCTTAGACTTCGCTCCAAGTTCGCCTCACTTTGCGCCGCGTTGCGCCACTCACCCGACCTCCGCGCGGCTCCTGCTGCCGGTTTGGTCGTGCATGCCGCATGCAGGCGCATGCTGGTGGGAACGGCCCTGTACAGGGGATCACCCGACCTCCGCGCGGCCCCCGCTTCTAGTTTGATCGCGTTCATCGCATAGAGTTGCATGCTGGTAGGACAGGCCCTTAAGATGAGCGGCACAGTGGCGTCGTGGTAGATCTAGTGTCCTACAATGCTAGACTCCTGAGGTTCAATCCTGACTACGAGTGCTGTCTGTACAGAGTTTGGATTTTCTCCCCGTGACCTGCGTTAGTTTTCTCCTGGATCTTCGGTTTCCTCCCCCACTCCAAATACATCCAGGTTTGCAGGTTAATTGTCTTGGTGTAAATGTAAAACTGTCCCCAGTGTGTGTAGGGTAAAGGTCATAAGGAATAGGAGTAGAATTAGGCCATTTTGCCCATTAAGTCTATTCCGCCCTCTGAAAAGGAACTGACTCGGTGGCACAGCGGTAGAGTTGGTGCCCCACGAGGCCAGAGACCTTGGTTCGATCCTGACTACTGGTGCTCTCTGTACAGAATTTGTGTGTTTTCCCTGTAGACTGCAGGTTTTTATACTTCTGTAAATAGTCCCATGTGTGTAGGATAATGCTAATGTACGGAGTAATCACGGGTCGGCACAGACTTGGTTGGCTAAAGGATAGACACAAAGTTCTGGAGTAACTCAACGGGACAGGCAGCATCTCTGGAGAGAAGGAATGGGTGACGTTTCGGCTCGAGACCCTTCTTCAGACTGAGAGTCAGGGCCAAAGGGTTTGTTTCCACGCTCTATCTCTGAAGTCTGAAAGTCTAAAAGTGGAGAAGATTTTCTCTCATTTCCCCATGTTGGGGGAAGAGATCATTCTATCTTTGTCCATTCATGATACTGGAGGATACAGGATACTGAGTTGGAAGGTACAGGATAGTTAGTTGGATGATCAGCCATGATCATATTGAACGGCGGTGCTGGCTCGAAGGGCCGAATGGCCTACTCCTGCACCTATTTTCTATGTTTCTATGATAGACGCAAAATGCTGGAGTAACTCAACAAGTCAGGCAACATCTCTGGAGAAAAGGAATAGGTGACGTTTCGGCTCGAGACCTTTGCATTGATGCTTACAAATGGCTAGAAGTTAACAAAGATACAGCTGGTCAGCATTTCAATAACAAGTTCATTAGTTCATGTGACAGGAATAGAATTAGGCCATTCGACCCATCAAGTCTACTCCACCATTCGATCATGGCTGATCTATCTCTCCATCCTAACCCCATTCTCCCGCTTTCTCCCCGTAACCCCTGACACCCACAGTAATCAAGAATAGTGAGATTGAACGAGAACTTACCAGTTCGAAGGTTGATCTTTATTTCATGAGGAGTTGCGGTGAGGGATTTCGTGAAGAGCCCGCCGGCACGCATGCGCGACATTCTTCAAAGTAGCGGTGTGGAATCACAGAAACAACAACAGAAATGATTTGGCATAGTAAGATTAAAGAGACTCTAATTACCAGTTGAGTATGATCGAGGGTTGGGAGCGGAGGGCACGAAATCCCTCACTTCGACTCCTCATGAAATAAAGATCAACCTTCGAACTGGTAAGTTCTCGTTCAATCTTACTATTTCATTTCGGAGTCACGTGAGTGACTTCGTGAAGACTTCAAAGCTTCTGTGATTACACGCCCTGGACCACGTCCATGCTGACACACCACTAACAAGGATGGATGGGAGTAAACAAGTTGATGAAACCAGGTTATACTGAAACACAAAGAATATTTATTAATAACACAGCAAAAATCCCCTTTATTCGGGGACATCCCCACGTTCTTGCCCGGCGTTCAGCACGGCCTCCGCGAACTGTAGGGGAGCAGCAACAGGCTTATTATAGAACCGCTGGAAAACAGCTTCGTTCGCCCATCCTGCTGTGGCGAGAATATGGTCCATGGGCACCTCCATGACCCTCGCCGCCGACATAGATGCAGCCCTGGTGGAGTGAGATTTGAACACATTAGTGTCAATACCTGACTTACCCAGGACGATCCGAAGCCATCTGGATATCGTCTGGACTGTCACTCGATGGTGAGGTCTTTTATGAGTGACAAGCAGGTATTGCTCCATTCCTCTGATGCTCCTTGTCACCTTGACGTAGTAACGGATATGAGTGGCTAAACATAGCCGAGCATCTGCGGGGTATGCCGGGAACTTCAGCTGCAGCCCTGTGCACCCAGGTCTATGCTGCTTAAGTAGCTCATCAATGAAAAAGACTACTTCTCCAGGGGTAGACGTCATCCTGTCAATACGGAGTTTGTGGAGCTTCTGAACCCGCTGTGCTGAAGTCAGCGCTAGTAACATCACCAGTTTCATGGTGAGTTTGTCCAGCTGTAACCCTTCCATGGGTGACCACGTCCTGAGCAGGGTTAGTACATCCCTGACATCCCAGGTGATGTTATAGCGTGGTGTAGGCGGATTCAAATTGAATATACCCCGCATTAGCCTGGACACTAGCCTGTTTGATCCGACCTCGATGTTGAGGTAGAATGACAGCGCACTCCTGGCGCTGTTGATGGCACTGTAACTCAAGTGTTCATCGTGGTGCAACCCCGCGAGGAATTCCAGGACGTCGGCTATGGAAACATCATCATAGGTGATGCGAGAGCGGCTGCAGTAGGCTTCCCACTTGGCGATGTGGGAGAGGTATCTTTGCCTGGTTGACTCTCGACATGATGCCCCAATGGTGTTCATGGTCCGGGTGGAGAGGCCATACCGCAACCATGGCCTGGTCAGAACCTGCAAGCCAGTAATTTTAAATAGGCATGGCAGGGGTGTGACTCCCCTGAGACAGGGTGAGAAACCAATTGCGGGCAACCCTCTAAAGGGACCCAGGGTTGACTAAGCATGTCAAAGACCACCGGATACCAAGGCTGTGTGGGCCAGTCGGGTATGATAAGAATGCCCCGAGCGGCATCCATCTTGATTTTTTGTAATACCCGACTGATGAGGCAAAATGGGGGGAATGCGTAGAAAAACCAACTCCCCCAGTCTAGCGAGAATGCATCCATCGCTAATGCCCCAGGATCTGGTTCCCATGAAACGTATGTCGGTACCTGATGGTTCAACCGTGACACAAAAAGGTCAATATCCGGTTGACCAAATTTGGCTGCAATTTTGGCAAATATTTGAGGATGCAACATCCACTCAATATTATCGTTAAATTTGCGTGACCTGGTGTCTGCCACAGTATTAAGCCTACCTGGCAAATAGGCGGCTGAAATCCAAATATCCCGATCAATACACCAGAGCCAAATGGTATTAGCCAATTGGTCGCAAGAGACTGACCTGGTACCGCCCATATGGTTTAAATATGCCACCGCCGTGGTGTTGTCTATTTGGAGACGGACATGAGCTCCACCGAGATTGGAACAATAAGCCCGCAGTCCGTGAAATGCTGCAAGCAGCTCCAAATAGTTTATCCCTTGCGATAGCAACATGCTAGCTTCAAAGGTGTCCCACCTGCCCCCACAACTAGAACAGCTGTCCGTAGCTCCCCAGCCTTGGGAGCTTGCGTCAGCTTGCAAATATACCACCGGATTGGGCACAATAATGGGTTTGAATGACCTGCCAATATTGGACACCCACCATTGTAGCTCAACCTCAGCATCAGGAGGCAGCCGCATTGGTCTGTCGAAATGACCAGCGTTCTTTTTCAACGCGGCAATCTTGGCTCTTTGCAAATTTTGATAATGCAAAGGCCCAAATTGGGCTGCCGGAAACAATGCTACGATTTTGCCAATCACCTTAGCTGTTTGCCGGATAGATGGTATACTGGCGAATGCAAGATCCTGACATGCGTGGGTGACATCCTCAACCTTGTTAGTTGGTATGGTGGCCCTCATTCGATTGGAATCCACCGTGAAGCCCAGATAATCCATAACCTGGGACGGGCAGAACTTGGACTTGTCTGGATGGACAATAAACCCCAGCCGCTGAAATATCGTGACAGTGGCCGAAACTGCCCTCTCAGCTGCCTCCAGGGTTTTGCCAATAATCAGGATATCATCCAAATAGGCCATTACAATATGTTGTTGTTTTCGTAATTGGGCCATAATAGGCTTGAGCAATTTAGTAAACAGCCTAGGGGCGGTTGTAAGCCCATTTGGCAAAGCCCTGTATTGCCAGAGCTGACCCATCCAAACAAATTTCAGAAACTTCCGGTGATGTTTCCGAATGAATACTGAATAGTATGCATCTTTTAAATCAATGCATGCCATAAAGCAACCATGCGAAATCAGTGATTTGGCTGTCTCAAAAGTGTCCAATTTAAAATGAGTGCATGTTACAAAAGTATTCAGCTGGGTCAAGTCAATAATCACTCGACAACCTCCATCCTTTTTTGGTCTAGTAAAGATATTGGAGACAAATTCAATAGGTTCGTGCATAGTTTTCTCTATCACGCCTTTTTGTTCCAAACGAAAAATTTCAGCTGTGACTGCTGCCTGTTCAACGGCAGACAGCGTAAACTTCCGTTTAGGCATATGCTGGGATGGAGGAATGTCCCCATGAATAAACTCAATAGTATGACCCCGAATATTCTGCAAAATAAACTCATCTGAAGTAACAGTCTCCCATGCCTCAGAAAAGAACCGGAGTCGCCCTCCAACATGTGATGTTAAAGGAACAGGAAAAAGAAAACCAGACCGCCTTACCTCCATGGTCACCGGCGGTCCTTGACATGTTTGGTTGGCCGCGGAGGTGCTGGGTTGGGTTGATGGTGGGGAGGCTTCATTTTCCACTGGGGTCGTTGTGGACCTGACCCCAAAAAAGACCGCTGCTGCTGGCCCTGTTGATATCGGTGTGGTGTCGCACCATATGGTCTGGCTGCTGAAGCGGCCGAGCCTCCCGGTCGAGCAGGTGGAGCTTTTGGCACCGATGGTCTGGGGGCGATCTGAGACCGCATGAGTCCCACCGTCTTGGCTACCTCGTCAAGCTCTTTGACTCTCTTCGGAAGGTCCTCTCCGAAGAGTTGTCGGGGCGGCGGTGGCGGTGGTGGTTTGCACAACCCAGCGAACTTAGGGTTGATGGATGGACGGATGCTGTTTTTGCGGAAGGCATTGATTTCATGTTGAGTGGCACACAAAAGTGCCAAAGCATCCTCCTGGTCCAACGAGAGATCACCACCATCGACCGACCGCGCAAAGGCGGTAATACCGGCCGTGAGGAGTTTTAAAATCCGCTGGAGCTTCAGCTCCTGATGGCGGATTGCCACGCCGATGTTGCCCCATATGGGCGTATTGACCACAGGCACATTGAGGGCATTGCAGTTGGAGGGAGATTTGTGGCGATGAATGGCCTGCGAGAGGACTTCCTCCTGGAGCTGGTGGTTCGTAAGGTAGTCCACCGTGGCCGCCAGCTTGGGGTGAAGCGGAAGTCCAGTTGTGACCGGGGCAGCGAATTTTGCCGCTACATCCAGTAGCTCTTCTGTCGGTGGCTCCGATAGAGCTGGAGTAGGGTCAAATCCTTCTTCCTCCGGTAGTTCGCTGACGATGGAGGCTGGTGAGACGGCCCTGTGCCTGTCGATGTTGGTGGACGCTTGCTGCTGTTGATTATGGAGCAGAAGCTCCAGCAGCCGCTCCATACGGTCAATACGCCCACCACCCTGAACACTCGAGTGGTCGGAGTCCTCCGGCTCAGAAAAATTGCCGGGGCTCCTGTCATCGGCCCGCACCTCGTCGAGGTGATCTCGGTGCCGGAAGTTGTCGCTATCGGCCGCCGAAGCGAAACCGCGCGATTCCCGCGCGGGAGAGGTGTTCAACCGCCTCCGTTTAGCGGGAGCGGAAGCCGTTGCCACAAAGGGCCCTGACGGCTTGGGGTCGACTCCAGCAGAAGCATGGAGCGACGCCCGCGCGGGCTTGCCGGCTGTCCACATCGTGGACGATGCCGACGCATGGTCTCGTCCACCCATCCATGGGGGACTCGGCGACCGAGGCGGGACCGTACCCAAGCCCCCCGTCCTGGCGGCGGGGTTTGGGAGTTGGGTAGCAGACCTCACAGACCCAGGTCCCGCCGTTGCACCAGACCGCAACTCGGCGGCAGGTGAAGCCTTAGCCCTTACCGGGTTAGGCTTACGGGCTCCTCCCCTGCCCTTCATCAAAGGGCTAGCGGAGGGAGGTCGTGCAGCCGCACGAGACCCCTTCCCCGTGGTCGCCGCTGGCGACCTGAATGTGGCAGGGTCCACCTGTTTGGATGGCACCCCGTTGTCGTCCTCCACGAACTCCTCCTCGGAGCTGTGGCGAGTCAGCGGGTCCCGACCTGCGGAAGCAGGAGGCATCGGTTTCCCCGCCTTTCTCCCGGCCCCAGGTGTAAACGATGATGAGGGCGCCGGGCCGGTCGAACGACAACTTCGACCAGACATTTCCAACGAACTCCAATCCACGCCCTTGCTGAAAGACAAAGAGACAGCAAGGGCCAACCAACTTAAGGTTAGTTTCACTTACCTAAGAGGTTCCTTATGAAGGGTTGGCGGGGAGCGCACCCCACCGCCAGCCGTCGGCAGCAATGCGTTGCGACGATATGTCGCGCATGCGTGCCGGCGGGCTCTTCACGAAGTCACTCACGTGACTCCGAAATGAAATCTATCTATCTCTGCCTTAAAAATATCCATTGATTTGGCCTCCACAGCCTTCTGTGGCTAAGAATTCCACAGATTCACCACCCTCTGACTAAAGAAATTCCTCCTCATCTCTTTTCGAAAGGAGCATCCTTTAATTCTGAGGCTATGACCTCTAGTCCTAGACTCTCCCACTAGCGAAAACATCTACTCTTCATCCACTCTATCCAAGCCTTTCACTATTCGGTAAGTTTCAATGAAGTCCATCCTCATCCTTCTAAACTCCAGTGAGTAGAGGTCCAGTGCTATCAAAGGCTCATCATAGGTTAACCCACTCATTCCCGGGATCGTTCTCCTAAACATGCTCTGGACCATCTTCAGTGCCAGCATATCCTTCTTCAGATATTGTGCCCAAAATTGCTCACAATACTCTTATAATCTTATTATCTTATATTCTTATAAAAAAAGTTCTTATCATTCTGTAGGATTTTTGTTTACAATAAAGTGCCTTCAGCTTTTCACACTCTCTGTGGTGCAGGCAAATGCAAGTTCGAAGCTGGAACGGGAAACCTGGAAATAATTAAAGAGCAGTGTTTACTGTTCACATTATGCAGTGTAACTGCTTGTTTTGTCTCAACCGCAGCACACAGAATGGGTGTTTGTGGTACTTAAACACTTATGTCCTTCAGACATCGCATTATACCCACACTGTTGCTGACTTGAAAGAGATTCTGGTTTGAAATGCAGAAGAGCTCATCTTTTTGAGGGAATCTTCCCACAAATGTTTCCCGGTGCTTATTCCTCCAAAAGTTCTTCCTGGAAGTTCATTCCAAGTGCTGGAAAGGATGTAGAGTAGATTTACTAGGATGTTGCCTGAGCCATAGGTAGAGGTTGAGCTGGCTGGGACTCAATTCCCGTGGAGTGCAGGAGGATGAGGGGTGATGAGGAAAGATTGGATAGACTCGGTTTGTACTCGCTGGAATTTAGAAGATTGAAGGGGGATCTTATAGAAACTTACAAAATTCTTAAGGGGTTGGACAAGCTAGATGCTGGAAGATTGTTCCTGATGTCGGGGGAGTCCAGAACAAGGGGTCACAGTCTAAGGATAAGGGGGAATTCCTTTAGGACCGAGATGAGGAAAACATTCTTTACACAGAGAGTGGTGAGTCTCTGGAATTTTCTGCCACAGAAGGTAGTTGAGGCCAGTTCATTGGCTATATTTAAGAGGGCGTTAGATGTGGCCCTTGTGGCTAAAGGGATCAGGGGGTATGGAGAGAAGGCAGGTACGGGATACTGAGTTGGATGATCAGCCATGATCATATTGATTGGCAGTGCAGGCTCGAAGGGCCGAATGGCCTACTCCTGCACCTATTTTTCTATGTTTCTATGTTTCTATGATGTTATAGAGGTGTATAAAATCTTGAGAGGAATAGATCGGGTAGAATCTCTTGCCGAGATTAGGGGGAATGGAGAACCAGTTGACATTGGTTTAAGATGAGGGGGGAAAGATTTAATAGGGACCTGAGGGGTAACTTTTGCAAGCAAAGGGTGGTAGAGTACCGAACGAGCTGCCGGAGGAGGTAGTTGCGGCAGGTACTATCGCAACGTTTAAGAAATATTTAGACAGGTATATGGATAGGACAGGTTTAGAGGGGTATGACCAAATGCAGGCAGATGGGACTAGTATAGATGTGGGCAAGCTGGGCTGATTGTGCTGATTGCTTAATGGGGATAATTATAATTTCGGACTGCAGTGTAAAATGTGCGATGTCAAACATCTGCAAATCACAAACCCCTGCTAACCCTGTATCTACCTATCACTTGCCGGACTTTGCCCGTCCCAACAACCCTTCCAGCCTTCCCTCACTCCCCACGACAATGGAGCTGAAGAGGGTCCCAACCCAAAAGGTCTATCCATGTCCTCCAGAGATGCTGCCTCTATCTGGCCCCCATTCCCACCACCACATTAGGATGTATATTCAAAGATTTGAACGACTCCGTGCTAATGTTCAGTGGAATATGGCACTGATCCCTAATAGAAAATCCAAATTAGATTAGGAAGGACCGGTTCAGACCAGTAGATTGGCTGATTAGTTTAAACTCGCATTAATTAGGATTTACAGTGCAGAATTATCTTGTGCAAAGAACATCTGATCCTAATAGTAATTAGCATAGCTTCCTTTTGCAACTGGACTGTGGACAAGATAGACCCGTAATACAGGGAAAGAACAGAGGCAATGTTTCCAATGTTCTGTTTTTCAACATAGAGTCATAGATTGATACAGTGTGGAAACAGGCCCTTCAACCCAATTTGACCACACTGGCCAACATGTCCCAGCTACACTAGTCCCACCTGTTAGCATTTGGTCCATATCCCCCCAAACCTGTCCTACGCATGTATCTGCCCAATTGCTTCTTAAACGTTGGGACAGTCCCAGCCTCAACTACCTCCTCTGGCAACTTGTTCCATACACCCACCATCCTTTGTGTGAAAAAGTTGCCCCTCTGATACCTATTAAATCTTTTCCCCTTCACCTTAAACCTATGTTCTCGACATCTTTTGTAAATTCACTGTAAGTGTTAAGTAACACACACACACACACACACACACACGGGATTAGGGTATGGAAGATTGAGGAAAAGGGCATTTTGTTAATAAAAAACTACCTCCCTCCCATTGGCATGACTTAGTGGGCTGTATCTCTGGAATTCTCTGCCACAGAAGGTAGTTGAGGCCAGTTTTTTGGCTATATTTAAGAGGGAGTTAGATGTGGCCCTTGTGGCTAAAGAGATCAGGGGGTATGGAGAGAAGGCAGGTACAGGATACTTAGTTGGATGATCAGCCATGATCGTATTGAATGGCGGTGCAGGCTCGAAAGGCCGAATGACCTACTGCTGCACCTATTTCTATGTTTCTATGTATCTCTAACGTCTAAACAATTAAAAATGCAACATGTGCTGGTGAATTACTTCATTCGGAATGCTGCTATGCAAAAGAGCAAATGTGCGATGAAAGTTTCAGAATAAGGGGTAGGCCATTTAGAACATAGACGAGGAAACATTTTTTCTCACAGAGAGTTGTGAGTCTGTGGAATTCTCTGCCTCAGAGGGCGGTGGAGGCCGGTTCTCTGGATACTTTCAATAGAGTGCTAGACAGGGCTCTAAAAGGTAGCAGAGTCAGAGGATATGGGGAGAATGCAGGAACGGGGTACTGATTGGGGATGATCAGCCACGATCACATTGAATGGAGGTGCTGGCTCGAAGGGCCGAATGGCCTACTCCTGCACCTATTGTCTGTTGTCTAAGACAAACAGGACAGGTCTCACGCAACTAATCATATGTGCAAATGGTTTTGAGGATTGCAACTTCATTCACTCTGAAAGTTTAGGATTATTAATGTTGTGCTTCTGTTTAAAGACCAAACTCTGGAAGAGCAGTTGCAATGGAATAGGCATTAATGTGCAGCAACGGTGAGATTAAATACTGACTGATGCACAACTTTAAGATGATCTTAAAGATAGAAAATGCTAGAGTAACGTGGTGGGTCAGGCAGCATCTCTGGAGAAGATGGATAGGTGATGATTTGAGTCAGGAACCTTTTCAGAAACTTTGATGATTTTTTAGTCGATCTTATTTATTTATATATGTTTTTTTTTGTTGTTTTTTGCTGTGAAATCGAGGATAATTTTGATTTTGAGCAACACTGTTAAAGGTAGTTATCAAAGCTTTAATGACACTTTAATTCTCGGACATTGAAAGTGAAACTTTTTTTTTGCAGTTAAGTTTACTTTTCTCCAACGATGCATAATCTATAGAACATTCCATTCTTTCTCAACTTTTCCTCCATTTTTGTTTAATTTTTCTCTATTAATTTCTATCTTTATAAAAAAATGGAAAATATATATATATAGAAGTACAATTATTATGCAATTGTTAATATAAATAATACTGATAATGTATGTCTACAAAGAACAAAATGCCTTTTATTATGTCAACAACAAACAAATTGCTTTTTATTATTTAGTTACTTCTAATTAATAAAAAAATTTAACAAAAAAAGATTATCAAGATTATCTGTCCAGGAAGGAACTGCAGATGCTGGTTTATACCGAAGATAGGCACAAAATGCTGGAGTAACTCAGTGGGTCAGGCAGCATCACTGGCGAAAAGGAATAGGTGACGTTTGAGGTTGAAAACTTTCTTTGAACTGAAAATTGGAGTTGGGGGGTGAGGGAGTAGGGGGCGAGAAAAGTCCAGAACTAATCAGGGCCGGCAACAGATGACCTCAGGAAGGGTAGAGTCCACAATGGCCCATTGTTGGCTGGAGAAGATGTGCTAACAAGAGGGATACGAGGATGCGAATAGTTGAATTGGTAGGATGACTTGGGTACAGGAGAGGGGGAGGGGGGGAGGGAATGCAGGAGTTTCTTGAAATTAAAGACATCAAGGTTCAAACTGTTGGGTTGTAAGCTGCCCAAGTGTAGGAAATGATGAGACTCACACATAGTGAATAGAATTTCAAAACCCACCTTCAGAACACCAAAGCCAAGGTCAACGCTCGCAACAACATCCTGCGCAAACTGGTAAACTCAAAGTGGGGCGCTGATCCACCAACTATCCGTGCAACTGTCCTAGCCCTGTGCTTCTCCACAGCTGAATACGCGTGCTCAAGCAGGAGCCGCTCCCACCACACCAAACTGGGTGACACAGCCCTCAACGACACCTGCCGCATTATCACGGGATGCATAAAGACAACGCCAGTCCCGTGCCTCTACGCCCTAGCTGGTATTGCCCCCCCTCATATCAGATGATCCATCGTCGCCCAAGACGAGCGGAGAGCACAGGAGATCGATACCAGGCACCCCCTGCACGGACACACAGCACCTCCACCCCGACTGAAATCCAGTGCCAGTTTCTTGCAGACAGTCCCACCTCTCCAGACAACCAAAGAAACAGCAAGGAGCAACATCTGGAAAGATGAATGGAACCAGCTCAACACACGAGCCCACGACTGGATGGAAAGAGGAATCACTCCAACTGAATGCCTCGCCAGCGGGCACGGCCTCCCATGGCCAACCTGGAAGACCCTCAACAGATTACGAGTGGAGCCGGGGAGGTGCAAAGCACTTATGAAGGGCAGAAGACACATGCAGCTGTGGAGAAGTAGAGACAATGTCCCACCTACTGGAGTGTGACGATGCCCCCCAGTGCAGCCCCCAGGACCTGGCAGAACCGACCCGACCAGCTGTGACCTGCGCCACTTACTGGCAGAACGACATCTGAGATTGCAATGGACTCGAAGAAGAAGAAGATTAGAATCCATTTATTAGCTC